>JAQHUG010000077.1:4178849-4230454 GCA_028555095.1 Dicrostonyx torquatus
GGATTCTGATGGGCATTGCATTGAATCTGGTAAGATTGCCATTTTTACTATGTTAATTCTACCTACCCAAGAGCATGGGAGATCTTTCCACTTTCTGGTGTCCTCTTCAATTTCTTTCTTCAAAGATTTAAAGTTCTTGTCATACAATAGTCGGGATTATTTAGGGAGAGAGAGGAATGGAGGCCCAAGGTAAATCTCTGGGGCCCCAGCACTTAGGAGTTGCAAACTGGACGAGAGGGAGATGCCAGAGATGAGAGGGAGCAGTCAGAGAAATAGCAGAACCAGACAAAGGTGATGTCACGGAAGACACAAAAAGGAAGATGCTGTAAGGTTGGGTAGCAGCTGGCTGAATGCACCCCAAAGCTAGATGAGAGGTCTGGAGGGAGGAGCTCAAGAATTAAGACAGAATCCCTTCCTGCGATCCCCCATGAGTCCTCCACTTGAGGCATCATCACAGCTGTGGTTTCAGCAGACAGAAAGCTTTGAGAGCAGAAGCTTGTCTGGGAGGCGACCTGAGAATGCGTGTATAGGAGGCAGGAACAGAAAGTGAAGGGGGCAAGCTGACTATGCTGACTAGTGAACCTTTGCCATGGGAACGTGGAGTATAGTCCTATTGGGCCCCCCGGGAAAGAGAGTAGAGCAGGTACTCCTGAGTTACCTAGCCAGAGGGCCAAGGAAGATGGGGCTTTCAGACCTTGACTCATTGCTGTCATTAATGGAGTCTCTTGATTTTGGGGCTCTCTGCTTCCTAGAGCTTCCTGCTCTCAACACTCTTGCAGTCAGAGTAGCTGTCAGCAGGGATGTGGGTGCTGAGTGAGAAGTTTCCTGTGGGTGGGTTGATGGGTAGAGGAGGCAGAGGCGTGTGTGGAAGAAGCAGGCAGGACACAAGGCTCCCCCACCAATGACCTACAACACTTTAGAGAAAGTGAGCTGTCTTTGGGTCACTGCCAGAGGGTGGCTGATCAAAGCTGTGTGTGGGATGAATGCAGAGTCCTCCAGGTGGGTTCTCATCACTGGTTCATCCCAGGCTGTATCTAGCCTTAGACCCCAGGACCCTCCCCCAGAGAACAACTGTAGGAGGGAAAAGGTGGTGTGAGGGTACCAGGTGGAGTTTGGCTCTCCCCCAGTTGAGAGTCGGCTTAAGTGCTGAAGTGGGGATGAAAAATGAGCAGCCTCCTGTACATTAAATATTTAATATTCTCTCCCTGGGAGGTGTCAGGGAAAGGACCTTATAATAAATACTGCACAGGACAATTCTATCATGGAGCTCGTCAGTTAATGGCCTTGTTTTGTCTGACAGAAATGTTATGGATGCTGTGTCTGGGGCATATCTTGGGAGGGTGTCTCTCAGGAGCCTTAGGCCTAAGAGGCCAGGATTTGACTAGATAGGAAGTCCCTCAGTTTGCTAACTTTTAACCTATGGTTACAGAATAGTTATGCAGAAGGAAGACTCATGTAACAAACTCACAAAACTTGGAACTTGCAAGGCCCTGCTCTAATTGTTACATGGATTTCAATGCCATGGACCTCACTATTGCTGCAATGCACAGCTAGGGAAATGGATAACCCGAAGAGCTCGCCACAGTGACATTAAGCAGAAAAGGTGGCATATAAAGCCAGACAGACCGACCCCTGTGTCTGGGTCTCAAACATCATCCCAGTGCTGTGGGGCTTCTGCACACTGTGGGTGTGGACCCTAGTTCCATTGCTTGTTAGCTGTGTGACAGGGCAGCGTGTCTCAACTTCGGTGAGCTGCAACCGCTGTGTATACAAAGATGAGCCGGGCTCGTCTCAGGGAAGTTGTGGGGCTTGGATGAGGAATCACACATAAAGCTCTGCATCTCCTCATTGGTCAGTACTTGACCCTGACTTGTGTGACCTTATGGCAAGCTACTTGACCCCTCTGAGTATTGGTTTTCTTCTCTGTCACTTGAATTAAAAGTCAGGTCTCCCAAGATAGCTGGGTGGGGTGAGGGTGGGGTGGAGGGGAAGAATGCACTCTTTGATCTTTGGGCTTTGAGCTCAGCAGTCAGTGTTCTGTTTGGTCCTAGGATCTGTGGGTGGGTGTACTCTGGGGCCCATGTGTGAATGAAAGGGTCCCAGCACACCTTGCAGGCTGAGCCCAAGCCAGAAAGTTCCAGCATGCCTCAGCATGACAATCTTAAGCCAGGAAGTTGAGTGTGTGCTAGCCCTGAGAGAGGTGTCAGTGTGCCTGAGTGGACATCTGATCTTTGGAGGCCCCTCAGCCCTAGGTCTCCTGCTAGATGGGTGCTTCACATGCCTTTAATGACAGCTGAGCTGAGGGGACCCAGCAGGACCCAGCTTAGGTTCTGTGAAGTGAGAATTCACAATTCCACATATCTCACCAGACATACTAGCTAGAGCCTGTGCCCCACTGCGCTGAGCAGTTCTGGACACTCCGAGATTCTCAGACACGCTGTTTGTTCTACCACTAAATGTTACAAGGCATGGCTGTTTTTTGAGACCAGCTCTTGCAAGACATGCTTGGCTGCCACCTCTGGTCCAGGATGAGAGGGTGGGATGGGAAAGATGAAGTCTAGCATATAGCTGAGCTCAGAATTGCCTGCTCTCCAGCTCCTGATGTCAGAAACACTCTGACCACAGTGTTCTAAAAGATCATTCCAGAGGTCTTGAGTTCTGGTCGGGGGTACTCCTCTTGGAGGCTGGGTGAGTCTCATCACTGTCCCATTTTACACCTCTGGAGCTGGAGCTGGGGAGAAGGGGGGAGGGAGCAGGGAGGAAGGAAGAGTGCATGGTCAGCAGGCTCTTTATGGATGGCCTACGAGATGCAAAGTGAAGGGAATCTCCATGCTACCCAGCAGCCCTGTGCTCCAGCCTTGGCCTGCCTGGGAACTGGGATGTGCTCAGCTAATTTATATTAATTCAAGCCCATTAATGATGAGCTATTGCCTCTCTTCTCTCTTCCCTCTTGCAGCAAGAACACAGCACTCAGATTCAAGCAATGAATTGTGTTGTTCATTAGATGGTAAGCCCTATATCGGATTCTAAAATGGGCAACTGCATCTCCTAATTCTCACCCTGTGCCTCCTCCTCTCTACCCTGACACACATCCCAGAGTCCTTTACCTTTACGTCCGAGTGCCACCAGCTCTTGTCTTAATGAAAATGACCCCAAGCCTGCAATGAACAGTCCCGTGCTCATGTGAAGATAGGAGGCTTCCTGCCAACTCACATGCATTTGCCATAGGCAAATAATTCAGCCTTCTGAACAACCTAATCCCTTCTTCCTGCTCATGCTGGGAACTTCCCAAGGGACAGGTGTGTTCCTCCTGCTTGTGTTCTGGAAACTCCCTTTTAACGGCCTGTATTCCTGACCCAAGGGCAATGTCACAGTGGTCTTACAAAGTAAAGACAGAGCTGACAGAATTGTTATCATTTTACAGAGGAAGGAAGAGAGGCCCTGAGAGACTAAACTGTGCCCATGATCTATGGCCCCTGACTGCAGGCACAGCCTCTTGTTTTCCTATGGCAGTGGGCTGGCATCCACTGTGTATGTTAGGCAGGCCCTCTACCACAGCTCCACATCCAGCCTTTAGCCTACAGCTCCTATCGTGTGTCTTACCTCATCTATTCACCCCATGTAGAGAGGGCACTGGAAGGAAAGGTTCTGTCCACGGCCGGCTCGGTGAACTGGTGAGCTTGTTGGTGTCAATTATCAGAGCATGGGCGACTCAAAGGAAGCTGTGTCGCTGAGACACTTGCGGTGGCTTCCGCCAGCTGCAGCACTGAGAAGTCTCACTGTAGTCTACTGCCTCTTGTTTACACAGTGTCCACTGGACTCTCAGGGGGAGCAGGGGCCTTCTGAGGCTCATGAGCTCCCCCACTCCGTTCACAAGAGAATGTTATGACAAGTCTCTTGCTTCAGCACAGAGATGGTGGTGTACAAATCAGAAGAAGCATGCTTTACCCTTTCTGCTTTTCGTGTGCATCATGTTGCACATGTGTGGTGCACGTATGTGTGTGCATGTGTGTGGGCAGGTGCACATATGTCTATGTGTGCATGTATGTAGGGGTCAGAGGTTGACACTAGGTGCTTTTCTCAATAATTCTCTACTTTTTATCTAGAAAGGGCTTGTTTAATAATTATTACTGAACTGCACAATGAATTACTCTATGCATATTATAAATAATGGTATAAATTCATACATTAAAGTGGGAAAATGTTTCAAAACACATGCAAAAGTTTAGCAAATTGCAAAGCAGAATGTAAGGCAGAATTGAGTGCTATTTTCTTAATAAAATTTCTTTAAGGAAATTTTGGAAGAGGGTAGAGAAATTTTTATACACCCAAGACTTAATTCCTCTTATTAATCTTCTATTCCTAATATAGAGCATCTGCCAACTTTCTTCTGTAGCATTTTGTTTGAGGGAGTTCTCTCAACAAACATTGAAATACTTCTTTGGAGGATTCTGAGAAATGCTTGTCAAAATGTGCAAAATTGAAGTTATCTCTGCCTTACTAGTTGAGCCAGGTTCTCTTATTGTACTTGGAGCTCACTAACTCTTCTAGTGGGCCCCAAGGACCTTCCCGTGTCCTCCTCCCCAACACTGAGGTTGTGGCTGTATGTTGCCTGCTGCTACACCTGGATGTTCTGGGTGTTTCCTTTTTCTTTCTTTCTTTCTTTCTTTCTTTCTTTCTTTCTTTCTTTCTTTCTTTCTTTCTTTCTTCAACTTTTAAAGTCTTGTGAGGAGACTTTTGATTAATTATCCAGAAGTAATATTCAGTTCCCATATAGGGTAGCACATGTCCAGGCCACAGGAATGCCTGTTTTGGGTGGTTTGTTTTCAGGCTGAGTGGGTAGAGGTCCATATTGGCTCAGTACACCTTGCCCTCAGAGAGCAAGCAGGTTCTCATGAAGGCAGAGGCTATGGGGAGAGAGGCTGTGTGGACAGAGAGCTGACAAAGGAGAGCACCTCCCCTCCTTCGCCTCAGTCTTCCTCTCTAGAATCCTGATGATGGGGTTGAGGAGTGTGGGTGTCCAATGAGCACAGGCCTGGATCCCCAACTGTTTGTCATAACCCCAGGAACAGTGTCAGGAGTGGCCCCAATCCTTCAGTCACCCTCCACCCCCGCCCCCAATTCCCGTGCTTTGGTCTAGCCATAGCACTTCCATTCCTGCTTCCGCTTTTGGCTTTGGCTGAAGATGCTAAACTTTGGGTGCATTGGCAACACTGGCACACAAGCTCACACAAATGATTTCCTCCCCAACATTAACATATTTCTTTTTGAACCCCTGTGAGGCTTTTCTCCAAAGTAATGGATTTTTCCCCCACCCCCAAATGTATTCAAATCTGGCCTCAGTTAAGTCAGAAGATTCCTATCAGCCCAGCAGGGCTTCCCTCCTGTTTCCTCGCAAATCAGCATCCTTTTTATTTTCCCCTCAGATCTCCCGGGTTAAAGGGAAGCTTTTTTTGCAAGAGTTTCATTGGGATGGACAGACAGAGGGACTCGGTGTGGCTGGGCCTTTGATAGCCAAGAACACAAGATTTGACTTCAGGGGGCTCAGAAACTTCATCAGCCAAGGAGGAGGACAGAGAATGTGGGAAGGATCCTGCTGAAACAACCCTTTGAAGCCCCCCCCAGTGATGTTTGATGTGTGCCTTGTTGCTTTTTAGCCTAAGCTATACCTTTGGCATCAAAACTACCTTTTAAAAAAATTAGTTGTATTTTAGGGCACAGAAGGTGTAAATTTAATACTAAGTCTTAATGGGAAAAGCCTTTGAAAAGGTATTTCTGGGCTTGGAATAATTTAATTCCCCACCCCCACCCTACCCTGCCCTGATCCAGTGACATGAGTTTTCCTCTATCCATAACCCCCTTTTATTCTTAACCCTCCTCTTTCCCAATCCCGGGCTTCTGTGATGACAGGTCAGGGCATGGTGTGCCATGGGGAGCAGTGACCCCCAGCCACCCCCACCACTTTTAAACCACCTGTCAGTTTCAGAGTTTACTCTTGCTGTTTTAAGGGGGTAGTCAAGGCTGGCAGAGGAGGTGCCCACAGGCTTGCTGGTACTGACAGCTAGATCTGTAGTCTGGTTGCTTTGGAGAGGACAGAGCGCTCAGGGTCTGGAGGGACTTCATAGAGAGATGGACACGTAGTTGCTGATGGATCATGGACCCCCTCGCCTCGGGGCTCAGGCTGGTGAGATCCCAAATGACTTTTCTAAGTTTTTCCTCCCAGGAGCATCTCACCCCTTCCCTTTTCTGGAGCAAGCCCGCTAGTACCAAGGACAGCTCCGTCTGTTCTCTGTGCTCTGATTTGTGTCTTGGAGCTCAGTTAAAAATGAGCTTAAATTCCTGGGAAGGAGTACCATGCCCTCGCAAATAGGATCCAGCACCCAGACAAGGCAATCCTGTTGTGTGGAAGGCCCCACAGACTCGCTGAGAGCCTTGAGATGAGGCTGCATGTGCTAGTGCTGTTAGAGGGCCCATGGGGGAGCCCTGTGGCTTGACCACCTCTGGTACCATCATGTCAGGTCTAAACTATCACTTCCTCATCCCCAGAAACCCATTCTTTCCCTGGTTTTAATGAACTTTTCAGAGTGCCATTCTCTAAAAATCAACTCCTGACATACGGCCTCCCGCGGCTCCCCACTTCCTTTGAAATAAAGTCACTTCAACCAGCCCACCCAGCTCCCTTCCCTGTGCTGTCCCTTGTCACACCTCTGCATGTGTTATCCCCTCTGCCTGCATTCTTTCTTCTTTGCCTGGCAAATGCCTGCACTTTGGCCAGGTCCTCCCTGATCTGTAAGGTGTTGAACTTCCAACAGTGGCTTTAGATATGCCTCATATATCTTTTAAAAAATTTTTTGTCTTGTTTTAACCTCATGTATCTTTAGATATGATAGTTTCTTGCTATTTAGCTCATTGTACCTTGTCTACCTGTCTCTTTAGAGATTTCTAAGCTCTTTAGAGATAAAGCCTGGACCTTAGCTTTTGCATCTTTGTTACCCATCCTCCGCCGTCCACCTTCAATAAATCCTCTCAATCTTGGTTTACTGGTGAAAAAACTAAAGTTCAGAGAAATCAAGTAACTTTTCAGAGGTCACACAGCTTGGAAGTTGGATGCCCTGAGAAACAGGATTATCTATAAAAGTATGTTCTTAGGGCTCGAAGACTTTTGAAGCCAGAGCTAGTGAGTGTAGGTGGTCCAAAGAAGCCCTGCTTGCAGCAAACCCTTTCATTCTTGAATACAGTCTAGACAAGAAAGACTGCATAAAATGTCCTGAGTGTTTTCTGGGGTGGAGGTATCCCAGATTTTGGCTAGTGGAGTTGGGATCCCTGAGGCTGAGGGAGGAAGAGGAGCCTACAGATTGGGCAGGATCAGAGAAGTACATGGGGCATCTTTCAGGTTCTCCAATACTACCCATACCTAGTTCTGAGAAAGTGGAGAAAGAGGAAGCCCCAGCTCATGACTCCCACTGATTCACGTCAGCTCTCAGCACCCCGTCTGCCCCAAGGCATTAGCCCTTTATGACTTCATATTAATCTGCAGGCACTTATTGCTCTGCAAGGCTGTTTTGACAAAAGTTCATTATCAAGACTGCTAAATGCTTTTAAAGCATTGATTGGGCGAATTATTACATCACTGGGGTAGACACTGTGTTTGAAGATGGATGGTGTTGCTCAGACCATTTGAAATTTTCCTTCTTTTAATTGGATCGATCCCCAGAATAAACGAAGTTTAATTGAATTTTGAGGAAAATTGAGCAGTTGTTTGTGAGTCTCTGTCGATAAGCATTATTTCAATTACATGGTGATAAGTGAGTGGGGGTGGGGTGGTGGTGGGAGGATGGGCTGGGGGAGGTTTTGTCTGCTGCACTGCAGACTGGGTGAGTGTTTCCCCGAAGTCAGTCCCACCTCTGGTCCTGCTCATTCAGGGACTCTTTACTGAAAGTTGACTTTCTGCCCTAGCCAACCTGTATAGGTCAACTCCTTTCCTGGTGGCTCGCATGACCAAAGTCCAGAAAGGCAGGTTCTGTACCTCATGTACCTGCATGTGAATTCTGATCAACTGGTGGTGTATTCCAGTTAAGGATTGCATACATTCTTCAAAGCTCAGTTTCCCTCTTTAACCACGGAAGTATGATGCCCCTGCCATGTGACATTGAAACAATGTGCAAATGCAGCCTTACTGGAAGGCAGTGTAGCTCTAGTCTCAGGCCAGAAGGGAAACAGCCCTGGATGTATGTCAGATGATAAAGGAAGACCTTGAAGTCATCATTGAGTTATCCTTTCTTTCTTTCTTTCTTTCTTTCTTTCTTTCTTTCTTTCTTTCTTTCTTTCTTTTCTTCCTTTTTTCTGATAAGTTCTCACTATATAGCTCAGGCTGCAGGTAGAGGTGGCCACATAGTCATCAAGTGTGAGATGCATAGGCCATTGTGGCTGGTACATGATGAACAGGAGAGATCACAGGTCAGCAAAGGACCAAATGAGCTTTGGACCAAACTCGCATCTATAGATCTCACTCTAGGACCTGATCCATTTGATCAGCTTTCCTTCAGTCTTTCTTGGAGTCCCGTGCAGATCAATGGGAAATCACCCTGTGTCCTCTGCTTCCTGGGGCCATTATGGGAAGGCAGCTGTAGTAGAATTTCTGGGGTTGGCGCAGAGTCCCCTGATCTTTAGAGTGGAGCCTTCTAAGTTGGTTGAATCTTTCTTGGACCTTCCTTTCTATGTAGCCAAGGTTCAGAAGGTAAATGAAGATAGCCAGTGGGCCTCAACTGGGGTGATTTATCCCCTAGTAAACATTTGACAATGTTCAGAGACATTCTCAATTATTAAAATTGTACAGTAGTGTTTCTAATATGTAGTGGATAGATGCCATGGATGCTATCATTCTTCAGGGTGGAGTATAGCATCCTAGACAAAGAATTGTCTAAGTCAGGTTCCCCAGGTAGTCCTGGGCAGTAGACACTGGCCATTTTCCACTCACAGCTAGGACATAGTCAAGTCTGAGGCCTGCCTTTCACAAGCCGTGGGAAACTTCTTGACCAAACTGTACCACATTAAAGACTTGATCCCTGGTTTATCCTGTTTTTGCTCCATCTTTCCCGGACTTCAGGGAGCGCCACAGCTCTAGTTAAGGGCCTCAAGACCGCACATGCGTCAGGGTGCTCTCTAGGACTTCAAGTTTGTCATGGCTACATACTTGGCCCCACCTTCTCATAAATCTAAGTACTTGGGGACTGGAGATATGGCTCAGAGGTCAAGAGCATTGCCTGCTCTTCCAAAGGTCCTGAGTTCAATTCCCAGCAACCACATGGTGGCTCACAACCATCTGTAATGGGGTCTGGGGCCCTCTTCTGGCCTGCAGGCATACACACAGAATATTGTATACATAATAAATAAATAAATATTTTAAAAATCTAAGTACTTGGATAGCAGACACCCTGTGTGATATGGTGTGATTCTAATAGTTCCCCCCACTGGTTACTAATTGCAAAGAATAAAATAGAACATCATATTGCTTCCAAGGCTGCATTGCAGCTTAAATCATCAAGATCAACTTCATTTCCATTCATACATGTGTGAAACAAACCCATCAGAAACAAGTGCCTTCCCAGCTCATGAGCTCAGATGGTGACAAATGGCCTTTCTTTTTCCGGAGCGTCTTCTTCTCCCTGGGAGCTTTTTGAAAATGCCTTCTGGAGCACTCAAGGCACCTTCAGGCTGATTCCATTTCTCCTGGTCACTCTTCTGGAGATGGAATTGGAAGAGTGTGAGCAGCTTGGGGGCCACAGCCTCCTAGTCAGGGGACCAGCTGAACTGGAAGTCAAACCATTCCCAAGCTTAAGTGCCTGCTTTCGTTGCTCACACTCTGTTGGCTGTGCTACTCCTAAAGACACCGGGGTCTCTCACCACACATGGTTCTGTTGATCCTCCTGAGTCCTATGGTTTTTTTTTTTACCCCCTCTATAGAGCAGAGTGTCCCCTTTGCCATGAATAACCTGTGTCCATGCAGCAACTTCTTTTCCTTCTATCTTGAGACAGAAGAAACTGCAGTTCACACCTGTGAATTTAACATATGCTCCCTGGTTCCAACTCAAACATTACTTCCTCTGGGAAAATCTTTCTTTTCTCTGGGGCTCCCCATTGCTGCTGGCATTCTCAAGGCACTGTGTCCACACTGCTCTGTGAGCTGGTTGTACAGGGCAGAGCGAATGGGGTTATTCATTTACATAACCAACACAAAACCAATGCCCCATGATCAAAGGAATTTAGAACAACTTAAATTATTTATTGAAACCGCTCAAAGAATGTTAAAGATCTAAATATTAATTCACAGCAGAGCTTCTTGCATTTCCCTTTCCTTATTCTTGGCCTTCTTCCTCTATCTCTGCTTGAAACTTTTTTTTTCTCCTTATAATGCACGAACATTCTCTTTGGACAAAACTGCTCATACCCCTTGGCTCCCTTTTTCCTCTCTTCCTTTCAACTTCTTTTCTTCTAAGTGGTTTTCCTTCCCTTATGTGAGCTAAGAACCAGAATCGTAGGGTAATTACTATAAGACTCAGGCTCTGGCTGGGATGGCAGCAGAGGAAGAGTCAAGTGAGTAAAAGACAAATGCATGCTCCGAGGGGCACAGACACCTGCAGCTTCAGCATCCCTCCCCTATGTTGTTTTCTGGTCTTTGCTGATATTCACCTGGCCTCAAGCCCCATGTTTCTCTCCCCACTCTTCTCACTCAGAGAGAGACAGAAGCATCACATTAGGTGTGTTGAAAGACATACATACTCAGCCTAGATCCTTGGATCCGTGCTGAGAGACATGTGGGGAGTGCATACATGTGCAATCTGAGACTTGTTGCGGTTACTCTCCATTGGGTCTGCATCCATTGAAGTTGTTTTTTTTTTTTCCCTTGTGGCTCACATTGGTTTGTTTTTGTTTTTCATATGTAAACAGAGATTTTTTTAACATGTTCTCCACATCTAAAAACAGATTTTTAATTATACATCTCAATGTTTTTAATGCGAACATACGAGCAGCTATCAAAACTGCAGATAAATGCGCTACTTTTCCAACTGTTTGTCACAATATTTACTCTTTGCAAAGCATTCTGGGGATATAGTCTCACATGTCCACATTTGGAGGCTGTTTTGAATTTTCTGTCAGTGGTATGGTCAGTATTTTGAAAGCTGAGAAAGAGAGGGGTTAGGGTTTGTACTGTCATTGTTCGAGTGGGTAGGGTTTGGAATACATTGTGACACCTCTGCCTAAGAAGCCTGTACATCAGGAATGGAGGTGGGGTTGACTTTTCAGGGAGAGCTTTCAATAGGCCAATCACTTATGTCCCAAAGGTGGTGTGGACCTGCTTGCCTACCTACCTGCCTTCCTCGCTTCCTTTCACCATTGATTGGATTCTCAGTGCTCAGTCTGGGAAGAGAAGCTGACTAGAGGCTTTGGGACAGAGCAGCTCCAAGTCACCACAGGAACAAGTGGTCACAGAAAGGTGCACACAGGTGGTGTTCAGAGGGTTGAGATCTGAGGTGTGCTGGCTAGTGTTATGTCAACTGAACATAAGCTCATCAGAAAGGAGGGAACCACAATTAAGAAAATGTCTCCAGGCCGGGCAGTGGTGGCGCACACCTTTAATCCCAGCACTTGGGGGGGGCAGAGGCAGACAGATCTCTGTGAATTCAAGGCCAGTCTGGTCTATAAGAGCTAGTTCCAGGACAGGCTCCAAAGCTACAGAGAAACCCTGTCTCGAAAACAAACAAACAAACAAAAACAAAACAAAACAAAGAAACCAAGAAAATATCTCCAAAGGATCAGGCAGTGGGTAAGCCTGTAGCACATTTTCTTAATTAGTGATGGGTGGGGGTGTGGAGGTGGGGGTGAGTCCAGCCCATTGTGGGTGGGATCAACCCTGGACCGGTGGTCCTGAGTTGTATAAGAAAATAGGCTGAGCAAGTCATGGGCAGCAAGCCAGTAAGCAGCACCCCTCCATGGCCTCTGCATCAGCTCCTGTCTCCGGGTTCCCGCCTGCTTGAATTCCTGCCCTCACTGCTTCTGATGATGGACTGTTTGTTATATGGAACGTGAGTGAAATAAACCCTTTCCTCCCCACTTGCATTTGGTCATGGTGTTTCGTTACAGCAATGTCACCCTGTGGAGGACATGAGACTTGGTATCTTGTACACAGAGTGTTGGTAAGTCCCTAGTCTTCCCTCTCCTAAGAAGAGAGAAGTAGTCCATTATCCTGAAATAGGATTTTAAGGTTTTCCACGGTTTGCATAGTGATCAGGCAAAGACTTCCTCCTCCACGTCCAGGTGGGCACTATTCTTGCCTGCTCCGATGAGTTGGCCTTTGTCCTGTGCAGCAGTATGGGCTCATAGAGGCAGGGTAATACTTAACTCTGAGATTTAGCTTTGGTCCAAACCCAATCTCTGTCCTGGAGTTCAGGCTAATCTTGATGTCTATAGGACCAGAAAAGTCATGCCATACATGACTTTTGTATGCTCCTGGGGTTGTAAGGGTCTAGACTGGTTTTCTGATGGGGGGATCTGACTGCCACAGGCTAGGTCAGCACCTGCATAGTGTGTGTGTACTCTCTCTCTCTCTCTCTCTCTCTCTCTGTGTGTGTGTGTGTGTGTGTGTGTGTGTGTGTGGTATGCATGTAAGTGTGGAAACCAGAAAATAACCTTGGGTGTCATTATTTAGAAGCCATACATGATGACTTCGGAGAGTCTGTCACTGGCCTGGAACTCATCAAGCAGACTAGGCTAGTAGAACATCAAACCCCAGGGTCCTGTCTTTAAGTCCTCAGCAAGGTAAGACACCTACCTACTTCTCCCAGTGGGCGGCTCTATATATGGAGCATGGCCCAAGCACAAGGAATCAGATAATATTTCTCACCTGTGTGGAGTCAAGGAGAGGTCAGACACATGAAGGACAGGTATGCCCATATGTCCCAATAGCCGAGGGCCATGCTTGGCTAGGCGCCCTCCTATTTGGGTCATGTGTTGCTGTAATCTTTCTGATTTGCTGGGTCTCATTTGCTGGGTATCTTCCACCTGTCCTGAGTTCCTCTCCAGATACGCCAGAAGCGCAAGCATGTCTCCAGAAGTTTAGACAGAATCCTCAATTCCTGACACAAGTACAATCTCCGAGCAGTTAGTGGGCTAGATCACACCTGCTTAGCAGTTTGTAGTTCTGGAGGCAGAAGTCTAAATCCTATTACTTGGCTGACACGTTGTTAATAGGGGCTTGTTCCTTCTGCAGGCTATGGGGGATTCTAGGGGAATGTGTGTGTTCCGAACTTTCCCAGCGTCTAAAGATGATGTGCGTTCCTTGACTCGTAGTCCCTTCTTCCATTTGCAAAGCCAGCAGTACCTCCTTTAACCAAGATCACCCCTCTTGTGCTTGCACTGGGGCCCCTGAATGAGTCAGGAAAATCTTCCCATGTCGATGTCCTCAATCATTTGCAAAGTCCCCTTCGTCTTATCAGGTGTTGGTCATCTGGATGGGGACGTCTTTGGGGGATCTGCCTGCCACAGACTTCTTTGCTGGGTTCTGCCTTTTTGGATTATTTTCTTCTGTGAAAATCTTAAACTCCTAAAATCTCTGCCTTTCTCCCCAAAATTGTTTCAAGGCCTATGATCTTTCTTTCTTTCTTTTTTTGTTTGATTTTTTGAGATAGGATTCCTCTGGCTGTCCTGGAACTTGTTCTGTAAACCACACTGGCCTCAGACTCAGAGATCTGCTTGCCTCTGCCTCTCCAGGACTGGGATTAAAGGTGTGTGCCACCACGACTGGCTAGATCTATAATGTTTAAATCTCAGAAGAAACCTTGAAACTCACTTATTGGTGGATTGGAAGTCACAGGGCAGCCCTCATCCCTCCCTTGGGAGCCCAGAGGCAGTGATGGGAATAAAGGTGCCGAGTCCTCCCTTTTACACCAGCATCATGTTGAAGTCCCCTCTAGACCGAGCTGGTTCTCAGGGTTGTGCTTGGTATTTGCTGCCTGGCCTGCTGGGCCGTAAGTCTTCAAGTGTAATTTAGGACAATTAAAATGAAGTGCTAGCACACGGCATGTTTCCCTCGCGATGGATGATGATTCTCTAGTATTGTGTGTAGCTGAGCAGCTGGGTCCCTTGATCCATCAGAGGCAGGCGATGCCAGCCTCCAAGCTCACGGCTGATCTCCCACGCAGAATGAATTAACGTGGCAGATATAATTTCCCTGGGTCAGCATGCTTCACCCTGCAGATCCATCTCGGTTGGAGTGCGGGGGAGGCTGAGAGAAGCCACCTGCTTGCCTGGCCATAGAGACTTTGTCTAGGACTGTCTGCCTAACCCCCACCCTCCACCCTACCCCCATGCACCCAGCTTCAGCTTCCGAGCTGAGAATTGCTCTCTCCTGCCTAATCACAGGGGGGAGGGGACTCAATCAACTTGGGTGTAAAATTCTAGAGGCCTTTGGAAAATGCGATTGGAACTGAATTCCGCCTGTTAACATCTCCTAGTTAATTATCATGGGCTGTATTTTTGGCATCAGGGCTGAGCTGGAGGAGAGGAGGGGGTTGTCGGGGTGGGCTCTTCGTCACAATACCAGTTTTAGGAGTCATTTATCTTGTCTTTTAGACTAATTATCTCAAACTCACCACTAGGCTGTCACACTTACATGCTCCAATAAATGTAGTTTTAAATCAGCCACCGACTTTGCGGCTGGGGTGGCAGCGTCCCTGGTTCGTGTCTAACTAGGGCCATCCATCTGCAATCATGGCACTGAGGGGAGGTGGCACTGTTCAGCCTCTATGAATGATCATGCTTATTTATATGCAAATACATTTGACAAATCAATAACGTATGATGTAGCTGTATGGTGTGTGTTAGTTCATGGGCTGGCGATCCCAGGTGGGGGTCCAGAGAAGGGCCTTTTGGCTCTGGCTCCTTCCAACGAGCCTTCCCTTTATATCTGCCCTTCTCTGCTATCTTCGGCTCCCAAGACTCTCAAGTTCAAGGCTCTTTTCCCTTGTTCAGATCAAGAATTTATCCAGCTTTGTCTTCATCCTATCTCGGGCTCTGCTTTCGTTAGGTTTTGGCCCTCTTGTTAGACTAAGCATACATACCTGGTTCAACAAATATTGGCTGTGTACTCACTACTGTATATTTGGATATATATGGCTTTCGTTGCCATAACCAAAATACCTGACACAAAGCTTAACTAGGGAAGAGTTAGTCTTGGTTTACAGCTCACGGTGGGGGAAGGCAGGGCAACAGCAGCAGGAGGCAACAGGTCAGTCACATCATTGTCGTCAGGAAGTGGGACAGGGCTATAAATCTCAAGGCCCAGCTCTAGGGACCTCCTTCCTGCAGTGAGACTCCACCTGCAACAGGCTCCACAACCTTCCCAAGCAGCACCACCAGCTGGGGACAAAATGTTGAAACATGTGAGACTGTGGGGCCCGTTCACATCCAGTCCACAGCGGTTCATGTATGAAACAAACCCTTTGACGGTATATACTCTTTCTAAGCACTCTTCTGGAGTGCTTTATATGTCATAACACGTAGTCCTCCTAATGTGTTGGTGTTGGACCCATTTTACAGACAGGGAAACCGAGGCACTGGATTGTTCAAAACTGTACCACAAGAGAGCGTGTGTTAAGAGGCAAAACCAGGCTAGGGCAGGCTCTGCTTTTATCTCCTGGGCTTTATTGTGAAGGACAGTCTGTGTCGTGGGTGTGCAGATGGGACTGTGACATTGTGCAACAGTCTGGGGACAAGAATAAGAACAGAACTTAAGTCTAAGCAAAACAATGTACAGATGACAATGATGGAGTTAAACAGCTTAACCCGTCTGAGTCCTGCCAGTGGAGAGATGGTCAGTCCAAAGGGGGCATTAGTTCAAAGTTTTCCACTCACAGGGACTTCTAATCTAGTGCAGGGGGCTGACAATAATATTCTTAGACAAAGACTCAAAAGTAGTGTCAAAGTTAGGGAGAAGGATGGCGGCTCAGGGAGACCCTCAACACAGATGGGGCACTAAGTAGTAGATGCCTTAGCTCGGTCAATCCCACCACCATACTCAGGCACACCCTCCTGTTATTCCAACTTTACTGATGAGAGAGCTGAGACCCACGCAGGCTGAGTGGCCTAAGCAAGATTACACAGTGAGAGTGTAGGAGGGGGCTGGGCTTAGAGATGGATCGGTTTTCTCTGCTTCTTACCTAAACCGAGTCCTTCGCAAAGCCACGAAGCCTGTGGCTTACAGCCACCGCAGGGGTCACCTATTACATATTCTGCATATCAGATATTTATATTACGATTCATAACAGTAGCAAAACTAGAGTTATGAAGTGACAACAAAATAATGTAATGGTTGAGGGTCACCACAACATGAGGAGCTGTATTTAAGGGTTGCAGCATTAGGAAGGCTGAGGACCGCTGCCTTAGAGTACGGCCTGTCCAGGGACTGACCCATCTCTCCATCTCACTCAGATCCACTCACCCTTGCTGACAGGTAGATTTGGAGCTATTGTGTCCTCAGGGCAGCTCTGTCCTTCACCTGACAGTAGCTCCCCACGTCTCTCTGAAAACAAGCTTGGCGTCTGTGCACAGCCCACTCTGAGTTGTAGCCAAATTGAGCTACTAGCAGGCTGTTCCCTCAGCTGAACACTCCTCTTTGCTGAGACGATGTTCTCCTGCAAGTCTTTATACATATTTCCCTTCCTCTAAGATACCTCAGTAGCTTCCAGGAAAGCAAGAAAGCTGCCCCTCATTTGACTTCCATTTGCTCCACGTGGTAACTGCTTTCCAAGATAGCCTGCAACGATCCTGGCTTCCTGCTACTCATATCCTTCTTGTCCACTCCTGTATTGTGTCATTTATTCGTGCGATCAACAGGACAGAGCCAAAGTGATGTGATTTCTATGTGTAGCTCTTAAAAGACACCAATGATATGTTTTGCCTTTCTTTCTCTCTCTCTTTCTTCCTTCCTTCCTTCCTTCCTTCCTTCCTTCCTTTCTTCCATCCTCCTTTTTTTTTCTTCCTTTTTTTCCCCCTCTTGCTTGAGAAGAGCCAGTTGCCATGCTGGGAGGGCCCTCAGCTCTTTTGAAGGCCAATGTGGAGAGATGAAGTCATTGCTGGTTTTCTGCCTTGGCATTAGACCCTCTGTAGCCCAGTGTATTCTTCCAGTCATTGCAGCCCTGGCTGACACCGTGACAGCCACCTTATAAGAAATCCTGGGCAAACTCAGCCAGCCAAACCAGTTCTAAATTCCTGGCTCACAGGAACTGTGTCCCATAATAAATGTTTATTTTTTGGAGCCGCTAAGTTTGGAATAATTTGTTAAGCAGTCACAGACAGTGACTATATTGAACAGATCCCCCTTTCAATATTTTCCCACTTTTCTGTGATCTCCCTGAGGGTGGGACTGCGTCTTTTTCTCAGCCTTGTCCTTATCACTTGGCAAGGTATCTGGCACCTGGCAGATAAAAGAAGTTGATTTTTACCTGTCTGATTCCAGGGAGGGGGTTTCCAGACCCTTCCCAGGGAGATGACTGGACTGATTCCTGCTTTGTTTTCTTGGAAAGAGTGCTGTCTTCTTTGAGACAACCATGCCGTTCTCTTCTCTGTTCTCTGCCTTGCTGTTTCTTTTGCATGACTTGGAAGCCACCACGGGGTGACTTGAACAGGTTCCCTTTTCTGCAGAAGTTCCCAAGATCCAGAAGCTAGCGGCAGGAAGCAGCTATTCGGCTGACTTGTCCAGATGCTGGGGGGGGGGCGATCATCAGTTCCAGTTCGCAGCTCCCTTCCCGGCTGTGGAGGCTACTCCTGCTGTATGCCTGGACGGTTAGTGCTGGTTCTCCTTAGCCCTGGTGACTAGTCCCAGCTCTGGGTTGGAGACATTTCACTTCCTGCAGTGCTCATGGCCATGAAATATTCAGTGACAGTGACTTCTCTCATATTTCTTCATATTCAGGGTGGCCACTCAATTGATATGTAAATAAAGTGTACTAGCATTGAGCCTGTCCCACACTGCATTATTTAAGCCTCAAAATGATGCATCATCCGTCAAGGGGCCCATTGGAGGGACCCTGCTGGGCGCTGGGCAATAAAGCCCGCAAGAGCCTCATCAGAAGCAGCGGGTGGCCTAGTGGAAGTTCATTTATGCATGAAATATTCAGCCAGCAACAGTACCAGTCTTAAACATCAGTAATTGGGGGGTTTCTATTGCTCCTAACTAGGGCCTCTAAATTATTGCAAAAGACTGGCCAATTTACAAATTACACATATTTGTCATGCTCTTGTACCTTTCCTGAGCTAACCGAAATGGCCCTGGTTGTGGCTGTGCACATACTCACTATAGTGAGCGGTGCCCAGAGGATCTGACTCCTCTGTGGAGCAGAGCGGAACCTGCATCACACATGCAAGCCCTGCCCGCTGTTCATCTCCTAATCCCCACTGATGACACTGCCCCCTTTATGGGCCACTCACTGCCTCCTTCTGCTGAGGCCAGGTGTCAGAAGGAGTCAAACACTCCTCAGGGGCTCCTGGATCCATTCTGCTCTTTCATGTTCTTGCGTAGCTCTGTGTCAGGTTATTTTCCATTCAACAAACATTTACAAAGCATCTGAGTGAGATGGCCGCAGCATAGACCCAAAGCAGAGGTCTTCAAGGCACTTAAGAGTTCCATCTGGATTGCTGAACACTGGAGTGCTGTTCGCAGTTGGCTTCTCCTAGGCAGACTCTGAGCCTCCAGGCTACAAATGGTTTGCTTTGGAGGCAGCCTCAGGAAGCAATGCTGGGGCTATGAACATGGGCGGGGAAGGGGAGGAAGTTCCTGGAGGAAATGTTAGTAAGGATGGCAACTAGGGCCTCATGAGAAATGGTGTTGAAAGCACAAGGGAGTTAATCCCATTAACAGGGTCGGGGGAGAGGCTGGGATATTCATCCAAACTTAGGGGGACACTGTAGAGAGGTTTCCTCCTTGTACAGTGGGAGGGATGCTGGCAAAGGCAGTAGACTTGGTGTCTTCCCCAGTGTCAACCTGAGTGTCTTATGACCATCTGGATGGGGTGGGTTTTTCTTCTCTGGATTCTGGCACAGTCCCTACGTTCATTGGTACTTCAGGCTTTCTGGGATGAGGCAGGGGTGTAGAGGCCCCTGTGGGGGTGGCTGCTAACCTTTCTGGCAAAGGGGTTCCTGCCCTTTGGATGAGTGCTGCCTACACAGGGCAAGAGCGGGGAGAAGGACAATGGCAGTGGGAAATTACCCGATTACCCCAAGAATGCATTTTCACCCAGCTGGTTCCTGTGAGGTCACCTTCTCAGAGAGGACTTTCTTACCACCCATCCCGGAGGTTATCCTCACCCCTTACTTGTCAGCTTGCCTTTGTCATCTCTGCTTCCCCACTTCCAGGAATGAATAACCCATCTGCTCCACTTGCTCCTGCACCCTGGCAGCTCTCCTGATACCAGGCTCGCAGAGGGTCTTCAGGGAATTTTGCTCCAAGGGTGAGCAAGTGCCTGAAGTAGGTATTTCAATTCCTCCTGTCATAGATATGGTGGAGTTGAGAGACGCTGAGGTAGTGGACCACATGGTGGAGTCAGGGCTGGAACCCAAGCACTGACCCCAGTGTTTGTCAGCGAGAAATTTCTCTTCTAAACCCCTGGTACTCCCACAAGCATTATCATCCCTTTGAACTGGGAAATCTCCTTGAGGCCAAATTCAGCACTGAGAGACACAGGACATGAGTTCCTGAAAGCTCAGCTCTCTCCTTCCTCGTGGCCAGGCCCAGCAGGCTAGAGTATGGCTGCTGTGTGAGGAAGCTGTTTCCTGCCCCCATAGGGACAAAATGCCAGGCACTGAATCTCCATCTTAGCTATTAAAGGAATTCAAGTTCCCAGGGAAGAGAAAAGATCCAGGAAACCCTTCAGGAGCAAAGTATTTTTTGGATAACTCCTTAAAGGCATTTCCTGTACAGGTAGCCATTTCTTTTTCTTTTATCTTTTTATTACCATATATTAATTACACATGACATTGGATTTCATTAGGACATTTCCATATATATGTGTGAGTATACATATTCATACCTACACTTATTCAATATTACCCTTTCTTGTCTCCTCTCATACTCTTTCCCGCCTCCAGGAACTAGCTAGTCACTCTTCTACTTTCATTGAGTGTGTGTGTATGAGAGAGAGAGAGAGAGAGAGAGAGAGAGAGAGAGAGAGAGAGAGAGAGAGAGAGAGGGGGGTGAGACCTACTGAGATTAAGATCACTTACAAGAGCATGGGTATCTTACTATTGGGTACACTACTGAAGGAAATGTCTTTCTGCCCCTAGTAACCATCAGGGATGAGTGGGTGGGGCCTCTTGAATATGTTTCTCTTCCATGATGAGGCAGGTTTTGCCCAGAAGATAGCCTTCCATTCCTTTCTCTGGCTTTTACATTCTTCCCCCTTTTCCGTGATGATCTCTGAGCCTGGGTAGTGGTGGGGATGATATAGATGTCCCAATCATGACTGAACACTCAATAGTCTCTTATTCTCATCACGTTGATCAGGTATGCAAAATACCCATGACTAAGAGAAGGCTCTCTGACCAAAGCTCTAATCTATGGGCATAAACATAATTTATCAGAAGGCAGTTTGATGGGCACATCATGTCTACTTAGCCAAGCAATGGCAGTTACTTCCTCACTAGAGTCTTTGTCTTCCTTATCCATGGGCTTTGGACCATGCTGATGGTACCAGATGTAAATTCTTTCCTGTGGGGTGGAGTCAAATCCAAGCAGAGAGGTGGTTGGTTATCCCCATAACAGACTTACCACATCTTTGTCTGGCAGGTCATCAGTGTACCAAGCAGGACCCACAGCTGAGCAAGACCACTGATGAGAATTTTCCCCCAGCAACCGGCTTAACACCTTCAAGGGAGTAGCTCTTTCTTTGTTTCTCTTTGCAATGGGCTGGAATTTTCTTACTCTTCTGAAAACTGAGACATATGAGTCTACATGGAATTAGATAAAACAACAAAAATATTCACTCATTTATTTTTATTATATCTATCTATCTATCTATCTATCTATCTATCTATCTATCTATCTATCCATCCATCCATCTATCTGAGACAGAGTATTTCAAATGTCCTGAAATTCAAATGTAGTCCAGACTGACCTTGAACTAACGGAAGACCTGCTTTAGACTCAAAATGCTAGGATTATAAGTGTGAGCCATCTTACTAGGTTTTTGAGTTCATATTTATAGGAAGTCATAGGGATAACTGAAAAGGATTATTATATACTACTCTACCCAGATTCCCTCAAAGTTGACACATTATTGTGTTACTTTGTCTATGTGTGTGTGTGCACACACATATAAATAAAAATTTTCTAAACTGTTTGGTAGCAACTAGTAGATCTTTCTTTGCTGATTCTGTGCCCAAGCTCCTACAGCTATGAAAGACACCATCCTGTTTCTCTTCTTTTTTAAAGGTTTACTTTTATACTTATTTACTTGTGTATGTATGTGTGTGTGTGTGTGTGTGTGTGTGTGTGTGTGTGTGTGTGTACCACATATGTGTGGGTGCCCTTGGAAGTCAGGAGAGGGTGTTGGATTCCCCAGAGGTAGAGCTGCAGGTGATTGTAATGTGGGTGCTGGGGAACAAACTCTGGTCCCACCCCATCAGACGATTTCTTGCTCCACACTTTTGTGTGTGCTGTTTCCAGTGCCAGTGAAGAGCTGGGAAAAGCTCTATTTACCTTTGTGTTTTGTTTTAAGCATTTCCAGCTCTGGAAACCCTGGCCATGTCCTTCTCTTTGCTTTTTCCTTGAACTGAAAATGGTTTGCTTCATGCAGACTGGAGCTCCTTGAGGGCAGACCTGGGGCTCATTTACAGTGCAAACCTTAGCTCAGATGAGCAGCTGGAAAACGTGGGTGGGATGAATTAGAATAACACATCATTTGGTTCACTTCTAAGATCTGTGCTCTTTTAATCCACATGTCCACATTCAACACTCCTTAGGTTGCTAAGAGGTCTGTGCACTGGAGGGTGGGGGGGTTTCTGTAAGGAAAAAGGGAAACAGCATTCTGGTTTGATTTGGGCAGAACGTTGGTTGTTACTCTCCTCCTTTCATATTTCAACAGTCTCTGCACTTTGCCCTTTCAGACTGCCCTGGGTCCAGCCAGGAGTTGCCTGCTTCTCTTCCATTTCTAAGCATCCCAAACAAACTTCCTATTAATGCTTGCCTGATGCAAATGTCAAATGGTCCTGTGTGGATGCTATTAAAATAATGAATGCAGAAGGGGATAGATGAACAAGGCTGGGAATCGATCTTGGACCCCTGATGAGATCATTAAGAACTGGGGGGGGGGAGGGGAGGGGGCATCATTCTCACAGGTTGAAATTTCACTAGTGCCTCTTCTTCCCCTCCATCAACTCCTTTCCTCCTTCCTGTCTCCCTGTTGATTTATGGGCTGGACGCCTCCCCTCCCCCCACCCATTACCCTCAATGCAGTGCTAACTCACCATGGAAAATCTATTTGTGTCAAATGGAATTTTATCTTGGCCTAGGAATTAATGCAGTTTGTAAAAGATGTTTTAATCACACTCTTCTTAATGCAAGAGTATTGCAAAAGAAAGAAAAAAAAGAAAAGAAGAAAAGCTGCCCCAAAGACTCAGGCAGGTGTCATCATGAAGATGTTCTTTGTTTCTTGATGGGGGAGGACACATAGCAACTGGTCTAGACTTGGCCCCAGTCGAGGATGGTCCTAAATGGTGGAAGAAGGAGAAAATGTCTTGGGAGGGTACAGCTAGATGAGGGACAAGAAAAGTTTAAATTAAATCCTTAAGAGACATTGACTCTATTGTTATTGTCAGTGTTTCTTCTTGGACTTACGTTCTCACGGCTATAAAATAAAGATTTAACTTCTGGTCATTTGATTCAATTCATGGAAGAGGGAGCAGATGCGGGGATAAAGAAGCCTGGTATGCACAGGTCCAAATCCCAGGGGCTCCACTTCCTGGATGTGTGAGGATGCCTCCCTGAGGTGCAGTGATATGGGAGTTACCTTTGTTAGCAATCTCTGCAGCCTGTGAGGACTGGATGAACAGATACACAGGAAACTGCACAGCTTGAGGCTGGAGCGGAGGGAGCCAGTCCACGGTTGCTGGGTGCTCTTTATTCTGCCCATTTCCCTCTTCTCTAGAGTCAGAAGACATTAGGTCATGCTGTAACACTGACACTGCAGACTAGCCAGGCACTCAGTAGGCACTTTCCAAATGAACACTGAGTGAAAGACTTGTCTGGGCGATTACTGTTATAATTCACTATCTCTTTGGCCTATAAAGAAAATAATTCTGCGGAAAAGATACCACCCCTACAGGTAGCTTGAAGGTTTGCTGTTTTCTATGCAATCTGCCTGAATCATTCATCCTCTCAATGATGTTACTTTAATGCTTCTATTATCTGACTTTTTAATATTTACTTGTTTGCTCTTTGCCTATCCTTCCACTGGATTCAAAGCTTCTTCATGGCCTGTGTCTTTCTCACATACCATCGTATTGTTAGGACCTGGCAAATAGTTAATGATCGGGAAAACATTAGTTGAATGTCTTTATTAAGAAGTGAATATGCAGAATAAATGGAGTGGCTTCCTTTGTGGATCCCTGCTTGTCTGTGTAGGTGTGGGGGGCTCAGCACTGGGACAGCTTACTTCTGGAATGGCTCTGCAGTGATATTTTGTTTGTGTTTTAAAGCTTGCCTGAAGATCAGAGTGCAGATCTAAGCCACTAGTTACCCATAGAGGCCAGGCAGGGGTGGCACACATCTTTAATCCCAGCTCTTGGGAGACAGAGGCAGATGGATCTCTGTGAGTTCAAGGCCACCCTAGGCTACACTAGATTGTTCCAGTCTCAAAGAGAAACAGAGCCAGGCAACAGTAGCTCACACCTTTAATCCCAGCACCAGGGAGGTGGAGACTGGAAGTGAGATGGCTGGGCGGAGAGAGGAATATAAGGTGGGAGGAGACAGGAGCTCAGATGCAGTCTGGATATGTAGTCTGAGGATTCATAGAGACAGGATCGCCCCTTTTGATCTTAGCATTAGTAGAGGTAAAAGGTCTCTCTTGTGGCTGGCTGCAGTGCTTCTCTGATCTTCAGGCAAGTTTTACTTGTTAGGTTACAAACAAAATATCACTATAGGCTCATTCAAAGATCTTAAAACTGTAGCCAACGGAGTAGGTGTAGCCGAGAGGGGGGGTCACATGAGAGGAGATGACTGAGAGAGTGATGTAAGATCCACGGACACGGTAAAACACACTTCCCCTGCCTCGTTTGAGCTGAAAGGCAAAGACCAGCTCCTCTCTGGGAGTGAGAGGAAGGAAGAGGTTGGGTCTTGGAAGCCAGGCAGGAAAGGGTTTAAAAAGTGGCCCATGGCTGAGGAATTCCTGACCACCTACCTAGGGCCAGTTCTGAGAGCATAAGAAAGGGAGCGCGCTGTGCTATTTGGTCCTGGTTTTATGGTTGACTTCTCCTCCTGTCTTGCACCAGAGCTGGAGAAGCAGAGAGGCTGCTGGGACCAGGTCAGGTGCTGCCGCAGAGCCTCTTACAGGTGTGCACAGCTTTGACAACCACAGAAGTTCCTATTTGTCCCAGGCTCCATGAGTGCTAAGCTCAGGGCTTTCACAGCTGCCTTTGACTTAATCTCTCTGCTGTGATTTGGTTGGGGGGGGGGATGCTCTGAGCCTGGCTGTTGTGGGGAGTGGAAAGCCAAAGGCAGGGAAGGGTGAATGGGTACGTTCATTTACTCAGCCATTTAGTCACGCCATTAGTTTGCTCAACTGGGTTTTGTTTGTTTGTTTGTTTTTCATCTTCTACATATTAATCAACATTAATGAATTAATGAAGTAAGGACAATGAATTTAATCATGCAAAAGACAGACATGAAATCTGCCAACATGAAGCTTATAGTCTAATGGAGGGAAAGCACCCACAAGACTAATACACACACACACACTTTATACTCACCATGGTAACCTACAATGAAGGGAAATTTTGAGTATGTGTTGTTTTATTTTAGGCACAGTGGCTGTGCCTAAATCTACTGCTATTTCATCCAGCAATTGCGACTCCACAGTTACCAGCCTGCTTCTCTGGCAGTCACCTGGCTTCTCAGGCTGCAGCCTGGAGTGAATTCTGTTCCTGCAGGCATTGGCTCTGTCGCTGCTGCTAGAGGTAGCTTTAACTAAATTTATATTCTATTTATAAACAAAATCCAACATTTAAAGGTTGGGGTGAAAATCTGCTAGTTCAGACAGGTGAGTAGCTCCTAGCTAATCTTCTCTCCTTGCTGACATCTCCCCCAAAGCCTGCCCTTCTGCTCCGCCAAACCAGAAAAAGTCTCGTCACTCAAATCACTCCCTACTCCTTCCAGTGCATCTCTCTATCTCCTCCAGATGCCCTCTGATGCTCTATGGTTACTTTCTGCCAGCTAGTTACCAACTTGAGCTCCTGATTCATGGCTAATTTTATTTAATTAACACAAATGCAAACCCGGGGTTCACAGTGTGACCAGATATCCCCCAACAGATTATGTATCACTTCTTGATAATCAGAGAACATTGTATAACAAATCATTCCAAAAGGCCATGTCTCAAAACACTGTTTAATTAAGTCAACCTTTCGGGTTGAGTTTTGTGTGGTGGTTTTTCTTGCCTTGTTAGATCCCTCATTTATCTGGTGGTTTGCGGGTAGGATGGCTGCCCAAGATGGCTTTGCCTGAGACATCTTCCTGATCACATCTTTTTCTGCAGGTGAAAGTAGAGAAGCCAGAGTCAAGGGAAAGTAGGCAGTGCTTCTGAGTGCCTGCAGGAGCCCTTTCTGATGACAGGGCATTCCAGCTGAGCTAGAAGGAGTTAGCCACTGTGGCAGTCCTGGCAGCTGCTCTGTTTCTCCAGCTCTAGTGGGTGGTGGGAGGGGAGGTCAACTTCAAACCAGGGTTAAATGGCAGAAAAGACCTCCCTTTCTCATGCTGTCAGAGCTGGCTGTGGGACACTTGGTCAGGGATTCCTCAGTATTCACTATAAGAAGCCCATCTCTATTTGTTGGCTCATTGTGTTGGCTAAGGCAAGTGTTGGGACCAACCTGGTTCTCAGTAGTGGGAAGCTGGACTCCACCTCCTGTACAGAGAGACTGTCTGTCAATCAGGTTAAGGCTACAGATGGGGGAGGGACAAGGAGAAGCCGTGTGTTACCACACTTGTCACCTAGGTGCACCAGGATGCTTGAGTTCAAATGAGTGGTTTTAGGAAGCCTCTTATGATATTTCAGCTAAGTTGTAAAGAGGTGGTCAAGTGAAGATTGAGGGAGAACATTCCAGACTGAGAACATGCACTGGTGAGCTCCCAGGAGTGACTGAACAAGACAGAATCAAGATACTCACTTGAGGGCTGCAGAAGAGGCAGGTTTAGGTTTAGACGAGTCAGAGGGAGAGCAGAGGCCAACCCAAGCTCACTCTAGAGCAAGACCTGCTGGAGCAGAGGAAACAGAAGAGCTTATGTTTACAGAGCATGCACGACATAAAGCCAAGTGGGTGTGAGAGAGAGTCAGTCCCCAAAGTGTTCATGGAAAAGTGGAGAAGCAGCAGGTGACATGAATAAGCCATTGATACACATAAAGGGTGAGCCAAATTTGGGGTCCTACAGAGCACCCAGGGTCAGAAAGAGGAGCAGAGATGTGAGATAATGAATACTGGGGGAGAGCTGAGAGGAGGGAAGGCTTTGGGGGGTGTGTGTGTGTGTGTGTGTGTGTGTGTGTGTGTGTGTCTGTGTGCCATGGTGGGGCTGAAAGAGACAGGAAGGTTTTGTAGAGGAATCTGGGTCCTCTAATGAGGGGTTAGGACTAGATACTGATTGGAGTTTGGGCTTCATGGTAGGTCACAGTTGTGTGTGCTTGGATCAAGGAACCAGAAGTTCTAGAGAAGTGTGGGGGAGACCCCAGCAGGAGCGGTGGAAGGGGAGCACAGGGATAACGAGAGGGTTTGTAGAGGTGGAAGGCACTCTTAAGAGGGGACTCTGGAGTGATGGGGGCAGGCTGAACCCTCTTCACTCTCAAGGTCTCATTTCTGGTTTCAACCTTAGGAAGATGAAGACCTGGGAAGCGGATGAGTTTGCTCTTGCAGCTCAGCCATTGTGGGGGTGAGAGGTCAGTGACCAGAGAACGGCATGGGAGGAGGAGGAAGGAGAGCTATGGAAACAAGTGGAGAGATCTTTTCCACATAACACCAGGGATGGGATGGTCTCAAATCCAGCTGTGTGATCTTGGACTAGTCACATCATCTCTCTGAGCCTGAGCGTCTTCTCACACCAAACGGGTACTTGAAACAGTATTTTCCATTTTCCAAGGTTGTTCAGTAAGGCTGCTACGATGAAACCTGGAAGTCTGGTCAAAGTTAGGGCAGCAGATGCCATCAGGGAACACTAACAGGACAGCTGCATTGGCTAGGGAACACTGTTGATAACATAGTGCGAGGTGAACATCCAGAGCAGGCATCGTAGACAATAGTACTGTTGGCTGTTGGGGTCAGGTGATGTGGGTGGTAAGCAGCCCTATGGACTTGGGGCCTGGAAGAAGGCTTGAAATTCGGAGGGATGCTGGTCTGTCCCCACTCTGCCCTCCCAATCTGCAGGAGCTGCCCATCTGTCAGTGACTCAGACTGTCAGGCAGGCTGGTGAGGGCCCCACGGGCAAGGGAGGCTTCTCTGACAGGGGAGTCCTTCACTGTCAGCAGCTTCGCCTCAGTGGGTTAATAAAGCCATCCATCACATCCTCCATGCCAGGTATCTAAATGCCTGTTTAATACCACCCTGGGGAGTGGAGTCTGTGCTGGGGATGTTCACCCGGCCAGGGTACTGGGATGGGAGGAACTTGGTCTGGGGGCTTGATGATGTCCAGATGTGAACCCAGCCCAGCATCTCCCATAGTCCAGCTGGCTTGAATATCTGCAGGAGTCACTCATACATGAGATTGTGCTCTGACAGCATAGTACACAGTTAGAGCAGACACCCAGCAGTGCTGCTGGCTGGCATGTTTCAGTCTAACTACAGGTGTCTTGCTAGCCAAGTACTTACTGTGTGCACGTTGTCACATGAACTCGCTACAGATTCTGTCCCCACAGTGCAGATGGCAAGACTTGAGGTCAAGAACTGTGTGGGTGGTCATGGAGCCAGGGAGCTATGAGTTTCAGAAGGACCCATACAAGGGCACATAGCCAGGAAGCTCAGAGCTGGGACTCAGCCCAGGTCTGTGTGAACCCCAAATCTATGTTGTTGTTATTCTTATTGTTTTCAGCATCTTTCTGCCACAAACCTTCCTCCTGAAAAGTCTGATGTGGGATCCTGACGTAAAGAACAGATGAGGATGTCATTCTGGTTAAGCGAGGCCCGTCCGGCTGCCTCAGGTGCAGTGGCTCAGACCCCGCTTACCTATGACCTTTTGCAGTTTTGGAGTGTTAAGATGGGCTAGAGGGCTGATGGGTGGCTTCTACACTGATGCATCTTGGGAAAGTTAAAGGTTGCAGCTGAAATCAGTTCCAGTGGCCATGGCTGACTGTGGGTGGGTAGCCCCGGGTTCCTCTCGTGTGGTCTCTGTGGGAGTCAGTCTGGGTTTTCAAGCTACTTAGTGATTAGGGTCCAATGGTGCCCTTGGAAAGTCACAGGGCCCTTTATGATCTGGCCCTGGAAATGAGGCAGCATCCGGTCTTAGTTTAGAGTAGGAAACAGACTGGAATGGGAGTGTGGGACTGTAAAGCTCACTGGGGCTGAGAATGAACCCAATTGGCCCAAGGACTAACAAAGAACTTGTTAGTCCTTCATTCTGACCCTCCTGGTCCACACCCACCAGCCCTCCACTCTGTCCCCTGCTTTGCTATGGGAGTAGACACTTCTCTATCCGGCCCCATTTCCCTCCTGGTAGCGCCTCCTGTTGGCTAGCTCAAAAATAGCCCCCATCCGTCTCCTTCAAGGGCCTCAGAGGTCCAATCCATCCTCCTTCTCACTTACTTTTTGAACAGCCGCTGTATTAGTTAGGATAATTCTGTCAACGCATGCCTTTTACGCCCAGAACGTGCCTGGTAAATTTGTTAAAGAATACCCCAGGCTAACACATCATTACACCCCCAAACTCATCTATCTTTTTATTCCAGATTAATTCTTTTTCTCCCTCTCTCTTCACCTCCTCCATAAATCCTGGTGCACTTAATTAATTTCAGTTCCACTGTAAGGTCCATAATACAGAATTGTTCAAGCAAACACAAAATTAATTATTCTATTTACAGCCTTCTCATTGAAAGGAGCATTTCATCTTTCATAATTACATTTTGGAACGTCCAATTATGAATTCAGGCGCCTGCTGTTTTGCATACAGGGATGGTCCCCGAGTGTCCTCGAGGTAGGGGAGTTGGGCTGGGGGCTTCTTGTACTTGATGCTGGTTTGACCCAAGAAGGAACTTTTATGGAGACACTGAGGTAGGGGTAAGACGGCAAAGTGGTTTGGAGCCTGGGGATGGGAGACGAAAGAAGTTGAGGAAACAGGAAGGGAGAAAAGCAGATGACATAATTGGGATTTCATCACAGGATCAAGAGTCTCAGGTGGGAAGAAGCGGATCCTTCATCTCGCCAGGTTGCCAGGGAGGATTCTTGGGTTTTCTACATGCCCAGGACACAGGTACTCGGTACTAATCTCCTGTTGTACTTCCTTGATTGGGTGTGAACCCTAGAAACCTGGCTTCCCTTCCTCTCTACCTCTTGGTCACAGAGGATCACTTTGGTGGCCTGAGTCTTACCAAGCCAGGCTCTCAGCCAGGACATTTTGAGCAGAGTGGAGGAGCACTCTCTCTGCTCCTTGAGGACTATTCCTTAGCCTTCCAATGATTATAGGACAGTCATGCCTCTTCCATGAGAGACAAAGCCACTTGGCCTCTGTTTAGGGTTCTGCTGTAAACACCCAGGCTAGCCCAGGGGACAATCATCTGGAGGAGTGAGATGCTTGTCACATAGAGTCCTAAGATCAAGAGTCCTGTTTGTCCTGTTTTACGATTTTAAGAAGCATCAGTTTCCAATGAGCCACACAGACATGAAAGATGGTTTAAAAACAGGTTAAATGGCAGTAGAACATTTATTAAATAGGGCACTGTGGCGTATGGCTTCAATTCTAGAATTCAGAGGCTGAGGCAGGTGGGTTTTCAGTTTAAGACCAGCCTGGGCTATATAATGAGACCACCTTATAAAATAAAACAAAACTAAAATTTAGTAAAAGGCAGAGTCGACTTCTCAGTGCGACAGTGTTGCTCAGACCCTCAGTGGTGGGGGGATGACTCCATCCTCTCATGCTGTCATTTATCTCCTTTCAGAGGGAATGAGTGCTCCTTTAGCACAGGGTGTTTCCCCCCCAAACATCCCACTGAGTTCCTACTACATGCCGAGCTTCACAGAGGGCACCTCATAGGGTCACTTTACACATACCACTCTGTTTACATTTACAGCTCCTTTGTAGCATTCAGGGTTGAATTCTTGACACCTGGGACCCTCATCTCAGACAAATCTGTGCAGGTGGGTATGAAGAAGGCTAAAGCCAGCCTTGGGTGGACTTTGAGAGCTCAGGGAAATTGTTGATGCTGTAATTGCGGCAAGTGTAGGAATAAGATGTACTCTGCCCATCTGTGCTGACTACCAGCGCTACTTAACTTCTCTTTGCCTCAGTTTCCTCATGTGTCAAATTGGGAAAACCCTACCCACCCACCAGGCTGAGGTGCCTAAGGGACAATGGTCTTTTATCCTGTCACTTGTATTATTTTAATAAAATGTTGATTGGCCAGTAGCCAGGCAGGAAGTAGAGGCGGGGCAATGAGAATGCTGGGAAGAGGGAAGCACAGTCTGCAGTTGTGACTCAGACACAGAGGAAACAAGATGTGACTGCCTTGCTGAATAAGGTATCGAGCCATGTGGCTAACACAGACAAGAATTATGGGCTCATATAAGTTATAAGAATTAATAAGAAGCCTGAGCTACTGGGCCAATCAGTTTATTAATGTAGGCCTCTCTGTGATTTCTTTGGGACTTAACAGCTGCGGGAACCTGGCAGGACAGAAACCTCAGTCAACAGATTATGTGTATAAAGTAGGCTCACACAGGGTAGGTAGGCATTAGAAGGTCATGCCTCAGTTTCTCTACCTGCCTCACGGGTCAAATTTGAGTAGACAGGTAAGAGGGATGTGCTTTAGAATGGAGGCTTCTGACTTGGTTCACAGAGGCTGGTGTCTGGGAGGGGTGAAAGCCTCAGGAGTAGAACAACAGTTATCACGAAGGGGTAGGGAAGACAGTGAACACCCACTGTCCAGCACTGATAGCTCTACCGTGTTTCTCATGATTAATGTCTCCAAAAACTCCCAGTTTACTCAGAGCGAACATAGCGCCTGTATGGAAAACCATAAGGCCAACCCGATGCCATTACCATCCTCTTCTCACTGACTCTTCATATGCTGTATCCCAGCCACACTAGTTTGTCCTCTGTTCCTAGAACCACCAATGTCTTTCCTGCCTCAGGGCCTTAGTGCTGGTCACCCACGTTCTTCCCTCAGCTCTGAGTGCAGATGGCTTCAATGCCATCTTCAGAAAACCTTCTCTTTCCCTCTCCATGGTTTATCTCTTAGCCCAGTTCGCCTTGCAACACTCACCCAAGAGATTTCTCCATACCTCTCATCGCTACCTGTAATCTCATGCTTTCTTGCTTACTGCCGTCTGCAAAACATTGGAATACAAAGGAGTGGAAGAGTGGAAATCATTCTTGCCTCTCTCCATTCTTTATCCTCATTTCATGGTATGGATACCATGAGTGGTGTGTGTGTGTGTGTGTGTGTGTGTGTGCGCGCGCGCGTGTGTGTGTGCGTGTGTGTGTGTGTGCGTGCGTGTGTGCGTGTGCATACCATGTATGTATGATGCACATATGCACATACACAGCTGCACATGGCTATATGTGCCTGGAGGGCAGAAGAAGGAGCAGCCACCTTCTAACTTGTTGCCTTGAGCTTGCCTTTCATGGAACCTGGAGCTTCTTCCTTCAGAGTTCTGGGGTTACAGGCTCACATGGCCATGCTGGGCTTTTTATCTGGGGGTTGGGAATCAAAACATTTATGGAGCAAGCATTCTTACTCACTGTTCTTTCTCCAGTGCATATTTTGTTTGAGGGTGTACACTATCCCTGGATCCTCAATGAGACACAACAAGCCTGGAATGAAGACTTTGGTCTGTCCTCCCTTGTGATTTGCTGTAGAAGGAATGAACCAGGCTTGATTTTTTTTCCCCCTTTAAACAGGGATTGTAATGTTAGGGAGCCTTCTTCCAGCTGAACAGACCCTTGAGATAGGGGAGAGCCATTGATTCATCTCATAAGTGGTTTTCTTCAGATCTGCCCACACTGAATAATTACTTACCTTGTAGCCTGAGAATGTCTTCCTGGTGTTCCAACCTGATAGGTTTGTTTTGTTTGTTAATTAGCTATTAATTGTAAGGGCTTTTGGGCACTGGAGGTTAAAGAAAAAAGGAGGCTCAGAGGTGGGCCAGGGGTTTAGGGCAAGCAGGGACCTCAGATTAGAACGAGGGTGACCTCACTGGGCACCAGGTTAATTTGTTTCAAATGGTGTCACATCTAGAAACTTCATCAGTTCTCGGGATGGTGAGCGATTCTGTTAATTAAGCCCTGTAAACACTGCAGCTTAATTTTCAGTAGTGGAGCCGTAGCCAGTGGGTGAGAACTGTAGCCACTGCTGGCCAAGCGCAACAGGGGCTGCCCTTGAAGAAATAGGTCACAGATGGACACGGGGAAGCCGAGAGGAAGCAAAGCAGCTCCAAAGGGAGGGCTTGACCATAGGCGTGTCCCTTTCTGCCCTCTCCCTTTGCTTCTGCTGCCTCTCTGTCAGGTCCTGGCCCTGGAACTATCACAGCTGGATGAGAAGAATATGCTTGTAACTTGAAGAGGGCTTCTGGGAGCTCATCCCATTCTCCAAGAGTCTCAGGTCAGAAGCTTCCATCATAAATGTCTACTGTCCTCTATTCTGCCCCACCCCACCCCACTCAACATCTCTGCCATTTGGAAGATTCACTGTGTCTTAAGTACTCTCTCTTTTGGCTTTGCTGGTACCTTTCATCTTCTCCAGTGACCCTCCAATTCACCACTCTCTTTCCTGGAAGACCCCCAGTAATCATCTTGCTGGTCTCCCTACTGCCCTTATTGGCCCTATAATTCTCTCTTCACTCAACATCTAGCCTGATCTTTCCCAAGCACATTCAATCATGTCACTTCCCTGCTTAAAACTCTCCTGGGGATTCCCCTTCCCTAGATAAAGGCAACAATCCCATGCAAGGTGTCTAAGACCCTACTGATCTAATGCCCCCCTCTCTTTCTACTCTCAAGTGCCATTAGGGCGTTAATCAAAGTGCCCCTTCCACTAGGAATACTTTCTACATGTCTGTATCTATGGAGGCATGATCTGTTCCCTACTGGGCTGTTGCTGAGGTACACAGTAAGTGGTCGATTGGACTGTTTGTATCAGTCACCTAACCTATCTCAGCAGGTTATACTAACGGGTCCTTTAATGGTGACCTTGGTGGCAATAGCTCTGTGTCTTCCAGAGCTGTCAATACCAGCAGTAAAATTCAATTAGGTGCTGCACAAATCCGGCTGAAGAGATTGGATCCTCCATCCTGAACTTTGCTTGTTTGGGGTTGCCTCTTGGTTCTGTCATGCCCTTTGCATCCTTATAAATGGCTCATTCCATCTCTGTGCACCGTTTTTCCTCACTCGTCTGTCAAATGACTTCAGTGATGACACCTGTTTTATAGGAGTTCGGTGGGATTCAATGAAATAATATTGTTTAAAGCAAAACAACCTTAGCTTGCTTTTATTATCACCTCTAACCCTGCCTTTCCTGATGCCGCCATCATGGCCTAACAGGCATTGTGTAATTCCTCCCTCCTGATTCTTTGGCTACTGATGTCTTCTTGGCTTCTTCACCTTCATTTTCCGATGGCCATGAGGAAAAACAAAGGCAACTCTTTATGGAAGACATGTTGTGTGCTGGACACATTCATACATATTATCACACGATTCTTCTCTACATAGACATCTGCATTCTCCCTGTACCCTATACCCCTCTTCATATATGAATATATAAAAATCAGAAACTAAGGGTGCAGGACTGGTACGCCCCAGGCTAATTCATAACCAAGACATGCTAAGAATCCCCCAAAGACTATTTGATGCAAGAGGAATAATGAAATGGTCAGGTGGAAGGCCTGTGAAGAAGAGGTGACCATGAATAAGCTTTATTTTCGTATCAGAATCTACTCTGATATGACTTATTATTATTCTAAAGAGGATTTCAGTTTTCTCTTCAGTTTAAATTTTTTTATTGCTCTTTTAGTCTTGATTAAAGGGGCAGAAACATGATATGATTTATTCCAGCCTCCTTTGACAATTTGTTTCTCATTGTCCTTCCCTGTAGGGAACCGCCTTAGCAGACTTTGGTGTTTACCTATATTCTAGTAACACATGTTTGCCTCATCCTTGCTGATTTTGAGATTTGCATACTAAGTCATGAAGACAAGCTTTCTTTTCCTTTTCTCCTCTCCTTACTCCCCCTTTCACTCTTTCTCTTTTTCTTACTTTTTTTGTTGTTTTTGCTGCTGCTGCTGAGTTGAATTTCTCATTTTCGGAATCTCACCTTCCTCTTTCTGGGGATGCATATTCCTCCTGGTGGAGGACTATGCCTAACTGTGGCTTAAGAAGGGACACCAAAGTGGTAAAGAATAAAAAAGCTTCTCATGTCTGAAATTGTCCTTAGGGATTTTATTCTCATAGTTGATCCATTGTTTAGAATTTGATTTTATTTATAAATTTAAATCTACACCTTGGAAGTCAGCTTTTTTGTTTCTGTTAATTCTTGTCTCTTGGAATTCTGACCTGCAGAGTCCCCTGCCACCTTTAATAAGGATGGCTTCTGTTATCAATGCAATATTTCAGCAACAATGACTGCAGAGGACAGGTGGCTCTGTCTTTTTTTTTTTTTTTTTTTTTTTGGTTTTTGGTTTTTCGAGACAGGGTGTCTCTGTAGCTTTTGGAACCTGTCCTGGAACTAGCTCTTGTTGATCAGGCTGGCCTTGAACTCACAGAGATCCACCTGCCTCTGCCTCCCAAGTGCTGGGGTTGAAGGCATGCACCACCACCGCCCAGCTAGGTGGCTCTCTCTTGATCACCAGTTCTGAGGGAAGCCTGCTGACATATCACAAGGGCATGCAAGCAGCCTTTTTAGAGGAGATTTCACGGTGAGAACCTGAGGTATCTCATCAACAGTTAGCATCAATCAGTTTTCCAGCTTTGTGAGTGAAAAAATCTTAGATATGGGTCCTTTGGATCCAGCTATGCTGTGGGACAATGGTCTGTACCCTGTCACTTGTATTTTAAATAAATGCTGATTGGCCAGTAGCCAGACAGGAAGTATAGGTGGGACGACCAGGCAAGAAGTAGAGGCAGGGCAATGAGAATTCTGGGAAGAGGGAAGTTTCAGTCTGCAGTTATCACCCAGACAGAGATGAAGCCAGACACAGAGCAATCAAGATGTGACTGCCTTGCCAAAAATAGGTATCAATCCACATGGCTAATGCAGACAAATATTATGGGCTAATATAAGTTATAAGAGTTAATAAGAAGCCTGAGATACTAGCCCAGTCAGTTTATAATTAATGTAGACCTCTGTGTGATTTCTTTGGGACTTAATGATGGTGGGAACCGGGCAGGACAGAAACCTATGTCAACACAGCTGTACCTCAAATGACCGGCTGGGTGATGCTCTGATTATACTCGAATGAGAGATCCTGGGCCAAAGCTGCCAACCAGTCCACTTCCTAATGCCTGATCCACAAACACTGTGTGAGATATGCATGTTTCTTGCTGCTTTAAGCTGCTGTTTGGGTTGATTGCTCTGCAGCAATAGAGACTAATACAAATACACACCACATCTGGTTTCCGATCCTTTACTGAATATTCATTCTCTTCCTGATCCCTCCGTCTCCCTCCTCTCAGCTTATGGGATCTTCTGTTTGTACCCAAGGTTCTACCATTTTCCCTAATACTTCATCATAATATGCCCTGGGTGAGACTATTTTTTCTTTGTTATAAACCCTTCCAGTAGAAAAGGGAGAACACTGAAAATATTGGTGAGCCTGGAGGGATAAAGAATACCCCAGATCTTCAGATGAATCCACCTGGAGTAGGCAGGGAGGCTGGGTTGGTCGACTAAGTTAATTCCCACTGTTTTTTTTCTTTACCCACAGGATAGTAGATCCCCATGTCCATGGGCTGGGGGCAGAGCAGTCCTCTCAGCTAAGGCCTTTGGGGTGATCATCCATGCTCCCCTCTTTGGTGTATCTGACTAGTTGGGGTGTCTGTGATGGCTGTCAGGAAGAGTTATCTGCAGACAGGCTCTTAGACTGCCTGCTTTCTCCTGTGCTGGCTCCTCCTAATTCATTTTCCGCCTTTAATGTACTGTTGTGGAGCTTCCTCTCCCATTAGGGTCTGTAATGTGCACCGATTCCCTTCAGCTTGACTGCCCTTAATAGGCAGCGTAAATAGAATTTAGTGTGGCGTGCACTAACATCTCTATCCATTGTCCAGAGATTAAATACTTGCCACCAATGGTTCATGCATCATCAGCCTCAAGCCCAGCTTCATAGCTCCCAACCAAAGGAGGATATTAAATTAATTTGCAGGTTGCTTTAGCAAAACCTAACAACAACAAAAAAACCTCCATGGGAGAAGAAAGGGGGTGTGTGTCTGATGCATCTGTTCTATCAATCAAGGATGTGGAGGAGTCGTTAGAGACCAGGACGAGCTCTTCCCACTGTGGGCTGGGTTGCCCTGTAGGACCACACTGCTCTACCACCTGATTTTATCCTAGTTCCCTACCCTTGGCTTATGCTCAGCACCTCTTCCTGCTTTGAGATCTCTCCAGACTAAGGAGTCAAGTGATAGGTAGAGAATGGGGTGGGGAACGGTGAGGCCTCTTTATCCTTCTTAGGGGGATAGCCAAAAGACAACAGTGAAACACCCTAACATCCATCCAGAAGTCCTTGAAACCTCCCATTGGGCTATTGGGATCATTTGGTATTCCTTCACGTTGGAACCCTGCCTGCAGGGATGTGGAAGTCTGAGCTTTGTAATCTGAGCAGCAAAACAGCAGAATAAAGGTCAGTGCAGACCTCCATCTGTTCTGGGGTCTATTGGCTGGGGGGAACTATTGGTTTTGGGTGTTTTGTACTATGCCTTGGTCTGTTCCATTGACTGAAGTGTTGTGGGAAGACAAACTTGTAAAGAGGCACGGATGACCCAGATACAAGGGTCTGGAATCCCAAGTCGCAGCTTTCCTCTGATTTAATAGATCACTGTGGGGACTGGGGGTGGGCAGTGACCTCTGAGTTTAACCTTCAAGAATGAGGTTATCTGGTGAGAGGGAGGGAAGGCAGAGGGTTTGGAGGTATCTTGTGCATGGCATTGTCAGGGAACTGGGGTGTTCAGAGAAGCTGGAGGACATGGCAAGTGTGAAGCAAGATGAGAGCCAGGCTGGAAGGTGAGCTTTGTGTTGGGAGCAACAGGAAGCCAGGGAAGGACTTTCCATGGGAAATGTGCATGATCAGGGCTGTGCTTTGTGGAGCTCATTCTGAGGTACCGTGAAGGTAGCTCCTAGGGGTGGAAGGTGGGAGGCAGGAACACACTGGGGAAGTCCTTGAATGAGTCTAGGAGACAGGGCTCAGGGATTATGCTACCAGCAAGAACTGGAAAGGGTCAGTGAGTTCCAGTGCTGGCTAGCAAGTCTCTGAAAGAAAGACCCATCCCTCCTTCGAGTTCTGGCACACCCAGCAGCCATAAAGCTACACCCTCATGCTGAGGCCCGTGGACACCTAAAAGAAGAATCGCTGTTCCAAGGCCTAAGTTCCAGAAACTAAGCTGAGGGCCAAAGCGGGCAGGTAGGAATGCTCTCATGCACTGGACAGTTAGGAAGGAAGCTACCTTCAGCCCATGAATGCAGGATGATGGGCTCAGGACACTTCTTCACCCTCTAAGCCATTGCCGTGGTTGACACTAGTAAATCAGTCAAGCCACTTTCCTGTGAGAAGGAAGGAGGGGAACAAAACCACTAGAGGCATTTCCAGCTCAGACAATGTGTGAACATCCATGAGGGTATGCTGGGTCCACAAGGCTATTTTTTTTTTTATTTTAACTAAAGGTTCTAGACCCTAACCATTCCTTGTAAAACTCCAAACCAGTCAGGTCTCTTTCTTCCTGGGTTTGAACAGACAGAGTCTTTCCTTATTTTCAGATCTTAGCAGATGTTTTGGTTGGTCCACAGTACAGGCTTTGAAGGCAATATGTGAGAAAGAAAAGGAAAAGAGGCCTCGGCAATGGCCTAAGACTTCACTGTGGGCTGCAGCTCCTGTCTGATGCACTCTGCCAGTGACCTCCCCTCCTGTTGGCTTATTAATACCTTTTAACACCATCATTTGAATTAATTGAAAATGGGAGTAATGCTAATATGCTTTTATATCTCACTCCTTTTTTATTTTAAAAAAAAAGATGCTAAAAGCATTTATTGAGTAGTTCCTGGGGGAAAGAAATGAAAAGGTCTCCCCTCTGGCTACAGGGACGGTGTCGTCTCGTGCCAACACCCCACACGGGGCTTCTCATAGTTCATTAGAGTGATTTAAGGTGCCCAGGTGACCCATTACAAAGCCATCAGTGGGAGGTGCCCAGAGATACCCTCTGCTCAGTGGAAGTCCTGAAGATGGAGGATGGTGGGCAGCATGAGGGTATTTCGGCTGGTGGCCCTTCACGGAGTCCTCCTGTGCCCACACAGGAGTGCAGTCACTGTGTGACTGCAGTGTATCACTGGGGAAATGAATGGACCCTCTATTCTTTACTCTTTCTACTTGGAATTAACAGTCATAGCAAAACAGGTCTCATGAGCCTCTTCCAGAGCCAAAGAGGACAGGTGGGAAGTTTGCTTCTCCATCTTTTTGACTCCTTCCCCTGGGCCTTTCCTTTGGTTAATAGGATGTGTTAGCTGATGACCAGAGAGTGGAAGGAGAGAGAGGCTGGAGTCTTTCTTTTGTAGTCTTCCTGTGCTTGGCTCTGTGCCAGCACGAGTAGGCATTATCCCTGGAGATACTGGTACCCTTCTGGCCAGTCCTTCCCCAGCCCTCTATTAATTCCTAAACATGGTCATTACTTCCTCCTAGGACTAGTTTTGGGGTGCTTTCCATACTGGTGTTTGTTCTCTTGACTCTGGCTGCCTCTGCGGGTAGTTTCTCTGGTAAAGATTTGCTCAGTCAAGTCCTCATCCTTCTGGTCTACCTCATGTCTACAGACCCAGCCAGGGATGATCCTGTCCTACCCAGGCAACTCCGAGCCACTTTAGGGACTTTTACTTTCACATACAGTTTCTTTTAGTCAATGGGCCTGATCTAGCCTGATCGCCAAGGAACACACCAGGATAAATACCAGCGACCAGGAGCCGCTTCCAAAATTGCACCTCCTTTCAGAGGCCATACGCTTGAGTGAATAAACTTTCTGCAGAACTCTACAGGTCACCAGTCATGACACTGTCAGAAAAATGCAGGGCTCCTGAGGTCCTCTAAGAGTCCTGAGATTCTGTGGTTCTTTAGGGAGGAAGGCTGTGTTTCACAGCCTTGGCGCTGTAGCATATTCAGCAGCTTTGCTGGCCTCTACTCACCAGGAGATGTCCACTAGCACCCAGTCCAGTTCCAGTCATAAATCACATCTCTTGACCTTGCCAAATACCTCCAGGAAGCAGAACCACTGGCTCAAAGTAATAAGGCTCGTGTGTCTCTGACCATAGATTTTCTGAGACTCCTACTGAACAGCCTTGGACTTGATCCTGGTCATCCATCCTTGATCTGAGCCTTGGGGCCCAGATCTGTGTTGTCCTTGATTTGTGAGACAGTAGAGTCCTGTCCTCTAAGCCTTTACTGCTGTAGTGATTGACATCTCACCTATTTAGTGTCAGATAAGGCTTGAATCTGACATCTGGAGTCTGAAAGTGACAGCAGGATGAGAGAGGGATCAGGATGAGACAGGAGCAGGACTAATGTGTGCAGGGTCTCAAGGGAGCATTGAGGAAAGACACTGGGTCTTAGGTGACCAGGATGGATCTCTTGGTGTACCCTTGGGTGAATCATTAACCCTTTGCATCTCAGTCTTCTCATTCTTACAGTGGGATGAGACACCCATTCTCGATCAGAATCCTAGTGGGAAATAAATAGCACACTTTGCTGTGCAAAGGTCATCAGAGGGGCTATTCATATGGCAGGGCAGGATGAAAATAAACAGAAAGGGACCGAGGCACACCTGGGCTCCAAACATGAAGGGGCTGGGATAGGACTGGAAGATGGGAAACAGCTTCCCATCAGAGAGGCACCTGAGAATTGGGGTCGTGGAGTTCCTTGTTCCTTACTTGTATCTGTAGCCATGGAGTATCCCAGCACAGCTGGGACCACGTCAGGAGGTCTCATCAGCGGGTGCTTCCTGCTCTCAGAACCCAGCAGCAGCTGGAGCCAGGGAGTCAAGGAACCGTAGCTTCCTGCCTGGCAGGTGACAGGAAAGGTCAAAGAAACGATCTGGGTATGGGTGGGGTGAGCAAGTGACAGCCACTAGTACAGCTAGGGGGAATAAATGAAGAGTGGACATTGGCCAAGTACATAGGACAGAGTTTTGGCATAACATTGATGAATGAAACTAGGCTAGCCTTATCTGGGGGAGGAGGACAGGGCAAGCTAAATAAAACCTCTACAACGTTACTTGTTCTTTCAGGAGCTTGGAAGACCTGTGCTGGGTGGCCTGTGATTTGGCTCCACCTGTGGGATTTGTGCCATGCTGGACTCACCTCACAGACCCATCTGGTGGAATGGGACTCACCTGGGACTTCTTGACCTGGCTGGGTGCTGCCATCAGTATCACTCACGGCTCTGCATCCCCTAGTCCTACATGTCATGACCCTGACAGTTGACCAGAGGCAAAGGTTCTTAAATCCCTACGAGTGGAAGGTTAGTCAGCCCCTGTGCTGTCCTTAGAATCCCACTGGTGTTGAAGCATCCACACACAGAGAAGGGAGTCTTCCTCTGCTTATCTGAGCCCCCTGGGGGTAAGTGGAGTGTGACTTCTAACTTTCACTGGGACATGTGCTTCCAGCTGCCTTTAGGGTGACTCATAAGGGGGCCCAGGGCCAGAGGGCTTACCCTGACTGCACTGAGTGTTGTCAGAGGCCGTTCTGATTGGTTCTGACAGAGTCTCTATATAAGTGGCAGGGTTGTTGAGTTCTGGACTGAGGAACTGAACCTCTAGGACCAATACAGGGGAGGGTGGGCTGTAGAGTCTTCTCCCTGTCCTACCCATGACTGGTGTCCATGAAACCTAAGGAGCCCAGGACTCTCTCCTAGTTCCAGCGTGTCCTGAGGTTGGGATATTTATTTTCAGTCCAAACTTAGTAGATCTTACTAATATACATGCATGTGTGTGTACGTTTCTACTTCTTCTCTCTCTTCCTCTTTTAATGCTAATCCTAATTCCAATCTGGCATCTTCTCCCCGACACCTAACCCACACCCTCCTCCATGGTCCCTGAAGCAGTGGTTTCCATATTATTCTCATTCTTCTATGCTTCCCTCACAAGAAGACTCAAGGCTCCGAACTCAGATAGCTCTGGTCGGAGATTGTTTCAGATCTGGGGTGGGTGGGCTGAGTCTTGTTAGGGTTATGAGCAGAGAGGCATGAGAAATGGGACCAGACTACAGCTGTGACAGTGCAGGTCACCTTCTGTACTGCAGTGTCACTGGTAGGACCATGGTCTGAACTGAGCATGTGCAAACCCTCTGCATAGCACCTGTCTTACCCACCTTTTCTCCCAGTGGCCTGCGGGACTTGTGCTGAAAGTATCTTTCAGTAGAGGAGGGAAGCCGGGCATTGGTGGTACATGGTTTTAATCCCAACACTTGGGAGGCAGAGGCAGGCAAAGCTCTACACATGAGCCTGGTTTACAGAGTAGTTCCAGGACAACTGAGGCTACACGGAGAAACCCTGCTTCAAAAAAACCCAAACCCAAACCAAACCAAACCAAACCAATCAATCAACCAACCAACCAACCAAACAAATAAAAAATATGAGGAAACCAGGGCACAGAGAGATCAAAGCTGGCCATTGTCACATAGCTACTGTGGAGTGGAACTGGGATCTAGACTCTAGTCTGTCTGACTTCAGGACCAAGCTTTGCAATGTTGGGTCTTCCCTTCATGGTCCTGACTTCTCACGTCTGGAGGGGAGTGGTGGTGGTGGTGGTGACATCAGTCTTGCATTGGGGGGGGCTGCAGCTCAGGAAGGAGGCTGACTTGGGAATGTTTTCCACACATCCCTCCCCCCACGCCCACCCCATGCAGCTGTGGAATGAGCCACATCTGTTACCACCACATGTTGCTCAGTGCTACGCAGATGTAAAGTCTCAATTTTTCTAATTAGCAGCAACACAAAGTCTATCTTAATTTTCTCTTCCCCTCCCTCTAATAAACGTGATATTAACAAGGTTACACGTCTGCGTTTGTTGCTGGCTGTAATTGAATCAGGTTGCAAATTTGATTAGTGGGTGTGGGGAGCTGGGGTCTGGTCAGGCTGAGGGGCTGAAAGGAGGGAGGAGCTGGGTCCCTGCCAGGTCTTGGGATGGAGAAGAGGGAGAAAGAAGAAAGTGAGTGGGGAAAAATGAGAGAGAGACAGAGAGAGAGAGACAGAGAGACAGACAGACACACACACACACACACACACACACACACAGAGAGAGAGAGAGAGAGAGAGAGAGAGAGAGAGGTCAAGAAAAGCACCTTCAAAGGAACTGAGCTTGTCCCCTGCTGAGACCTTCCTGCAATGGTACTTGGGAAAGTCCCCTCATCCTACCTTCTCTCCCAGGGCTCATGGAGGCCTGGACTGAGAAGCCTAGCTACCCACTGCCCTTCCCAGCATGCATTGTACTGCTGAGTCATAGGCTACAGTCTTGAGTTTTGACTCTTGGTGATCAAGGATCAGCCAACTTTTCCCCTGGGCCTCAATCTATTAAATATCTATTAATTATTAGACTTTTATTTAAAGTCTCCATCTATTAAAATTGACTTTTAAGTCCCACTGGAAGTCTGGGGACTCTTCAGAGTGACCCCTTTTCTTGTTCACTTGGACTGGGAAACGTTAAATGAATGAGTAACAAGGTGGGTGTTAGTTAACCAAGTCTCAGTGTTTGAGATCAGTTGAGATGGTCCCGAGGAGCACACTGTACCATTCAGGGTGGGGCTTGTAAACTGGTGAGGTCCAGTGGGACTCCAGACCCTCCAAATTGCATGATTCCTGGTTCAGTTAGGGTGTCACTGTCCATTCCTCTACTTCCACTGGCTCTCTGGTGAGCCCAAAGCTCCAGACTGTGCTGGATCCTTCCCTGTGTCCTTCTACATCCCAGGGCCTGGCACACCAGGGCATTTCCACACCTCTGCACCTCTGCTCCTGGAGTTCCCACTGCCAAGAATGCCCTCCCAATCATCTCTACCTCTTTCTCTGGTAGATCTTAATTAACTCAAGCATTGTCACTTCCTGGAATGGTCGCTTGCAACTGAAGAATTGGCTTTTCCTGTGTGTGATTGCATTCTCCTCTTTTCCATATCTGTGCAATCACACAACTGTCTCCACTCACTGTTTGCATCAGGCCTCCCTCGCTGGTTCCTAGTACCGGTTTGCTCATGTGTGTGCACTGACAGTCATGTCCAGTTGTGTGCATGTGCGAGCGACAGCTGTCAAAAGTGCTGTGGTGTCTGCAGCCATGGAGGCGGTTCTGCATTCATGCTGTGACAATTTCTCCTGCCGATGACTCCATCCCCAGGGCCTTGGGAGCACTGAGAAGCTTCTGTCAAGGGGCAGTGGCTTTTCCCCCCTTGCTTAAATGAGATATGAATAATTGATTCAGCTCCTGAATAATTAATCAGTTATTCAATAAGGAAAGTAATTGTTTGGCGCATCCCCCATAGATGGACTGGCTCAGCCACCACCCCAAGCAGGTTAGATGGCTGGTGAGGGTTATGGGCCCAAAGAACTCAGTGCCAGCTGGAGGAGGTCACCTTGCCTGACACTTTTGCCACACCGATCCAGCTCACTGTTCCTGAGGAAGACAATATTTGTGTTCATAGCCCAACAAGACTTTGGATCTGATGGCAATGTTATCAATTACCCATATGTCTGGCCCCCTTCTGTGATAAGTGGCACTCCCTGGGCACTATCCTTGCCAAGGTATGCTCTGCCACCAGTGTCCTCTTCTTTGTCATCAACTTCCCCTTTTTACCCACTGGAGAGGCCTGGTGCTGTTGCCCACTTTCTGTCCTGGAGAGCTGGGCTCTATAGAGGAACTATGGCGGGGGGCACTAACCAAGTGCTTCTCTGTGCTGTGTCTGTGAAAATATCCTGAAGAAGGAAGGGCCTCTCGAGGGTCCCTCATAGAACATCTTCTTGTAGGTTCTTGGGATGACTTACCTACCACTTTCAGAGCCTGTGGCTTAGGAGAGGCTGGAAAACCCTCTTTCTCACGGCTGAGAAAGGAGATTATGAGTTTCCGGACAGAGACAGAAGTCACATAACAGGTAGAGTGCTGCCTGGGAGCGAATGGGATGCAAGACAGTGGAGAAAAATGAGTCTTCTGGGCGTGTGTGTCTGAGCGCGTACACACACATACGTAGGTATGCGTGCACATGTCACCATGCATACATGCACATTCTTGTTCAGGCACACGCGTGTACACATGCATGCAGAACTGAATGTTCATACACATGACATACATGTATGGGTACGTGTATATACTTTCTCACATATATAAATATATAGGCACAGTGGTGGTTATCCCAGTCCCTTCCTGGTGCTGTAACAAAAACACTTTAGGCTGGGTAACCTATAAACAATGTGTTTCTCTTAGTTATTTTTTCACAACTGAGGAGTCCAATAACGAAGTGCTGGCAGAGGCAGGCGTGTCTCAGAGACCCTGTGTTTTTGATGTTCTCACATGGCAGAGGAGGTAGAAGGTCCAGTGGCTCTCTGAAGCATCTGTCCTAAGGAGACTAACCCTGTGTGTGATGGCAGAGCCTGTAATACCAAGTGCAGCCTCCCAAAGTACTGCCTTTCACTGCCCATCACTTATGATAAGGTGTCTTCATGTGAGTGTTGAGTGTAGCCCATAGAAGATTTGTACACTCATGTGCACATCCAGCTTAGGGCAGGGTGGTAAAGGTTACTGGCATGTCCTGCAAGTCCCCTTGGGGATCTCCCTAAAAGCCCCGGGCTTTTGACTGTGCAGCCAGCCTGACTGGGCACACATGCTGAATTGCTGGTTCAGAAGCCTCTCAACACTAGGCATGGGGTTTAAATTGGGAACAGCAGGTGGACAGGCTAAGAAGTGGATCATCACTGGAGTCCAGAATAGACCTTTCCAAGTCTGGGTCTAGCAATTCTGTATTTGTTTATCTGGTGAGTATCCTTTGAGTACCTTCTGTGAGCCAGGGACTACTTCCCACTCCAGGGACACAGCAGTGAAGAAGAGAGAGGAAAACCCTCATCCCGTGTTAGTGTTGAAGTCGAAGCCAGTTGAAGGGCATCAATAAGCACGGATATATTGGATAGTGATAACGACTGAAGAGAGACATGAAGGCAGGGACAGGACCGACACAGTTGGGGCAAGGGTGGGAGTTTGGACAGGGGTTCTAGAAATGCTAAGTGTTTGTTCAAACTCCATCTAGGAATTTTAATAAAGTTGCTTCCAAAAATGAGATGAGCCAAAATACCCCATGGACTGTGAGTTTACTGGAGACTCTAAGGAGGGCAGTGGCACCACCTCTGAGCATGAAGAGATGCTCCAAAAGCCACAGAGAAATCCTGTCTCAAAAAACCAGAGAGAGAGAGAGAGAGAGAGAGAGAGAGAGAGAGAGAGAGAGAGAGAGAGAGAGAGAATGAATGAGAATGTCCTAGGGTAAATTAAAACCCAGTCTTCAGGAACTTCTGTCCAAGTAGGGCAGATATCTTGTTGAAATATCCCCAAACCCACTCCCCTCAGCTCATCCTGGAGCAAGGACCCTTCTTAGCACTGCCTTGGCTTAAAAGTCTTAGGGGAGAATAGCTGGCTCCTGCATGGGTGATGGAAGCTGGTCCCCCAGAATGGTGGTTCTTTGAGGCATTTAGTTCTTCAGTGGAGGAAACAGGCAGGCAATAGGCAGGCCTGACAATGCTGAGATGCTGCCAATGTCTCAACCCAGATGCTCATGGGGTATCTGGTCCACTTGTAGCTTCAGACAACTCCCATTGTCTCTTAAGCCTCAGGTCCCTTTTCATGACCAACAGCTCTGTCTGCTCCCCCAAGACTGGGTTAGCTTCCACTCTGAAGTGTGTATGAGAATAATGACCAGGGCATAATAACCTCCCTCTGTCTTTTCGAAGGGTGGGTGTGCGTCATTGACTGGTTTGGGCCCTACCTGCTCACTGTAGTAACTTACTGAAAAATGTGCCATTGGCAGCTGGCTTTTCCCCTCTCGCTTTTGCTTTGAGGTTTCACTTCCCAGTTAATCTAAGCTTTTTATTCCCACCAGTGGAACACAACTCGTTTGACAGACCTTTAGCTTCGCTTGGAAAAAACAAAACAAAACAAAACAAACAAGAAGCCATCAGACAGGCAACCGTTATAGCTAAGACAGAATCTACATACCCTGACACCCTTATTGGACTTTTTTCATTCAAATGCTAGGAGAAATAGTTCTCAGGGGCGCAAGTCCCTTCTCAACTCTCTAGATGACTGGCTCGTGGCCAGCTGCTTGACAGCCTCTTCTGAGTTTGGCTGGAATCTTCTGGAAAGATTTTCAGAGCTCACTTGTATGGTTGGCTGCTTTTCCACTGCCAGCCTTGACCATCCCACCTCTTGTTGAGATGGCCAGATAGACCACAAAGTCTCCAATGCTTTGTAACTCCAGATAGACTCAGCCACAGAAATCATGATGTGAACCACAACTCTGAGGCTTGCATAGAGTACAGCCTGCACAGCTGTATATGGCAGCCCTGCCTTTGAAAACAACTGACCCTTCCCATGGTCTCTAGCTCCCATCTCTACTCTCTGCTGAATTCTTGCTGTGCTGTAGAGTATGACAGCAGCCTGCCTTCCAGATGCAGTCTTCCCACCAGCATTTTCTGTCGGCAGGTGCTGGTGAGTGAGTAGGTGTGCCATTCAGGATGCATGTCTGGTGCTTAGGTCCGAAGCTCAGGGGACACTTCCTTTGGGAGGTATTTCATCTGCTCTAACCTCTAGCCATTTCTGTGAGACAGTAATTCCTGGAGGCCTCTCAAACTCTGTTGGCTTTTTATGCAGACCTGGCTTTTTCAAATGCGATGGAGGTCTTTGGGAAGGTTTTAAGGGAACCTGGGTGCTAGATGCTTTTGGAAGTGGAGGATGCAGGGAAAGGAGGATTGCAGCATCTGGAAGAAGAAATACCACCCAGGGTCCAAGCTCTGGGTTATTTATGCATGCTCCAAAATGGCCTCGCACACCGCGGCGCAATGCAATGATTTGTCAATGAAGGCTGCTCTCGTCCTCTGCCCCCGCCCCTGCCTCTGATAACATTTACAGTAAATCTATTGCACTGACCATTAAATCCGAGGCCGCCTCGAGCGATCGCTTCAATGGGGTGCTGACAGGCCGAGAGTTAATAATGACGCGGACGCTAACCTGTTTATTGATTTGCTTTTTGTACCCTTCATCCCTCCTTCTCCCTCACGGAGGAGAAATCTTGGAATCAGTAATCAGGTGACAGTCTTGCACCCCCCACCCCTTCTTCCCAGCCATGTCATTCTGCTTAAACTCTCAGAGATAAATCGCCTCTACCTCCCCAGTCCCTGCCAGCCACTCACTCTCTAGTTACTCAGCACGAGATGCCGCATCTGTCACTGGAGCCAGCAGACAGAAAAAAACATTAACACAGACATGAAAAGCTTTTAACTTTGACAAGAGGAACACAGCAAAGTTTTATATTTAGCCCCTCCAGCAAAGGCCACGGTCAATCCATTAGAGCGGCTTGTCAGGCTCAGGGAGAGAGGTGGGAGAGGGCTGGGACCCTGGGGCTGGAAGGTGGGGGTTCCACCAGCTCTGGCTGGAGGAGTATGGAGGTGGGTGCAGAATGTTACTGTCCCCTTCTTCCTTAGCTGAGGCTGGGTGGCAGCTGGATGGCTAAGTCTTAGGCCTGAGGAAAAGATCTGAGTTGGGTCCTCTGAGCTAAACTGGGGCACTAAGCCAGCTCACCACATGTTAAGGGTCTAAGCTGTGTGGTGGTAACATGTCATATCATATATGGTGATGTGATGGGGCATAAAGCTGACCTATGCTGTGGCCATTGCATCACTGATGTCTGCAAGTAGCAGGACCTCTTTTTGATAGAGGCTTCAAAAATAACAAAGTGAGGCAGCAAAGTTTAAATTAAAAGAAAAAAGTTCTCTGACTGAGAGTGGTGTTTGAATTTTCTTCCTCTTTTTCCATTTCTTTTTTTCTGTCCCCTTCTCCCTCTTCACCTGTCTCTCACTTACACACAGCGTACCTCCTCCTAACTCTCTCAGAGTTCTTGCTGGCTCTTGTCCCTTCTTTCCTTCTCACAAATCTCTGTTTTTGTCTCTTCTTCTCAAAGAAAAGATTTCAAGCTGAAGTGGAGGCACAGACCCATAATACCAGCTCCTTGGGAGGATGAGGCAGTAGGATCGAAAGTCTGGGCTACCCAGTGAACTCAAGGCCATCCAGGACAACACAGTAAGATTCTGTGTTTAAAAAATGTAGTTCAGCGGTTGAGCACTCAGATAAACAGAATCTCTCTTTTGCACATGTGTACATGTGCATGCATGCACACATAGAGATACAGATACATATAACTACACACACATGTGTACACATACACAGAAACATGAACATGCACAGAGAGACACACAGACATGTGTATGTACAAACACACACAAAGACAGAAATGATACATACACAGACATATGCACAGACACACAGATGCACACAGACATGCATAGACATACACACACAGACATAAAAACACACAAAGCAATAAACACAAAAAGATACGCACACAAGCACACAGATACACAAGCACACAGATATACATACAGAGACACATACAAACACACTCAAAGAGATAAACAAAAAGTTACACAGACACATACAAACACACACACAGATGACTTTGGAGGTAAAGAAGCCATGTGTGTTTTGGTATTTTCAGCTGCCCACTGCCATGCTTTAACTTAGTCTACACTTGGTACAGATGTAATTCTCCTGAACAGGTAGGAGAGATAAAGAGCACACATGGATATAAGAATTCAGCTGTGCTAACTGATGCAGGACAGGGATGTGGGAGTGGTTTTGTGGGAGAATGAACTTGGATTTGCTTAAGAAGAGATAAAGCGTTCTCCAAGCAGTGGTCCGGGGAGAGAGAAGGGTGGAGTTCAGGGTCAGATCCTCAGCAGAGGTCAAGGTGGGACATGGCCTTGGTGAGGCTGAGGATGAGAACAGGCTCTTAGATGTAGGTGCTTGTATGGAGACATCTTTGAATGCTGCCTTGGGTGGGGCTCCTCCAAAGCAGCCCTCGAAAAGATGTGCAAATATCTTACTTGAGATTCAACCTCTGGGAATTCAGGAGTTGTGAAGGTGCCGGAGTGGGGCTGGGGTGCAGTAGTGGCTTTGATGCTCACAGATAAACACAGGCACCAGTAATGCCAGCCACAAGCTGCCAACCCACAAAACACGTGTCCTTGATGAGCTTTCCATGTGAATCCCTGCAAGATTTTGCATGGTGTCTTAGTTCTCAGGAGCTTCTTGGGTAAACCTGTGACAGAGTGAGAGATTACATATGGCTGTCTTCTTCTCCTTTGAGGACTGGGCTGTATTGAACTCTGCACCACACTACACATCTACAGGGTGTGGCTGTGACAGGTGGCAGGTGTGGGAAATGCTGCACACTAAGCTGTCATCGGCATTACTTTTGCATTTGCTTCATTTCTCTGGTAGAGTTCACTGAGCTGGTGCTCTTTAGCATTTCCTTTCAGAGCTGAGTGTGAGTCTGTGAACATACTAGGGTCTCATATAGGGTTTGCAAAGAGAAAAGAAATAAAAAGACAACTAAATATCCAGAACTTTGAGGGATTTGTCAAGAGGGTTTGAGAGGACAGTCCCAGAGGATCTATATTTGGAATTCCAGCAGGTGATGTCTCAGCCCCAGGTCAGTGGAGAGGCCTTTTTTAACTTGTAGGGAAGGGGATTTGGGTGACTCAGTGATTAGATTACAGGAGTGAGGAGAAATTGGTACAAAGGTAAGCTGAATATACACATGCCCTGTCTATGGAGTCAGCAGGAGCCAGAAGCCAAGCCTCAGCTGCAGATGTAGTTCTGAGGGCAGGAGATCAGCTGTGGTAGTTGATGCTGCCAGGTGCCTCCTTCTTCCTTCTCTAATTTTTGTTTCCTCTCCTGTGTGCTTAGCAGGGCCTGGGAGGCTCTGACTGGAGCTTAATGTGTGTGTGTGTGCATGCTCACACACACATGTATGTGTGCATGTATGTTATGTATATGTGTGTGCATGTGTATGTGTGTGCATATGTGATATGGGATTGATTCCCCTCTGTATGCTGTAAATATCTTTGGTAAATAAAGGAACTGCTTTGGGCATATAGCAGAGGTATAGGGGAACAGAACTAGGTGGGGAAAACTAAACTGAATGCTGGGAGAAGGAAGGCAAAGAGAGGAGAAGCCACATAACCCTGTTGGAACTGGACAGAACTTTACCTGGTAAGCTACAGCCACGTGGCAATACACAGATTAATAGAAATGAGTTAAATTAATATGTAAGAGTTAGCCAATAAGAAGCTAGAGCTAATGGGCCAAGCAGTGATTTAAATAATACAGTTTCTGTGTGATTATTTTGGGGCTAAGCAGCCCAGAACTAACTAGCAGCCTTACTCCAACAAATTGGTACCCAACGTGGGGCACCTGAATGGGCTTTGCATGCTGGTGGCATGCTGTGGTTCCTTTAAGAGAGGTTTTCCTGATTCAGCGGTAGCAGAAAAAAAAAACTGCAGTTTTGAAATGCAGGCTTTCTGGGCCTTGCTGCCAGCACGACTTCTGACTCTTTCTGGAGACTGAGCATTTGGATGGAGTTTGTGAGAAGTGTGCTTCAGCTTGCTTGACAATGTGGACCTGGAAGTGGGGCAGTATGTGTGTCTCTCAAAAGCAGTGAGAAGCTCCACCATGTTGGAATGGGCAAGGCAAGCAGACAGTACCATATATACCCTAGCAATGTTGCAGCTTAGATTCTTAAGCGCTTAGCATTTTAAAAAGCACTTCTGGTCAGAAAATAATTACAGATATGTATTAAAGACAAATTCAGATGAAAAAGACCTCCAAATGAGACACA
>JAQHUG010000077.1:4231852-4248990 GCA_028555095.1 Dicrostonyx torquatus
AAAGAGTCTGCCAGACATTCTGCAGGACACAGAAGAAAGTTACTGACAAATTGCAAATAAATGTCTTTGAAATTTTCTGCTTCATAGAAAAATCTGCTGGATACTATGTGCCTGTAGGCTGAAGATGGATGCCCCAATGGTACAGAAGAACTTTGGGTGACTGTCCAGGCAGCGAGATGTCTCTGTCATTTCTAGAGTTTTGGAAGTTGCTTACAATGTAATTCTTGTTTACTTAGGTAATATTATATCCTTCTGGAGTCTTTGATGGAGTTGAAGAATTGATATTTACAGCTTTCCTTAGTTATGATAAAAGATAGATACCTGTTCTGTTATATGTAATTTCTCTATGTTAAAGTTAAAACCTTTCTTTTTATTTAAACAGAAAAGGGGAGGTGATGTGGAATTCCCCTCTTATGCTGTGAATATCATTGGCTAATAAAGGAACTGGCTTGGCCTATAGCAAAGTAGAAAAAAGGGTGGAGTCAGAGAGAAGCCATGTAGCCCCACCAGAGACAGATGTCAAAACTTTACCCAGTAAACCACAGCCATGTGATGATATACAGATTAATAGAAACAGGTTAATATGTAAGAGTTAGCCAATAAGAAGCTAGAGGTCATGGGCCACGCAATGTTTTAATTAATACAGTTTCCATGTGATTATTTTAGGGCTAAGCAGCCAAGAACTAACTAGCAGCCTTACTCCAATGTGTGTGTGTGTGTGTGTGTGTGTGTGTGTGTGTGTGTGTGTGTGTGAATTCATGTGGAGGCCAGAGGGCAACCTCAGGTGTCATTCCTCAGGTGCCATCCACTATATTCTTTTGAGGTGGGGTTTCTCATTGGCCTGGAACTTGCCATATAGGTTACATTGCCTAGCCAGTGAGCCTCAAGGGGGATATCTGTCTCTGCTCCCTTAGTGCTGGGATTATTAGCATGCACCAACATATCCTTTCTTTTTTAAATATTGTTTTTGGATGTCAAACTCAGGTCTTCATGCATGCAAGGCAAACACCTTATGGGCCAAACATGATGTTTAAACACAGACCCTAATATTCCCTATCTGGAGACAGGTTCTCTCTCTCTGTCATCATAAAACAACTGCTCCTTCTAAGCCCTGTGCAATCGTCCCAGCTGTTCCACAAAAGCCCCCCTTCTCTTTTCAGGGCCCAGCCAGATGTGGATATGGTCCTTTGGTCTCCAACATGCTAACCCCAGCTGTAATTCACCTAGGGGGCCCAAACCTGGAAGGTACTGTGGGAACATTGAATGACAAGGATACTGGGTCTCAGGCCTGGCTGGAAATGCTTCCCCAGAGCAGGTGAGAATCCCAACTCTGTGACTGTTGTGGGAAGGAGTTGTCTGGCCACTCTAGAGGCTGGGGTATCATTTCACCAGTGCCAGACGAGGTGAGTCCTTGGCTGCTCGACAGGGCATAATGGCTCTTGCTTCGTGTATGGTGATAAAGGCTGAGAGAAATCAAGCCGGGATAGATCTGTGTCTCCTGTAGCAGCCACAGATGCTGAATCTGCCATTTTTGAGAAAGTGAAATTCCAATCCCCTTACTTCCCCTGGCTAGGCTATCAGGACATACTGCGGGGTGTCAGCTGACCCCTCTGGATTCTTGTTAGAAATGGAATTCTTGTGTAGACCCCCCTCTATGCTGCTGTATCCAGTCTGGTCTAGATGCATCTGGATCTTGGAGAGAGAAAAACTAGGGAATCCTGTCTGTGACCAGTCTTCTTGGTGGCTGCTGTGGTTATTGAACCCACAGTGGGGGTGATGGTAAGACCATTAGGTATCATCATTAGGAGGTGGGACCTCTGGGTAGTGATTAGGACACCAGGGCAGGGTTCTCTTGACTGTGATTAATATTCTTATAAAAGGGGTCTCAGAGCCAGTCCTTCCCTTCCAACACGGGCAGACACAGCAAGAAGGTGCTATATATAAAAGTGTGCTCTGCTCTCATTGGATGCTGTACTTACCAGACTTGTGGGTGCCTTGTTCATGGACTTCCCCTCTTCTGGGGAAATGTGAAAATTAAATTTCTGCTATTTATAAGCTACCAAATTTATGGTATTTTCTCATGGTAGCCTGACTGGGCCTGCACTGGGGTGAGTTTGGGAAGGGAGCCTACTTATGCCCTACCCTCTAGGGAAAGGATGCCACTGTCACCCTCTGTCCTACCTATTTCACAGAAGGAACAGTTTTGGGCTGTAGAGGGTTGGGAGGCTGAAAAGATAAGCCAGAGAAATGCAGGGTAGGGATGAGGGAGGAAAGAAGAGGCCATTTCTAGGAATTCTGACTATCCCATAGTATAGATTCCTGAATACCAGAGTCCTGTAGGGCAGAGGGGTTGCTCATCTGTCTGGAGTCATCAACTATTGTCAACTGGTAAGGACACAGGTTTTCTGACTCTAGTATGGACATTATTCTAGAGCTTGCTGCTTTCATGTGGAACATTCAGAATAATAACGTTTTGCTTTCTGGGTCTTTCCTGTTTGTGAACCTTCTTCCCTTTGTGATTTGTCTTCTAGGAAACTGAGGTCAAGTTTTCCCTCTGTCATCTCAGCTCTATAGACTTAGAGGGTATTGTTTAATCTCAGTGATTTTTAGTCTCCTCTCTTACCAACTGGTTTATAAAACTTTGCACTTATTCTTATGGACGTGTACCTTTAACTTTAAACACTTTAATTATATCAACAGATAATAGACAAATGTATGGATAGATTGTGTGTACTTGTGGAGGTTAGTAGATAATTTTTAGAGTTAGTCTCTTTTTACCATGTGGGTCCAGGGAATTAAACTCAGGTCATCAGGCTTAGTGGCAAGTGCCTTTACCCACGAGTCATCTCACTGGCCTCAATTTTTTCTCTTTAGGGTCAGTGTCTTTGTAGCCTGGCTTCAGTCTTGCTAAGTATCTCAAGCTGGTAACAGATGGCTGCCACCATACCCAGCTCAATATATACATACATTAACATGCAAAGAGTCTTCAGCAAATCAAGCTACAAAGTAATCATATAATGCAATTCTACTTTTGCAAAAAATCTTAATAATAAACATCAATAACAGGGGATGCTAAGGCTTCTATTTATTTGTTACAGTGAGTACTTATTACTTTTAAATAAAAAACAATCAAAACAAATTTAAAAGATGAAAATGGCATCCTTGAAATCACCTGGCGCAGCATCTGACATATGATAGGTCGTTGTCTCCCCCACCCACCTCTCTATGAATGCCCAGAAAGCCGCAGCCAGACAAGGAAGAAGAAATCAGAACACCATGGGCTCCTGCCTGATGGGCTAGGGAAAGAGAAAAGAAGCCTTCATTCTTGGAATCCCAAAATAGTCCTATGTGTTGACCTCAAAGATTTTAAGACAAACCTCTCCTCCCCTGGGCTCTGGGCAGAGCAATTTTCTGGGGAAGCGAGGATGTAAAAGGTCTATTGTCAGTTCTGTTGTTAATGCTCCTCTCTCAATCCCCTCCTTCCTGCCTTAAACCTCAAGAATGAAGATGACCAAGTGATCTTTGGGCAGACATGCCTTCCTGGCTCTCAGGGAGACAGGGACTGCTGCTGCCTATGGAAGCCTGAAGCGTATCCATTCTTGGTGGAGCTCTAGAAGGCAGATGTAGGGTTGCTCTGGTCAGATCAGAGATCTCCATTTGTCTCTGATGTATCCCTGTGCAATCATGGTGATGGGGGTGGGGTCCTTACTGTTGTCCTTTCTTTCTAAAATGCCAGTGTTTTAGCTTTCCTAATATTTTGTCTAAAGAATATTTTGATGACCAACTTGTAGTGGCATTTCATTTGTATTTTACTCAAGGATGACAATGTTTTATTTTGCCAAGCAAGGGCCCCAAATGGAGAAAACCAGAAATACCCGTCGGCTGCAGAATCATCTTAGTATCTCTAGAACACAGGACATCATTCCAAAGGAGAGTCTGTCTCCAGCAAGGGCCCTTCACACACATGCAACAGGGTAAGCATTTGGCTCATTTCACTAGAGAAAAATGAACCACAATTACTATTTGCAACATGTTTGGAAATCATGATGTCATGGATAAGGTTCAGAGGCTAGGAGAGTCTTGTTTCAAATATCTTCAACTAGTTAATCTGTTGTGTGATTTTTTGGAAGCCAAGCGGCCTCTTAGAGCCTTAAATGTCCCATCTGCAAGTAGAGAAGGTATAATGGTGTGACCGTTGTAAGAACAGGACAGGTTTGCTCTTGTGAAGTGCCTGGGGCGACCCTACTAATATGACAATTGCAGAATCCATGTAAATACAGTAGATTTTTTTTGTTGTTGTTGAAGTTATTGTAAAAATATGTGAGGATACAAGAAAGGGAAGGCACCGCAGATACCTCCCCTACACATCTGGCTTTCTCTAAACGTTTTAAGATTTTACAACTTTTGTGACACCCTTTGGATGTCTGGAAGGGTAAGGAATGTGTGGAGATGGAAACAGCTTCTTGGAGTGCACATACGCTACTTTATGGAAGGTCGCTTTCAAGTGGGACTGCACCACTTAAATGTCCCCCTCCCCTTTTCAGTTCAGCATCCTTTCCCAGGCTCCGCCCCTGCTGCCAGGTGGATGCATTACAGATACTCCAGACCCCTGTCACCTTTCTCTCCAGGCTTTCTTCTCTTCTCTGTTAATGTCCCAGAAAATGGCACCACCATTAACTTATTTTCCTAAGGTAGGAATTGTCTTTTTCTCTACATTCTACCTTTCTATCTTCCCTGTCTCTTTTTCTGCAAGTCCAGTCAGATACCAGGCTTGACCCGCTGGCTTACAAACTCTGCTTGGAATCTGTGAGCTCTCCTTCACTGCGCCAAGCCTACTTTTGATCCTTTCTGCTTCTCTGTGGATAATTGTTTGGGCCTTCAGGTCAGCAACTGCTACCCTGGAGTCCATCACACCCATTGTGAATTGTCTAAAGTACAAACCCAGAGATGTAGACTGTCCTGACTAAAATCTTGCGGGGCTTTTATGGTCACATGGAAGGGCTGTATCAATGTAATACTCACTGTCTGGCTTCTGTATTCCCACTCCCACTAGACACCTATATCTACAACCATCAAGTTAAAAAGCCACTCTGGATTCTGGGCGGTTTTTTGTTTTTTTTGTTTTTTTTTTTTTTTAATAAGCCAGTGTCCTCTGATACTTCTTGTCTGTCTAGTGAATACTTTTTTTTTAAAGTTAATTAATTAATTTTTACATGCCAATCGTAGTTTCCCCTCCCTCCTCTCTCCCCCTCCCCCTTCCCCCTCCCACCTCCTTTCCCCTCCATCACCCCCTATCCCCTCCTCAGAGAGGGCACCCCAAGGAGATGGCTCAGCTGGTAAAATGCTGGGGTAAGACTAGAAAGGATGTCTATCTGGGGACTTGGTGTCCATGATTGGGGTGAGGTGTGGACACACCTAAAAGTTAGCACCCTTGGGGATTCCAATTCTCTTCTGGCCTGTGTCCCAGAGACCTGAGAACTGCCAGGTGTGTCTGACCCTCACTGCTAAGGTCACCAGTCCCACAGCTCAGAATTGTTGGTCATTCTGTGTACAGCTGAGTGAGGGCTAGGACTGGAGAAGACACCAAATGTTACCGGGAATCCAGGGACAGAGATCACAGATTTTCTGAAACTTAGCAGAAAACCAGCTGTTGTCTTCTCCAGCACAGAACCCTGTACTTTTAAGGGCATTATCTCACCTCTTCCCTAATTTGATCCTAAACAGGTTTTTTAATTATAAAAATATTATGTATGTATAAGTAAATATTTATGCAAAATTATGCAAATGTGCGGTATATGATTAAGTATTGAAGAATATACATATTTATGCTTGATTACCTAGAGACTTATAATTACATTTCTTTTCCTACCACCGAGCCATCAAAACTGACACAAAAATGACATTATAGGCATTTAAAAACAGTAAGGAAATTTTTTCTTCTTTCCGGCCATTCAGTTGGTAGAGACTGTATAATGCTGCACAGAGACAGGCTAAGGCAGCCTCTGGGCTCAACGGTGTGAAAGTCACAGCTGAATGAATATGATGCCTTCCATTTGTTTGGAAAGGAGCAGTGGTGGTAATCTCTGGTCCGCTGACTGGATGTACTTCCATTCCCATTGCTTTCTCCACATAGTGATTCAAAGAGATCAGGTGGAGTCTAGACTTCCTGTTATGCTAGGAATGTGTCCTGGGTCCTTTGGCTTTCTCCTCACCTTCCTCAATGCCCTAGTATTGTGTACATTAAAAGTCTTCCCTGGGACTAATAGGTACTCACTTATCAGTTTCCATGGTATAAACCTACCATGATCCATTTCAAGACACCAGTTACGTTCCGCAAGGGACGTTGCACAGACACACAAAGCTGGCTCCGTCAAGCTCACCATGGTTTTATCTGCTTGAAAAGCACGGGTCTAGTCTATAGTCGGCCTTCCTGCCATCTTCTCTAGAAACCCTCTCTACTCCTCATAGCTGGTGGAGTACAGGGTTTAGTCAGCGTCGACCACCGTGGTCTCCAGGACGCTCTCTGTTCTGCTCACACCCCTGGCCTGCACCTGTCTAGTTTCTTGCACAGAGCACCCATCAGCTCATGTTTATTGAATGAATAAACACACTAATCTAATTTAAGAGGAACTACATGGATTGTTTAGATTCTAATTGGAATCTTCTTCCTTAACTGCCTTCTGACAACAAAAATTTGCTCCAGATTTTTACACTATTTGTCGTTAGCCACCTAATGAGTAGGAGTAGTTTTTACCTCTTTATCCTTTTAAAAATTACTATTATTGTTATTATTGTTGTTGTTGTCGTTGTTGTTATTTGTGGTGATATTTTGTTTTTGTTTGTGACCTAACAAAGTTTGCCTGAAGATCAGAGTGTGGAGCTAAGCTACTAGCTAGCCATAGACACCAGGCAGTGGTGGCACACACCTTTAATCCCAGCACTCGGGAGGCAGAGGCAGAAGGATCTCTGTGAGTTCAAGGCCACCCTGGGCTACAAGAGATTTATCTAGTCTAAAAGAGAAACAGAACCAGGTGGTAGTGCTCATACCTTTATTCCCAGGACTTGAGAATCACATGCCCAGCATTTTGGAGGTGGAGACAGGATGAGATATGGCTGGGCAGAGAGAGGACTATAAGGTGGGAGGAGACAGGAGCTCAAGGCATTCAGTCTGAGGATTCAAAGAGACAGGACACCCCATTCAGTCTGAGGATTTCGTAGATGTAAGAACCAGAGGCTGGCTGCTCTTCTTCTCTGAGTTTTCAGCTTTTACCCCCTAATAGCTGACTCCAAGTTTTTATTATTAAGACCAATCAGAATTAGTTCAAAAATTTTTAAAATTATTATTTTTGTTGTTATTATTATTTTACATCCTGACCACAGTTTCCCCTCCCTCCTCTCCTCCCAGTCACTCCCCCTACTTCCCCTCTGCCCCCATCTACTCTTCCATTTCTCTTCAGATCTCCCATACTTACCAACCAAACATGACACATCAAGTTGCAGTAATACTAGTCACCTCCCCTCACATTAGGGCTGGACAAGGCAACCCAGTAGGAGGGAAAGGCTCCTAAAAGCAAACCAAAGAGGCAGAGACAGCCCCTGCTGCCACTGTCAGGAGTCCCACAAGAGGACCATATATGCAAGTCACATATATGCAGAGGGCCTAGGTCAATCCCATGCAGGCTTCCTGGTTGTTGGTTCAGTCTCTGTGGGCCCCTTTACCTTTTTCTTAAGAAGCAGCTTCCCTCCTCTTTTCAATAAGCTACTTAAGAATGTGAATAGATATCCAAATTATAAAAGATAATGACAAATGGTAACCTTAAAAACTTAGAAAGTCTCCAATTTAAGAATTAGGCCTATTTTTTTTTCTGACTTCAGGCTATCCCACATTTAGCAATTCATTTTCTTTCTTAACCTTTCAATCCATTTTGTTAGAGCCCACTCTTTCTCCTTTTTTAAAAAAAAATAATTTATTTATTTTATGTCCATTGGCATTTTTCCTAAATGTATGTCTGTGTGAGGGTATCAGATCTTGGAGTTACAGGCAGTTGTGAGCTGCCATGTGGGTGTTGTAAGTTGAACTCAGTGCTCATAACCACTGAGCCATCTCTCTTTTTGATTCATTCCCTTTAGAGTCCATTCTTGCTAATGCCTCTATCCTTGGCATTTGGGTTCCAACTATGAGCAAAAGTTTGAACTGGCAGCAGATGGAAGAGATAAGGGTTCAAGAGAGCAATGCAATGTGCATGGAGGTATTGGATAAGGAGCACCTCAGCATATGGGAGAATAAGGAATGTTTTGGATTCAGACACCAGTGAGGTTTTAAAGCGTGAATTGGAGCTTGCTGTTTGTGTAGCCTGAGCAGTTGTGCTAGGATGGTGTGCATTACCATGAGAAAACACGGGCTCTCGGGAAAAATAAGATGAGTCCAGTTCTCTGGAGTGTAGTCTGAGGGCGAATGATGGAATGATGGGAGATGTGGCTAGCAGGGAGAAGGCAGAGGAGGTTAGGGGACCACTGAACAGGCTTTTCTCTGCCTTGCTGCCAAGATACTTTCCTGCCAAAAGCATTAGACTCCAGACAGAGTCCTTCCCATTGACCCTAGACTGTGTGCACCTTAGAATCACCCTCAGTGCAAGTATAACCAACCACTGGGACCAGCTACTGGATGTGCTTGTCTCAGACTAGAAGCTTCTAGAAACGTTTCTAACTCCAGTATAACAATTTTTTAAAACGACTTTAACTTGGGATTGGTAACTGGCTCAGTCAGTAAAGCTCACTGCACAAACATGAGGACCTGAGTGTAGATGCCCAGCATCCCAGGGGATGCAGACATGGCAGTGTGTGCCTGTATGCCCAGTGTTGGGGATGTAGAGGCAGGAGGATCCCGAGGACTTGCTGTTCAGTCAGCCTAGCTGAATTGGTAAGCTGTAGGTTGCGTGAGAAACCTTGTCTCAAAAAAGAAGATGGCAAGAAGGAGAAAGACAGTTGACACCAACCTCTGACTTTGACATGTCTGCACACATACACCTACACACATATAGATAGTAAATAAGACACACACACACACACACACACAAACGTACACACACCCCTTATGCTAACTAGCAATAGTCTTATTCTGATATGGGAGGATACTTTAACTCATTAACAACTCTGGTGGTGAAGTTTCTGGCCTGTGTAGTGGAGGGAAGGAGGGACTCTGAAGGAACCTGCCTTGCCCCTGTCAAAATTCATACTCTCTATGGCTTGATGATGTTCTTTGTTGTCAAAATTCATAATCTCTATGGCTTGATGATGTTCTTTGTATAGATTATTGTTCCTTTGCTCACATATGCACGGGCGGCCCAATGATTGTTATTTGAGGCGCTGGTTTCAGAGAGATGAAGGGGCAGTTTCTGTAGGAGAAGTGTAGGTTTTTGAATCACCAGGCTTGGCTTCAGATCTTAGATATTCATGTCTCTGACTTCAAAGAAGGGGCAAACATTTTCTGAGCATCTATTTTGTGCCACCTATGGATTTACTGTGTTCAACTGCATTTTATACATGGGGAAACTGAGGCTCGGGGACATTCTCATCACTTCCAGGCTGTGAGGCTGTGGATAGACTCTTGCTCCCCACTCCCCTGCCTCTCATTTTGAAGTTGCTCAGTTACGGCTGAGGGAGGTTTCTTCCTGGGGCTGTTGTGGGGATTGAGGAGATTATGACAGCACCTAGCGGTTTACGTGTGCTCGTCACAGTTGGCTCCTTCTGCCCTGTCTATGGCAGTGAGACTGGCTGCACGTTCAGCAAAGAATGCTTCGGTAGAAGGTCCCTGGGGAGAAGCATGTCTTTACTCTGGGCTCTGAAGTCCCTGGTGCCCACAACTTAATAGACTTACAATTGGTTAATTTTCTCTTGACATTGATCAGCAACGGGTCGCGTCTGGCACTGCTGGCCTGGCCCTTGGGGGGAGCCATGAGATGCCTGGCCTGGCCTCCCTAACCAGAAATTCAATAACTTTTTCATATAAATTGTCCGTAAGAGAAAACTTCTTGTTTTCAGCCATTGCCGCTGCTTCAGCAGTTTTCTGTACAAGATGAAAAACTTTTGCATTGAGCAAAATACAGATTTATGGTCAATAAAGTGAAGTTTAATAGTTTATGGGGGCTATACTTTCTTTCTTAAAACCTGATATTAAAAGCCATTTTTCCCAGTCTTTGTAAAAATGGCTCCTCTATCAGTCAGCATTCCAGTTTGCTTAAATGATGGGAGAATTAGGAGAACCCCCGCTCATCAGAGAGACGCAGACATCTGTCAGTCACTCCGTCTGTCCTGGAGCTTGGACAGATTAGGAATTCTACTTGAGACTGAACTTGGACACGTTGGAAACTAGAAGTCTTTTGGAGTCAGAAGTGGCCTGAGCCCAGAAGGGGTTTGAAGAGTGAAGGGTATCTTTTATGTCTCTGGTCTGTCTGGTAGCTTTCATTCACCAGCATACATTTGTGAGTGCACATAAGCTACTAGGTGCTGTACGTATGTGATTTGGTCTTGCTGAGTTGAACAGAGTGGAGTTAACATAGTGTGGTGGTTTGAACGAGAATGACCCCCACGGGCTCATATGTTTGAAGGTTTGGTTGCCAGTTGGTGGATTGTTTTGGAAGGATTAGGAGGTATGGCCTTGTTGGAGGAGGTGTGTCGCTAGAGGTGAGGGAGAAGCTCTCAGCTACTGCTTCAATGTTGTGCCAGCCTGCCTGCTGCTGTGCTCCTCACCATGATGTCATAGACTCATCCTCTAAAATTGTCAGCAAGTCCCCAGTTCAATGCTTAAAAAGATAAGTTGCTGTGATCATGATGTCTCTGTGGAGCAATAGAAAAGTAACTAAACTACATGGATGAGTGACAGTATTGTCCTATTGTCCAAGTGTCTGTTGGGGCAGTAATTGACAGTGGAATCAGGGATGAGCTGTATCAGGACATCTAGGTAGGCCATCTGGTGTAGGAGTTCCTTCTGTTTGTGTGTTGCTTTCATTGGGTAATGGATAAAGAAACTGCCTTGGCCTAGTTGATAGGACAGAACTTAGGTAGGCAGAGTAGACAGAACTGAATGCTGGGAAGAAGGACAGAGTGGCAGATGCCATGGATCTCCTGCTTGAGACAGACGCTGGTTAGAATCTTGCTGGTAAGCCACAGTCACATGGCGATACACAGATTAACAGAAATGGGTTAAATTAAGATGCAAGAATTAGCCAATAAGAAGTTAGAGCTAATGGGCCAGGCAGTGTTTAAATGAATACAATTTCTGTGTGATTATTTCGGGTGTAAGCTAGCCGGGCGGTCAGGATGACAAGCAGCCCACTCCTGTTACAGACATCTGTGTCATCTTACAGAAGGTGATGCCTGATCTCAGCCCTGAAGACAAGTGAGAAGAGGCAATGGGACTGGAGGACTGGGTTTCCTTTTGGACCATGTAGCCTGGGCAAGCGGTGCTTGGTCTGGCAGCAGCTCCCAAGCCTGCCATCAATTTTCTGCTACCTCCCTTTAAAACCTGTGTCCGTCCCACAGAATACTGTCTGTCAGAACAGTGGGCTAGCTTTTCCGTTGTGGCTCTCAGTAGACAGTCCTTACAACAAGAACTCTGCAGTCTGTGGCCCCTCTAGGGACCTCCCACGTGTAGTCTGTCCAGGGCTGACCAGAACTTACAGAAGCCCCACTGTCAACTACCCCTTAACAGAACAGAAACAGGGGCTCAGAGCTATTGTTCTTTAGGTCTGTCGACATTCTTAGCAGGACATGGTCCTTGTTACATGATTTAAGGCTGAAATGTCTACTGCAGGCTTGTACATTTGGCACTGCTTTTGGGGGACTATGACAACAAAGCCTAGAGTCACCTGGGAGATGTGCCTCTGAGCCTGCCTGTGAGGGATTGTCTTGCTTATAGTGATTGGCGTGTGAAGACACATCATTCCCTGAGTGGCGTCCCATACTGCACAAACCGAGAAAGGTTGCTGAGCTCTAGCAAGCATCTATGAGTTGTTCTCTGCTCCTTTACTTTGGGGGCGATGTCACTACCTGGCTCAAGCACCTGCCTCTGTGGCTTCCCCGTCAGTTCTGGACTGTAACTGTGAACTGTGAGCCGAAATAAACCTTTCTTCCTTAGATTGCTATTATTGGAGCAATTTGCTATGGCTACAGAAAAGAAACCAAGACATGGAGGCTGTAGAACTCTTGAGGCAAGGGGCCTAGGTGGTGTGGGGAGGTCACCTTCCAAGGCTCTGGACTGTGCCTGAGCTTATTGCTTCCGAGTCAAGCCATAATGTGAGGAGCAGCTACCACGCACCCCTGCTTCCACAGTGGACTGTCCCATTGGCACTAGGAACCAAAAGAAATGTCTCCTTTCTCAAGCTGTGTCAGTAGGGTGTTTTGTAACAGTGACAGATAAGGTAACTGATATAGTCCCAGATGCTTGAGCCGAGCAGGGGCCTAGGTGCAGGGGCCTTGGAAGGTACTCTTCAACTGGGTGCCATGCATGCAGTCCACACTTGGAATGGTCGGTCTTCAGATCCATCATCATCATTTATGCCCCAGCAATGCTTAAGCATGCATGGGCAGCCCATATATGGCAGTTGTCCAGTTGTTCTATCCTGGGTGGTGCTAGATGCTTGTGTTATTGTCATACCCAAGGTTCCACAGTCTTCCTTTATGTTGTCCATCCAGCATTTTGGGGGCCTTCCTCTTTGCCTTATCCCATTCATTCATTCAAGCAGTGCTATCCTTCGGGCATGTTATGAGAATGAATGATGGCAGATACCCGCCCCCTTCAAATCCAGTGTGCAAAAATCCAGCGTTTATTCTCTATTTCTAGTTCCATCCAGAATGGATACATTCTGAACTGCACAGAAGCTACGTGTGTGATGAACCTGAAGCACACAGAGAGATGGAGCTGGTGGAAGACGGGGAGAAGAGGAGGGAAAGACTGGAGGTGATGCTCTGAACTTCACTCTGAAGACAGTGGGAGCAGGCATGGAAGAATTTCAGTATAGAATGGCTGTAACCACATTTCCACTTTAGGAGGATCCTCTGATCGTGCAAATGAGGAGGTATTAGGAGGAGGGAGTATGTTTGGAGGCTTTCACTAGAAAGATTGTTTTCTGGAGGTCAGGACCTAATGGGCATGGAGAGGGGTGGAGTGATTCCAGACTTGGAAGGAAGCAGGACTCACAGGGCAAATTTGTCTATGATGGTGTGAGGATGTTAGGAGTAAAAGGGGGTATGTTCTGCTCTATACAATGTGGGTGGATTCTGAACCATTCAGTGAGCAGAAGGGGATGCCTGGGATTGAGACTGGAAGATGGTGAGGGAGGTTAGGGACATGTCAGTTTAGGAGTCCTGTGGCTGCACATCCAAGTAGAGGGAATGAACTCATAGTCCAAGAGTTGAAAGGATGGATGGGCTGGAGTGGAGTTCTAGGCTAGCCCAAGCCTGCCTCTGACTGTGGTGGACCTTTCCTCAGTTTCTGCATCCTGTCTTGATGATTGACATGGAGAGCCTTCTGGTGTGCACACAGAACCCTGCCCACACTTTGGGCCTCTGGGCAGGTGAATTGTTAAATGGAGATCTGTTCAAGTGGATTCTCTCCAGTTCTGATCCTGTGTTCCAGGTCTTTGCTTGTGGCCACCCAGCTTGGACATTTGTCAAAGGTCTAGGAAGGGTTAGGTTGTCTAGGGAGGAAGGGTAGGGATTGGGTTGAGCCTGCCTGTCTCAGACTCAGAACTCAGGGGCTTGCCTTTAATGAGCACATTCCTCTATCCCATACTTAAAGCTTCCATTCAATGTTAATTCTCTTTGTCCTGAAATTACTTTTTTTCAGTTTTGGAGATAAAAATAAGGCCTTGCCCAAGCTAGTCAAACATTACCACTGAGCTACATTTCACTCCTGCCCCCAAGTTCTTAAGAGACATTGGCAATCCTCTTAGGTTGTATCCATAGTCGTCATTCAGAACAGAAGGACAAATTCTCCCAGCCACTGAGGAGGTAGGCAGCGAATAGCTCCCAACACCTAGCTTTCTCTAAAGGTGTCCCTAGCTGAAGAGAGTCCTATTATCCAGTGCTACGCCACTTTCCTTGCCATCCCACACCCATTGGCTGGTCAATAAAGAGTGCAAAGGCTGGACCTCCCTGCCTCCATTTGGGTGATTCTGAGGGGCCACTCCAGTTTCAGAGCTCCATGTGGGGCAACCTGGACTTCACTGACACAGATGTGTCACCTTCTGTGTCGCCTTCTGCTCAGTCTTGCTGCCTTTCTTCCTCTTGTGGGTGTGGACCCAAGACCAGCTTCCAATGTGTCTTGAGCCAGAACCTCCATCCTGATGTCTGCTTCCCAGGAAGAAGCATGTGCTGCTTGGCTTTGACCCTGACTTGAAACTCCAGCTCCGATCAGATGTTATTGGCATGTGTGAGCATGTGCACAGGCATAGTCACTCATGCCTTTGGCCAACCACCAGGTTTCGTCTTTGGACAACCTTCAGAATGTGTTATTAAATGTCTCTTTTTCACTACTTTCCTATCACCCACTTCTCCTTCACTATGTCCCTTCTTTTGAGACCATGATCTCTGATGACAATAAAAATAATCCCTCACCTCCAAATATTTCCCATCCTCAGAATCTGTCTCCCTTGGAAATCAGGCAGAGTCAGAGGAGAAATCTTGCCACCCTCGGTGTGATCTCCTTATTGTTTTGTCCCCAAGGCAGACAGGGCATGAAAGGCAGAAGGCATCTGAGGGCTGTGTCCTTGGAGTCCCCCAAGCAGGGCCTTGGGGGGCGGGTGAAGAATTCTGCAAGGATGTGGGATCTTAAGAGCCAGAGTCGCAGCTCACGTCCCCTCAGAACAATGAGGCTTGATGAACGGGGTGTGATGCGCAATTGCTGATGAATGTCAAGCTGATTCCCTCCGACAATCTCCAGGGTGCATGTGTGAGCACAAAACCGTGTTGTCCCGGGAGGGCTCAAGATGGGTTCTAAGTTTCCCAACTGCCTGGCCTCAAAATTAGTGTGTACAAAGAAGAGGAAGAGGGAAAGGGTAAGGGAGAGGGAAAAGGAGAGAGGGAGAGAAAGAGAGATACCCACAAAGCCATGTTTTCCAAGGCGAAGACTGACATTATGACCGTCTCTTTAAGCACTCCTATTGCATTTTTTCTTCAACTGCATCTTCTGACTGACAGAGCTCTTCCTTGCCAAAAGCAGCCATTATAAAATTATGACTTGCGCATATATAATGTTTGTGTTCAACAAGAAAACAGAAACGCCACCTTCTTTTGTGGTTACAGCTGCACAATTCACATCCGGCGGGATTGATCATATTAAGGTTATGCAATCATCTAATTGCAGAGACAAGCCTTGAGTAATAACTCCAAATGCTCGCACTTCAATCTGCATGACAGAGTCATTGCTGAGTCCTGATTAGCGCCTGCCAGCATTCAGGCACCATTATCGGCTCTGGCATTGTCTGAATCTCCATTTGCTACTGAAGCAATCTACCCACTAACTGATCTATGACAAACAGACCCATCAGGACAAAGCTGTTTGAGTTGCAGATAGTGTGTAACAAAATATGACTCTTTGGGCTCTTTCCAGTTCTTTGTAGGGAAGTTTCCCCTCTGTCCCCAGAGAAAACAGCCTCCACCACCTCCCTTCCCCTCCTCTCACTTTCAGGAAGCTGTAGGTGACCGGAAAAGAACGTGTCCAACTTGACCAAATGATCTGGTTCCAAGGCAGCTTGCTTAGTTGCTTCTCTTGATGATACAGTGGTACACTCTCTCGGAATCTGTACTTTATGGTGCTCACAATGATCGCCATCTCCACTGGCCATCTCTCTGAACTGGAGTTGCAGGTAGTTTTGAGCCACCATGTGGGTTCTGGGAATGGAACAGGGGTCCTTTGCTAGAGCGGCCAGTGCTCTTGACAGCTGAGACATCTCTCCAGCTCTCTTGTGGCCTGATTTGATGTTGCGAAAATACTTCTATTCCTTTCTAACATTCTCACTCTAATCCAGTTAGAATAATCTCTTTTCCTCCCTCCCTCTTTCCCTCTCTTCCTCCCTCCCTACCTCTCCTTTTTCTATTGCTTTGTTGTCCACAGTGATCTTGAATTGATGGCCTCAAGCAACCCTCTGGCGTTAGCCTCCCAAATACCTAGGGCTATAGGCACAGATCATGACACCTTATTCTTTGCTTTTCCTCAAACAAGGCCCTGCACTCTCTTGCCTCAGGGCATTTCCTTTGGTCTGGAACTCTCTTCCCTCACACAGTCTCCCCGTGGGTCACTGGTGAAATGTGACTTTCTCAGAGACACCTTCCCCAACTGTCTTATCCAGATGGTAAAGCTCTCTGCCCTGGGACTCTAAATCCACTCTGTCAGTTTCAGTGACCCGTGTCACCCTCCTACATACTGTAAAGTTGATTTGCTCTGTGGATTGTACTTCTGTCCTCTCCCTCGTCCACCACAGCTCCTTCCACGAGAGTTTTCTCACGTGATGGGGTCTTTTCTGTCTGTGCTGCCCAATGGGCTCGGTGCAAGCACATGCTGTTGAACGCTTGACATTGGCCCGTTGGTGAGAAGAGAAGCTGAGCTTTTAATTGGATTTTATTTTAATTTAAATTTAACTCATCGCATGTAGCCAGTGACTACCACACTGAATAACACAAGACTTGAGGGTCTGCGTCCTGAGTGTAGTAAGGCAACTCAGATGTGTTATCTCCACAGAGGTTTTGTGATGGTCATCCAGCTTAGTTAGCCCGGTTATATTTTTTGTGTCTGTGTGGTGCTGAGAGCTGTACGCAGGGTTTCACACATGCTCCATAAATATTTTACCACACGCTATATCCCCAGTTCTGACTCTACAATCTTTCTTTCAAAAGATTTACTCTCAGAAAAAATTAGAAGGAAAATGTGAAAAAGGATGCTCACCACTGAGCTAGTATGGATAATTGTGAAAAAGGATGCTCACCACTGTGCTAGTATGGATAATTGTGAAAAAGGATGCTCACCACTGCACTAGAATGGATAATTGTGAAAAAGGATGCTCACCACTGCGCTAGTATGGATAACTGTGAAAAAGGATGCTCACCACTGCGCTAGTATGGATAACTGTGAAAAAGGATGC
>JAQHUG010000077.1:4249220-4291768 GCA_028555095.1 Dicrostonyx torquatus
AGGATGCTCACCACTGCGCTAGTATGGATAACTGTGAAAAAGGATGCTCACCACTGCGCTAGTATGGATAACTGTGAAAAAGGATGCTCACCACTCTGCTAGTATGGATAATTGTGAAAAAGGTGACAAAAGCCTAAGTGTCTAATCTTAAGGGTTGATGGTCAAACAGAATGTCCAGGTGGCAGAAGCCATGCAGCCATCGAATTTGTGTGGGCTAATGATTGCTGCCATGGAAAGAGGGTTCATGATTCACTATTAAAAGTAGAAAGAGCTAATAAAACCGTGATCGCATCTAATTTTGACTTTAGGGCAAGTTTATATTGTATGATCTGAGAGAAGGGCATGCAAATTTTGTGTTCTTTAATGTCTTTTTTTTCTGGGTTCTAAATGTTTTGCAGTGGACACATACTACCTAATTGTCAGGAACATAAACTTGATGTAACCTTTTACTTAAAAAAAAAAAAGTCATCTCAGGCCTGAAGAGATGGCTCAGGGGTGAAGAGCATGTGCCGATGGCTCTTGGTTTGTCATGGGTCTTTACGGTACAGCATCACAGCCAACCTAAACTGAAGACAAGATGTTACAGGAACAGTCATTTCTGCTGGGATGAAGTCAAACCTAGCTATGTGATCATGGACCCTGCTTCTTGCTTCTTTTTATCTTGGCGAACTTATTTCTAAAATGAGTATTTCAATTTATGTTCCAGATGCCTCCTCTGGCCAACTTTTAGGTCACTTAACTAGATGATGCTGTTGATGTCTCTCCCATGATACCTCCTGTTTCCAGACATATGATTCTCCATTTGAGGGTGAGCAGGTCAGGCGATCCTTTAGAAAAGCCTACTAATACGTGGGAGTGAGAGTATCAGTACCCTAGAGGTGTTCAGCACGACGGAGTCCCATTGCTGAAAGTGGCCACTTTCATGGCCATACATCCCCAAGTGGCTTCCTTCTCCTGACTGTCCTCTTCCTGTCCTCTGTTAGTGTTTCCTGAGACCACCCTGTAAGTACAATGGCATCCCGCTCCTATCCTTATCTCAGGCTCTACCATAGGCTTGTGAGGCTCTCTTCCCTGAGTTTCCCTCTGATACTTCTTAACACCTTCTCCTTACTCCAACAGTAGAGTTGCAGGCTTTGGTTTATAACTCTGACCAAAAGGAAAGCTTTGAGAACATAAAATCACAGAAGGAACCTCAGGAGAGCACCTAGGCTCAGCAGAATGCAGAGAGAGTGAATTTTCGTCTACTGTGAGTTGGGGAGTGTCACAAGGGCTTGCCACCTGACTTTCATCCTGTCACCTCCTGTGTTATCCTGTCCCGAGGCATTTGAGGCTGGTTGGGTGGGGGTGACAGAGAACGCTAGGAGTCAGGTCCTTCTGTGTCTTTTGTCTTTCACTCCAGTTACTGGGAGCCAAATGAAACGGTGGCCTATGCTTCTGGCCCCGCCTCTTTCAGCATCCTTCTCCCTCCAGGGCCTGGGTTCCTATTCTAGGTGGCGCTTTCTGGACAAGAGGCTGGAGTCTGCTTTCACTCTCTCTCTGGCAGGCTAGAAGTTGCTGGCTCAGCCGTCCAATTCGGCTCCGCCCACGCCCACGCCCACGTAGCAACCCTACTGTCCCAGTCAACCTCTCTCTTTCTCTCTCTCCTCTCCTCTCCTCTCCTCTCCTCTCCTCTCCTCTCCTCTCTCTCTCTCGCCTATTCGCTGGGGAATGCAGCTTGGAATCAATTAGAATCAGCAAACAGGCTTAGAACATCTCTGTGGCTCTCAGCCCCCAGGAGGGAAGTGTCCTAGTGTAGAAAGCAGTGGCTCTTTCTTCCTTATGAGGAAACTGAAGCAGGAAAAAAGGTATCAGAAAGACTTACTTGGAAGAACCAGCCCCCTAGAAAGGGTCCCCACGTGGAAGAGCCAAGCCCAGCACCACTTCCTAGCACTGACTTACAGGAGTCTCATTTCCCCGGTGTCAGTGGAGTCTGTGGTGTGTGTCATTCCCATCAGCACCAACATCTGGGGCAGGGTGGGTGGTGGGGTCTTAATTAAGATGCAGTGACTCTATTGGCACCAAAATAAATGTGACATTTATCAGAACCTGCTAAATCTATTCAGCGCTTGTTTCCTTCGGAAGTGCAGGGTTTGTGCCCTGGGCCTGGAATGAAAAGGTCTTGGCTGTTGAAATGGGGTGGGGCGGCAAAATGGGGAAAGAAGAAAGAGGCAGGGGAGAAGCTGTCACATGGTTGCCCCTGGACCAACTCTCCCCAACTCTGTTCATGATAAGTGAAGCAACCATGAGCCCAGTGCTGGGGTTTGGGGGCCAAGCGCACCACTGGGAGGGCTGTACTCAGGGAAACAGGGTCCCCATTAATGAGATCACCCTGAACCTCGTATGGGTGTGTTTGTGTGCTTTCAGACACTCCCCATGGAGAAATCTGAACCACATCAGGCAGACCTCCCGCCTGGCCTCAGGGCATTCAGTCTGCCCTGAACCAGGAGACTGGTAGTTTGCTCCCTCCTCAGGTGGAAGGGAGTAACAAAAGGAGATTGTCCTTTGGCTGCCCGTGTTTCTACCCCACTTAGCAGATGTGTGACCATGGCAAGTTATTTAACCATACCGAACAGCAGCTTACACACTGCTTTGGTTGTTGGGGGGGCCACAGTGAGAAGTCACAGCGAACTTGTCCTGTAAGTGTATCTGGTGCTGTGGGGCACGCGATTCTCATGTAGGTCTCCCGACACTAAGAAGGTCCCTTTAGTTTGTTTTAAAGATGAGGAACCCAAAGCTTGGGCACTATTGTCTTAGATATGACAGATCATAATTCCCAGAAAACATAAGAAGCTGAAGACATTTTTATTCTTTCCTCTTTCTAGTCTGTGACTTGGTAGTTCCTAAGGACCCCCCATTCCCACCCCAAAGAGGCAGAACCGAGTAAGAATCCAGGAAATGAGGTAGAGAAAATATAACAATTTCAGTTTATGGAGGAAGCAACTGATTTTTCCTTTTAAAGAACTGTCTGGCCCAGGGTTAGCTAAATTTGCTATTTTGGAGAGGGCTTCTCTCAACACTTTAGACTCCCCCACATCTTTTGAAAACTTCTTGCCCTGAGGCCACTGGGGGCATTTTAGGGTCTAGATGAGCACACACAGAATTGTTCTTGGTCCTTTAAACCTTGCTCCAAATCTTTGTCCCTTAGCCAGTCTTGTTAGTCTTTGCGTTGCTATTGCCCAGGTGACACCTTGCTTCTGACTGTGGTCAAACCCCAGCTTCTGTGGAAGCTGGAGGTGCCACCACACTCCCAGCGGTAGACAGAGTAGCAAGCATTTATCAGTGACCTTGTCCTCTCCTCCCGGCTCAGTGTCCTTTCTGCTCTACATGTGAACAGTGAGAAGATTAAAAACAAGGGCTAAGTGCAATTAGGGCAGAACAGTTAATACATAATGCCATAATCTGGTAAATAAGTGTAGAGGCTTCCTCAGCAACCTCTCCGTGGCCGTGCGGTATTTGATAAATTCTCTTCTCTTTTGTACTCCAGTTGGGAGTAGCAGCTAGGTTGCTGGTGTTATGGTGGCCCATACTTCCTAATATGTATGTGTATGTCCTGTATAAATTTCCTTGTGTGTGTGTGTGTGTTGTCTGTTTGTCTCTTCATGGCCAGGGCAGAGTAAGTGGCACTGCAAACCCATGACATAGTCCACTGAAGCCCCCGGATGAGGAGTAGGGAATTCTTTTTACCCTGCCCTGCCCCCATCCCCCACTTCCCACCCCATCTCACGTCCCCAACTTGCCATCAAACTTCCTATGAGGCTGAGGACGACATTGATTCTCCTGCCTTCACATCCCAGTACTGGGATTAAAACCAGGAACCAGCATGCTTGGTTTATATGGTGCTGGGGTTCAAACAGGGCTTCATGAGTGCTGGGCAAACCCTTTACGGACTGAGCTACAGCCTCAGCCTGGAGTAGGGAGTCTTTTGGGTCTAAGGGAGAGATCGCAGTGGGAGCAAAGAACCTGGAGTCCCTGAACTTGAACTGACTGAGGACCTTCTCACACCACCTATTAATTCACTGGCTCCCCAAATACTTACATTGTTGCCAAGTTCTCTGGGAAAATGCCCCAAACAAGGCAGATCCGGTCACAGACTGGCCAGGAAGTAGGCTTGCCCTGTATTTAATATTTCAACAAGCTTCCCTCAGGCCACCCAAGTTACCTAAAACACTGAGCTTCTCCCTGAGTGGAAATTCTAACAGCTTGGTTGGGTCATTCTGGTATCCAGAAAATTCTGGATCATTATGACAAGTCAACACCAGATTCAGATGACCGATTCCTGAAAAGATCTCAGGTAGTAATAACAAGCTAAATGTGGGTATCGGTAGGGGCTGCAGTGTGACTGTCATTCCTAAGGAGGTTCCTGCCTCTATCCTCCCCCATCTGTGCTTCTTCCAAGCGATGGGAAAGGGCACAGGCTTTGCCAGATGTCCTTGCTGTGTTAATAGTGGACAGTAAAAGAGACTTGGTCTAAAGCTATTTCTCAGGTGTCACCCCCTTGTACCCACTGTCTCTTGAGCCTGTTCTTTGCACCCTAGCTGCCTAGGTCCAGGCTGAAGTCACTGAAACCCCATATACAGTGCCTTTGGGGCTTTGGCTCTTCAGCAGGAAGATTAGCAGGGCTGCCGTTCTTCTGATACCTCAGCCTATGAACCCTCCAAGCTCCTGGACACTTGAGTAGAAAAAGGCCACCTTGAAGCCAAGTTCATCCACTCTGACTCTGTTTTACTGAGAGTTGAACCAAGCAGAAACCTCCAGAAGACCCAGAAGGCAGCATGGTGGTGGTAGTGAGCTGGGTTGGCACTGAGTCCCAGCTTTGTCACTCACTGATCTCTGTATCTCAATTTGCATTTCTTTTGTGTGTGCATGTGTGTGTTTGTTTGTGTGTGCATGCATGTATGTTGCACCTGTGTTTGAGTATGTGTGGTGTCCTGAGGACAACCTCCAGTATTATTGCTTAGGAACTCTCCACCTTGTTTTTTGAGACTGGGTCTCTCAGTTGTCTGGGGTTCACCATGTAAGCCAGGCCGACTGTCCTGGGAGACTTGTCTGTCTCTACCTTTCCAGTGCTGAGGTCAGTATCATATACTTGTCTGTTCCCCCCCTCCTTTTTTTTTGTGTGTGTGTGTGTGTGTGTGTGTGTGTAGGTCTGGGGCTGATGCAGAGAGCTTTCCTCTACTGTATTCATTTAGACAGGGGCCCAAATGAACCCAGAACTCACTAATATGATAGTTTGGTTCTATTGCTCCAGAGATTTCATATTTCCATCTTATGGAATTTACACACATATTTGTAAGTGCTGAGGACCTGCGCTCAGGTCCTCACACATACAAGGCAAGTGGTTTAGGCACTGAGTCATCTTTTCAGCCTCCCCCGTGCAAATGGCTACTTTTAACTGGATTCTGGAGATTGATGCAAGCACTCGACTGCCCAGTCTGTATTTCTGTGGCATTTCCCTATGTCTATATCACAAGATCATGGGCCTGGAATGAGGAGACTCATCTGAACAGGATTATGTACGTGTGGATGGGTACGTATTATGGTGATTCATTAAAGCTAGTGAGTTCTGCACTTGGACTGGGTTCAAATCCTGGTCCTACCACTAGTTTACAGTGTACCTCTGGGCAGATGACTTAGCCCCTCTGTGCGTCAGCTTCTGATCTTTACAATAGGAATAATGGCAGTCCCTTTCTCGTGGTGTAGTTGTGGGAACGAGAAGGCTGAGACTAATCCACTTAAAGTACTTGATGTGGCACCTGGAATACAGTAATCATGAGCAACGGTGCTGATGGAGATGGTGGTGAAGCCAGCGAGAGTTTGAGGAGGGGAAGAGAAACTGATCTTTGCTCACGGAGAAGGACAGATGTTAGGCCATTCCAAATCTCCCTGGGGTTTTGTGCTTCAAGTGGCTGTGAGAGGCAGGCAGCTCACTATAAAATGGTGACTATGTCTTAGCCCGTGGGGTATAGCGAGATGTCCTCAGGTCAGAAGGGTCTAGGTGAGGCCGTGCCGCTCCAGGAGCTTCCTTAGACTCTCCAGCCTTGGCACAGATATAGAGTCTGTCTCCCATGGACCACTGTCCCTTTCAGAACCAGTGCAGAACTCCCAGAGTGGTCCTCAATCTGGGATGATGGGGGCACCGAGAGCTGAGCAGGGAGAAACAGGCTCAGTGGCGGATGCCTGTATCTAGTTGGCACTGAGATCCGATTCGGGCTGACATCTGGGGAAGTGTGGTGAGCACTTTTGATGATGAAGTGTTTTCAGTGGCAGAGAACAAGCCCCTGGGGCCTGCAGAGCAAGCACTCTGCTGTGCCCTGCTTTCCACGGTTCCTCATTTCCTGAGGAAGCCCTCCCAGACCCTGTCTTTGGCCAAAAAGTAGCCACCGATTCCTAAGCATAGGAGGCCTGAACAACACAGACACCCTGAGAAGGAGGGGGCTGGTTGGGACTCCAGAGACAGGAGGGAAGGACATAATTAGAGGTGGAGACCCAGGGGTTCCTGGGCTGTGCTTCTTCAGAGCTAGCCAAGCACAGGTCTGCAGGGTTTCCAGGCAGTTCACTCCTAAAACACCCATGATCAGCAGTAGTGAGAACAGCAGCTCACGGCTATCAAGGGTTAGCGGGCGAGGCGCCATGTCCGCGACTCTATCAATATTGTCACTCAATTGACTTCTTGTTCCTTGGCGGACCTTTGTCCATTTGGCTTGAGTCATCCAAAGGTATTGATTATCTCCAGCAGTGCCAGCTGTTTGGCTACTTAGCAGGGGTGGGGACAGGACTATTAAGTCCCTCAGCACTTTGCCCCTTCCTGTTGGTCCCCGTGGTTCTCCATGGCCTCTGCTTAGCATGGATGTTTGCTGATGTTCTGAATCTCTGGCTTTTTGTCCCCAGCCCTTAGTCCCTGCCTGCCCCCAGGTTCTGTGAAGGGAAAAGAGGCGCTTAGTCTACTGGGATCAGCAAAAACCTCACGTCCTTCCTCTCTCCAACCTCAGAGAACCCCCAGTGCTCACTCACACCAATTCCCTAGTCTTTGGTCTTTCCAGGTTTCCTGAGAAAGCTGGTAATTGGTGGTTCTGGGTGGAAGCAGTCAGTGGCTGGGCTGCATTCCCATGGGAAAGTGTGTGTGTGTGTGTGTGTTCTCTCTTCCTGTTGTCATATGAACCTCACCTGGCATGCACTCGTCTGTCTGCTCAGCCTCACAACCACAGACTACCTTCATTGTCCTGCGCATGAAGAGTAAAGACCTCAGAGCTAAGAGAAGGGAGGGCTGTGATCCACACACAGCAGGGCACCCACGAGGCTGGGATGTTACCAGGAGAGTCCTTTGCAGTCCCCTAGTTCAGCTCAGGACCAGAAGAGGGTGAGGGTCGGGTTCTCGGCTTCCTCCATGGCAGGAAAGAGGGACCGGGTATCAGACAGATGCCCTGGATGTGCATCCTCTGGCCAGGTATCCATCTCTTTGAGATTTTTTGCCTCCAGCTACATCAGTGGTGGCAACAGCATGGGAAATGTGAGTCTCTTGAGCACTCTGAGGAAGAGGCTGAGCCACCATGGAGTGTGATACAAGGACTGACTCCTACTTCTTGCTTCCCACACACAAAATTGTTTCTGAGAGCTGGGGTGTATCTCAGTGGTAGTGCACTTGCTTAGAATGTGGGAGACCAGAGTTCAATCCTCACTCCCACGAAACAAACAAGCAGGCAGGCAAGCAAGTGAGCAACCCAACAACCACTGCTTAGCACTTTCAGAATCTCAAGCCTTCCCTCAACAAATGTAACACAGAAAGCAGTATGGTGTGAGACGCATTCCTACCTTTGAGGTGGTCTCATGGGGACACAACAGTAATAATAAAAGGTTTCGACAAGCCTGGGAACTTGTCAGAAGTGTGGACCTTCTGGCTTCATTGCAGACTTGACAGTCTTGGATCTGTTCTTCAGCAAGATCCCCTGGTAAATTCAACAAACACTAAGGGGCTGGTTCTGGTAATCAGTTCAAATCTTTGTTTTCAGTTACCTTTACCACTTGCTGGCTGTGGGGTTTGAGACAAATTGATTAATCTCTCTGGGTCTTGATTTCCTAATTTGTTAAATGAGAATCAGGGCTGTTGCAAGAATTAAATGAGACAGCAGCCCCAAGAGCTGGTTCAGAGAAAAAAAAAAAGCCAAATAAACATGCTCTGTGGTAGTTGTCTGGGCTCAGCTGAGTGGGTTTTCTTCTCTATGTGACCTAGGCTAGACTTTGCAGGTGACTCAGTTGGAAAAAGAACATGACTTTGCCCCTCACCTATCCAAATATTTTTTCTACGAGTCTCTCATGACCAGGCTTCCAGCCCAAATAGCCTTGTAGCTGATTTCCTTAAGAATAGAAGTATAGCCGGGCGGTGGTGGTGCATGCCTTTAATCCCAGCACTCGGGAGGCAGAGGCAGGCGGATCTTTGTGAGTTCGAGGCCAGCCTGGTCTATTCGAGGCCAGCCTGGTCTACAAGAGCTAGTTCCAGGATAGGCTCCAAAGCTACAGAAACCCTGTCTCGAAAAACCAAAAAAAAAAAAAAAGAAAAGAAAAGAATAGAAGTATAAGAGGCTGGGGTTCTTAAGGACTAATCTAGAATTGAATCAGTGTCATTTCTACTAAATCCTGCTAATCAAAGCAAGTCCAAGGCCAGCCTCAGCTCAAGAGAACAGACTTCCTCGAATGGGAAAGTCTGCAGGAAGATAAGAAGGTATGTGCAAGAATGGGAAAACTGTGGCAGATAGATGGCTCACAAGCTTTCTGCCACTGGCCTTTTGTTATTTTTATTTTTTTTCTTGGACTGGGTATCATGTAACCTTGAACTCCACCAGTAGCTGAGGATGACCTGGAACTTCTGATCCTTTTGCCTCTTTCTCCTGTGTGCTGGGGTTGCAGCTACATGCCACTGGTCTGTTAAACTTACAGTTAAATTTTTAGTCATATGTATGTATATGTGGGCACATGCACATGAGTGTGGGTACTCTAAGATGCCACAAGAGGGCATCAGAGTTTCTGGAGCTGGAGTTGCAGGCAGTTGACTGTAAGCTGCTCTGCGTGGGTGATGGAAACCAATTTTGAGTCCTCTGGAAGAAAACCAAAATCTTAACAGCTGAACCCTCTCTCTGGTCCCCATAAACCCTAAACTGGGGTTTATGTCATGCTGAGAATAGAACCCAGGCATCTGTGTACACTGGACAAGCATTCTATTAAACTGAGCCATGCCCCCAAGTCCTCTGCTCTTGGCCTTTGAACTAAAATCCTCCCTTTTCTTATATAACCATTTCATTAGAAGTGGGAGGAGCTGCTGTAGAAATCTCCAGTGATAGAGTGGGCCAAGACAGAAGGCAGAAATTGCTGTCTCTGCCTGGGGACCACAGATATATAAAATGAGATATAAGGATTGAAGGTGGAGGGAATGAGAGAAATGAAGGCTTGGAGGTGAGAAATAGCCCACACCCCAGCAACAGGATGGGAAAAGGTCACCCCAACGAGGCCTGCAGACTTCTGATCTCTACAAGCTGAGGTCCTGGTAAGAAAAGTGTAGACAGAACTGCAGGAATGCATTCCCCAGCGCAGACAGGGGAGCTAACAGTAGGGTCTCTGGCAGTGGAGGGGTCCAGATGGCTTCTAGGAACAACACATCAGAGCCAACACCCTTGAACTGTTCACGGGTAGGGCAGGGTTGCATTTTCAGTGGCATCCCCCAGCTTTCATTTGTGAGACCAATTACAAAGCGTTTTGCACCACAATTACCGGCGTTAAAACCTCTCAGTTCCGTTTGATGAATTTTAGTAGTAATTGCACAGAGGAAGCGACATGCAGGAGATGGTCCCACTGAATCTGCCCACGCAATGAACTGTGGATTTCAGCCTCCCCTGAGCTGTCATGAGAAACTCTGGTGGGGGCTTTCCACTGCCCACCCATGAGCTCTTGTTTAGGTCCATGTGAGTGTTCAGGTGTATGTGTGGTGGAGCAGGGTGGGGGTGGGGTGGCGTAGAAGGTACCCCTAGGCAGAGACAGTCCATAGGACCAGCTTTTCCTGTGGTGCTAGCTCCTTGGGGGCTGGGATGGAAACAGGATCCAGGTGTCAACTTAAAGTCTGTGAATCTATAAGCTCAGCTGCATCAGCCTCGGGAGCTGGATTCATATCTTCATGTATTATTTATTGAACAAATAATTCCATAATGTTTCTTATATGCTGGCCATGCGTCTAAAAGGGCTACAAATATTAGCTTCTTCTGCCCTTTAGAACCTGAATTTGGTCATCTCTGTGCTATTCCCACTTGACGGATTAGGAAACTGAGACTCAGAGACATCTATTAAACCACTTAAGGGAGTTTTTCCGGCAGAGTGACCAAGCTTCAGGGCTCCTTTCCTTATTTTCTGATTCTCTCCTTGGTGTTTAGGAGCCATCAGTTTGGGAGCTGATGTGATGGGTGTGGACCCTTTTAGCCTAGACCAATGAGAGGAGGGCACAGAGTCTTGAGGCCTTCTGGGTGGTGAGAACAAGAACTGGAGTAGAATCCCTAAGAAGGAGAGTCAAGAGCCAAGACAGGACCAGACTGGCGGTCTGGGGGCCTCTTCTTACCCTGAGGCTGTGTCAGGTCCAACTCTACATTCAGGATAGTTTTACTAAAAGAGCTCCAGCTCCTGCCTTTGTGTGATGTCTGCTTGCTCTGTGCCCCCCTTAGGAGCTCTGGTCCTATAGCAGAGAAGGGCAGTGAACCACCTCTGTCTTCGTCCTTTCGGATTCCTTTGTACATTACAGCCAGATAAGCCTAGGCTCCAAACATTTGCCCAATGGAGAAACTGAGGCACAAAAGGGAATGCTATTTGCCCAAGATTGCTTCAGACCTATCTCTGTCTCTAGCTGCCCTCCTGTTCTATGCTGTGCACCCCACCGTTCCTTTCATTCTTGCAAACACAAGCCATTCGTCAGGATGGACCCCAGCTGTGCACGATGTTCTCATAGACTTGCTGTGGGGAGTACTAAAAAGAGCATAGGCCTTGCAGGCTCTTCCACTTTGGTCTGGCTTCATGCATTTGTGATCTTGACTAAGTCACGTCCCTGTCTGCCTCAGTTTCCTCATCAGCCAAGTAGGACTGGTGATAGTTCCCATGGTGATCATTAGGATGTAAATGGGACTATAGATGACAGGCTCCCAGCATGACACCTGCCACTCCATGTAGGTTGCCTCTCTGTATTGTCCTCCATCTTGGGGGAGTTTTCCTTAGCCATTTAGCTGCCCTCTGCACCCTGTTGCTGGCTCTCAATTTCTGTCTGTCATACCAGCTACTGGTCCAACAGCCTCTCTTATCATAAAAAAGAGGCTGCATTTTAATTTGTGGAATCTTTCTTTCTTTCTTCTTTCCATTTTTTTTAAAAGAAAAGCCTAATTAGGAAGCCCGTTAAATGCCTGCAATTCCAATATAATTCTATTAAATTCTCCCTGTAAAGTTAATGTTACAGACTTTTTAACAGATGTTTTAATTAGGCATTGTTATTAAAGAGAATACTGTAGAAATTAAAACCAGACCCTAAATGAGGGAAGAAAGGCAGTTTTCTTGCGCTGGGTAAATGGTGGCAGCCGCCCAGCGAAGAGCTGCTGGCAGAGGGTCACGGAAACCCTGCATAAAGGAGAGGGGAAGCTTGGCGTAAACTGCATTGCTCAGCAAGAGGGACCCATTCTGTGTCTGGGCCACTCAACTGGCACCACTCTGAGTCCACCACAGTGGGGATGGAGACACAAAGGAGGGGCCGAGGCTTGCTGGCTGGATTGGCAAGTATTGGGGTCTGTGGCTACTAGGAGGGCTTCATTTAGGCTCATCTGCCTTCGTGGTGGTCCAGGAGGCAGGGATCTCTCTAAAGCATTTTCCAGATGAGGAAACAGAGGCTCAAAGACTATGGCCATTTTCCTGTGGAAGAAAGAGGAAGGACCGAAACGGCAGGTTGGTACTGGGCATCCCATAGGGTGGTGCTGGCCTGTTTGTCTAGAAGCAATATAATCTAATGGTAACAAGCACCTGGCATAAATACTGGAGACAAAGAGGCCTAAGCTGTTACCGGCTGTGTCCTTAAGGGTTTTTCCCCTCCCTTTCTTTGAGGTTCGATTTTTCACACCTCTAAAATGGCAGGGGACTGGGTCCTATTCATCCATGGTATTATCAAGAAAAGCTAGAGCACCAAGCCTGAACCCTGGCAGAGGGCAAATGTTTGATAAGGCTTTGGCTGAAAAGTGGCAAAGGTGAGACTCCATTCTAGACATTCGGTCTGGAGGCTGCCCTCTTCAGGGCACCCTGCTTGGTACCTTGCTGTGCTTTTGGGGGTGGGGAAATATCCTGGGGTTTGATGCCAGCTAGGCTAACTGTTGGTCTGAGTGTGGCTGGCTCAGGTGAATCATTAGTTACTGGAGATAGGAGTCTCTGGTTGCCATAAAGATGCCGAGTGAAGCAGCACACTCCCTCTGAAGTGAACCACCCAATCCCAGGCGACCTTCCTAAGGAGGAGTACAGAAGGAGGGCATGGAGAAATCTGGATTCAAATCCAGTCTTCTTCAATAGCAATGGTGAAGCCACTGCCATGTTTGGCCTGTGGTTCTGACTTCCATCACTTGTATCTTGCTGAAGGTATCTCTCCAGCTCTGAACCCAGGGTCTGGGTGAGGCTGAGCACTCCCAGGGCACACTGAGGCACTGATGTACCCTCATGCCTCTGGTGACATGCTTGGATGTGCTTTTTCCAAAGGGGTAATTTTCCCGTAGGTCCTCCATGGCTGTCAAGCTGGGATTATTCAAATCATGTTTATTTCCATCCTGTGGCCCATATAGCTCCACTCCAGGCACTGTCTCTAGAGCTTGGCAGGAGAAATTACAGAAAAGGGGCCAGAGCTTGCAGCTTGCTGTATCCTGTGGTCACCAGTTTCCCTCCCCTCTCACTGTCTATTCTGCCCCCTTCCAAGGATGAAGGGTGGCCTCAAGTTTGACTTGATCAGGATGACCTTGAGGTGCCCAGGGACACATTGCCTGGCATGCAGTAGGTGCTTCATTTACTGGTTAAGGGTGACTTTGTTCCCTTCACCGGGCATCCTGGCCATTTTATTTCAAGAACACAGAGGCATTTTTCTCAGTTACCTTTAGCAAGCAGAGTGCTGAGAAAAGCATGGCCTTTCAATTCCAGTCTTGCTCCTTCCCAGCTGTGTGAGCATGGACTGGTGGCTTGACCTCTATAAGCCTCAGTTTCCTGATCTGTTAAGTAGTGAGGGTTGTATTTGGTCTAAGTCCTATGATCATTGTGAAGACAGAATGTATCTGAGAGCATCTGGTGAATAGAGGAAGGGACAGGGTAGTTCCTATGTACATGCATGCACATGAGTGTAAACAGACAGACAGACAGACACATGAGAAATAGCAAGTGTATTTGACAATACCAGAAACTGCTCATGTCAGTAGAGAGTAGTCTGTTGATTTCTCTCTTAGCCCCTGGCTTAATTGATCTTAAAATCATGGGCTGGTATTAATTTTTAATTAAAAAGGTCATAGAGTACTTAGGAAGCAGAGGCAGGCAGATCTCTGTGAATTTAAGACCAGCCTGGGCTACATAGGGAATCCCAGACCAGTCAGGGCTATGTAGGGACATACGGTGTCAAAAGAAAACAGAGCAGGGCCAGGGAGAGGTCTCAGTGGTTGATGTGCTTGCCATGAAAGCATAAAGACCTGGGTTCAGATATCAGGACCCACGTAAAGCTGGGTGCAGTAGTGTGTATCTGTGACCCCCATGATCCTATGGTGAGATGGGCAGTGGAGACAGGGGAATTTCTAGAAGTTTGTGAGTCAGCTACCATGGTGTACACAGCAGAAACAACAAAAAGATGTCATCTTAGACAAACTGGAAGGTGAGGACATCTGAGGTTGTCCTTTGTCCTTTACCCATGCATTGTGTATGTGACCTTCTGGGAGAGAGAGAGAGAGAGAGAGAGAGAGAGAGAGAGAGAGAGAGAGAGAGAGAGAGAGAGAGAGAGAGAGAGAGAGAGAGAGAGAACATCAAAATCCAAACCTACCTATCAACCAAGGCTACAGTGTCCTGAGAACTATGGTGGGTGGGGACCAGGGTGGGCCACTTGACCCAGATTTGGGCCCTAAGCCATTGGATTTGAACTCGAACTATATGGTGCATGTGTATCAGCTCCAAAACTTCCTCAGGTTTCTCTCAGCCTCAGTTGCTTGTCTCTGATAAGAGGATGGCAAACACTGTTTGTAAGCAGAGACCTAGAGATATGATAGGCGTCAGGACAATGAACACCTTGAATAAACACTGATTCGGGGAGGGGGAGGGCTAGGCCGGCTTATGGGGGTCCTATGAGGCTGTATCAAGGGTCTCAGTTTTAGGGAAGAGATCTAATTCTGGAGGTAGCAGTGATTAAGAACCCTTATTTGATTTTATTAACTTGCATAAATGAAGAACAACAAATACAACAATGACTACATTAAAAAAACTAAAACTATATGAAAAGCCATTTTGTTTGAAGTTATTAAAACCTGAATGTAAGCCATGTGCCCTTCAGGAGACAAGCGGGATAATCAAGCCCTAAGGGCACATCGGGGCCATGGATGTGGAACACCAGGCTGCACTAAACATGAACCTTTGAGTCAGGAAAAGACACGGAGGGATCTTTTTCCTTTTGTTTTGTTTTTTGAGACAGGGTTTCTCTGTAGCTTTGGAGCCTGTCCTGGAACTAGCTCTTGTAGACCAAGCTGGTCTTGAATTCACAGAGATCCGCCTGCCTCTGCCTCCCGAGTGCTGGGATTAAAGGCATGCACCACCACTGCCTGGCAATAAAGGGATCTTAAATGAACATTATAGAGTGAAAGAAGACAACCTGAAAAGGTTATGTAGTACATGGTTCCAATTCTTTGACATTGTAGGAAAGGCAAAACCCTGGAAGCTGTTAAAAGGTAAACGGTAGACAGGGGTTGGGGGATGAGTGTGAAGGAAAACAAATAGATGAAAGACAGAGGGATTTTAGTGCAGAGAAACTACGCTATAGTACTATGGTTGTGAAAATAAGTCGTTTTACCTCGTCAGGATCCACAGACTTTACAATAGCAAGAAGAGAACCTACTGTAAACCATGGATAGTGGTGTATCAACACGGATGTATCAGAACTAGAGGAATTTTCACTCCGAGACTGGATGTAAGTGGGGAAAGGACACAGTACACAGGAAATCCCTGAACACCCTGCTCAGTCTGTGAAAAGGCCTGAAAAACATTGCCCAGTTAAGTGCTGAGAAGGAGAAGTCAAGGACCTTGAGGGACTGGGAACTGAGAGCTGAACTTGAATGATGAACCTGGGAACCAAAGTATAGGCAGCACCAAGCGTGTGGTGAAAGTTTCTCCTACCTGTGGCTGGGTGATCCTCTGCTTCCCACCACAAGCACGTGGGTGGGGGTAGGGTGGGGGAGGCTCTGGGGTTGGTAGGTAAGTGTGGCAGGCAGAATAACACAGTGGTAGATGTCAATCTCTGATCTAATCCCTAAGCATATGTTAGGTGCGCATGAAAGGGGGACATTCAGGGTGTTAAACAATGGATCTGAAAATAAGGAGAGTCTTCTGAATTGTCATGAAGAGAGCCATTAAGAGATGGGAGAGGGAGGCAGGGGGAAAGACGGGATCAGAGCCTCAACATGAAATTTAGGCTGGACATGTCTGGCTTTGAAGATAGGAGGGGCCTGTTTAGGTGGATGCGAAGCACCTCCTCAATGGCTCTTGTGCTGGTCGCTTGGTTCCTCCATGCAAGCAGTGCTCACAGCTGGAGCATCAGGGCAGTGACTGGATCACGGAGGCACAGACTTCATGAATGGATCGCTCCATCGATAGATTCAAAATCCGACGGCATCATTGGGAGGTGGTGGGAAGTAGTAAGAGAGAGCTGGCTGGATGTGAAGTGGCTGCTGGGGTGGGCATGCTTTTCAAGGCTGTTATCTTATCCCCATCCCTTCCTTCCTGGCACTCTTCCCTGCGTCTTGGTTACCATGAAGTGAGCAGCCTTCCTTCCCAGCACATGTTCCTGATGCCATGATAGAGTCAGCTTTACCTTGTGCCCAAAGCAACAGGGCCAACTGACCACAGACCAAAACCTCTGAAACTATGAGCTGAGATAAATCTTCATTATTTAAGTTGCTTCTCTCAGGTAATTGTCACTATGATGAAAGATAGAACACAGGATACTGTGAGCCAAGGAGCATTGACAGACTCCTGGGCTACAGAAGGCAAGGCATGACATGGATTCTTCTTTGGAAACTTAAGGGTCATAACCCTGCTGATAGTCTTCATTTGAGCCGATTTGGGAGACCCACTTTGGGCCCTGACTCTCCAAGACTATAAGATAATAAATCTATGCTCCTTTTAAATCATTCAGTCTAGGGGAATCTATTTCCACAACCTAGGGAACTTCTCCTTAAAACAGTAATTCTAAGACAGGGCCATAAATTTTATCCCCACTGGCCCTTGGTATGACAGGAACACCCCATTCCAACCAGTTCCAGAAGCAGAATGGGTCTCTATGATCCTTAAACCTGGGGTTCAGATGCTAACCTGCCAGCTGCATGATGGACAGCTTCCTGGCCTGTGTACAACCACACTGGAGGTACCAGTAGAGCATCTCTTCCTCCCCAGGGTGTGGCTCGGAGCTCCCCATTTAGGAATAGTGCCATTTAAGGTCAGACATATCCCAGTTCTACCACCCCACCTGTGTGGCTCTGATCCAGCAACCTCAGCTCCCTGAGCCTTTGAGTTTCTGCTGTCCAGTGGGCTTAGTGATGTATTTCAGCATTCATGTTGGTCAGGTGAGGTCTTTCAGGTGCAGTGCCTGGATCAGTCCTGATGCTGAGGGATGCTCAGGTTCTGGTGGTGCTTCATGGGCCATTGATGGGGAAAGTGCTCTAGGTCCCAGGTGGCTGGCCACCCAGAGTCCTTGTACAAGTTCCCCAGATATTCTGACAGGTCCATCTCAAGTCTCATCTGTTTGCTGTCCCACACCTGATTCCCCGTTATCCTGTTGACAGACATTGCACAGAAATGTCGAGTGAACAGTAACACATCTTGAGAAAACCTTTTCTCTAGCACAGAGTCCTCTTGTTTTACGGGTGTGTGGTGGGGATCTTCCTGGGCAGCCAGTGAGTCCTGTGCTGATCCGTAGGCAGGATTTCCTTTTCTCTGATTTCTTGGCCTTTCCAGTTTGAAGTTATTTCCTTTGAGACCTCATTTCGCTTTTGTGCCCCAAGGAAGTGTTAATGTAAAACTGAGTGGCTGGTCCGTGGTGCATATGGCATGGGGTGAGTGATGTCTGCCTTACCCAGGCTTAAAAAGCTACAGAAGATGCTTCATGGCCAGAGGACAGAGAGCATGGACTCAGCTTCTGTGTGGTCCAGGAGAGATGCTATGCATTCAGACACATCAGATGTTCAGAGTTGCTGGAGACAGAAGCAGATGCTCGGGCCTCACCCCAGGTCTTACTGTGGATCTGGGGTGGGCTCTGACATCTCATCTCTCAGACCTGCCATCCAGTAATTCTGCAACAGGGATTCACATGCCATTTGCCATATAAGCAGCATTGACGTGAAGATATTGTAGGTTGTAAGGAGCCCCTTCTCCCCTTGTTTGACTGTGGCTCTTAGCACATGGAGCTATCTATAGAACTATCTACAGTTCAACGTCAGCCACATGGCAGATTCTTGGTCAGCTGTCACTCTGTCCCAGCACTGGGGGGACTAGGAATATGCCTGGGAGTGCAGGACATGTCTTACAGGCCTTGGAGGGGCTTAGAGCCACTTAGTAGACCTCACTTCATCAGTGGCAATTCACCAGGGCCTTCCTGAGCACAGGTGGGAGTGAGCAACAGAGCAATGGTTCTGTTGGGACCATTTTCCAAGTGAAGAAAGCGACAAAGGAGGAACTTCCGAGATAGGCAGCCCAACAGCAAAAGGTTTAGCAGGAAACTGAGACCCATCGTGCTCAGATGGGGCATTTCAGGTGTAGGATTCTCATAAGCTTTTCAGTTATCCCCACCTTGCTATGTCCTGCTTAGTTCAGTTAAAACTGTTGCAAGGGATACTGTATTAGTGCTACCACTATGTGGGGATGGAGATGCTGTGTTAGTGTTTTCACTAACGGGGATGGGGATGCTGTATTAGTGTCATCACTAGGTGGGAATGGAGATGCTGTGTTCATGTAACTAGTATGTGGGGATAGACATATCCGCAGAAACACAAAAAAATTCACTTTCTGAACAGTGAAGCAAGACATTACATAAAGAACAATAGCAAATGTGGCCTATTGTTTTACTTCATTGCTTATAAAAGAAGTTGGACTTTCATTTTCACATCCATAAGCTTTTCTACTTCTGTTTTAAGCCATCAAAGTCTCCTGGGAGAGCTGGTACTAAATACCCTTTCCAGTTCTGTTAGGAACTTCAGGGTCAGTAGACCAGTGATGGCCTGTCTTTGGGTTGCTAGAATGGTCCTTCCATTCACTCAGCAAATATTCATGGAGCCATTTGCTGTGAGTGACCTGACACCGTCAGTTCTATAGCTACATCAATGAGCAAAAGACACAAAACTCTCTGCCGTTTTATAGATTGTATCCTAATGGGAAAAGATAGAAAGTAACAATGAAGCTGCTAGAACTAACATCCTGTGTGGCTGAATGACATTTTTATGGGTCTGTCTGTGTTAGCTGTGCTGTTTCTCTGTAAATCTACAATGAAGGATGAAAAAAGGATATGCAGAGTCTATGAAAAATGCTACAAAAGGCGCACGCCTTTAATCCCAGCACTCAGGAGGCAGAGGCAGGCACATCTCTGTGAGTTCGAGACCAACCTGGTCTACAGAGAAACCCTGTCTCAAAAAAACCAAAAAAAAAAAAAAGAAAGAAAAAGAAAAATGCTACAAAGGAAAATAAAGGAGGGAAGGAGATTTGGGATTTGGGGACCTTCTGGGTCAGGAGGGAGAGCTGCAGTGGTTAGAAGTCTGAGTTTTTGAGAAATTGACCTTTGAGCAAGAACTTGAAGGATGCAGGAGAGGAAGCCAGGGGATGCTGGAGGAAGGAATGCTAGAGAAAGTGGCACAGTGGAGTGATAGAGCTCTTAGCCTCTGAGAAGGCTCCCAAAGGTCCCCATATTCACACCTTGTGGGTCTGATATGGTGAAGTGAATGAGTTCTCATCCTCTAAGGAGGCTCCTAATGGTCCCCATATTTATACCTTGTAGGCCCTTCCCATATTGAGCAGGGTAGCTTGTGTAACCAGCAGGATTTTATAGAACTATGAATTCATATCTATACATAGAAAAGAGGCTTTATTACTGCCCCTTAAATTATGTTGTGGAAGCCACAGCCTTCAAGCAGCTTTCTGGAGAGGTCCACCTTAGAGGAACTAAGGCCTCTTGGCCAATGGTGCTAACTTGAGATATATGAGCGAGTCACCTCAGAGGTAGACCCTCAGCCTTCTGATAAAGCACACTGTCGCCTTGACTAAAATCTTTTGACAGACTTCCAGCAGAATCACCTAACTAAGCTGTTCCCAGACTCTTGATGTGTAGGATCTCTTGTCTGATTTTTATTGGGTTAAGTATCTGGGAGTTGGGGGTGATTGTCACAGAGCAATAAATAACCAACACGGGCGTTCAAGTGGAGGCATGCTTGGTTGCCCAGGCGTTGGCAGTGTAGTTGGGGTGGTGGGCATGAGCTGAGAACAGGAAGGCAGAGGGTCCGTGTGGGTTTCCTGCTGAAGAGAAAGGCTTCTCCTCTGTAAATATTATTTTTTTTCAGCAATTGGCTCTCCCGAGCTTTTCTCAGGCTCAGACCTTGGGAACAGTGAGTGGCTCATTTTATTTACTTCACTGGTCTTCTGAGGTGGGTTCAGTCTACTCTTTCCAGGAAGTGTGTGGTGGTGTCACCCTTCCTGAAGTGGTTTCAGTGAGACCTCACACTGAAACTGGGCCAAGGCCTCTTTGGGCATTTCTTAAAAATCTGTTTTGGTAGGGAAGTAATATAGACTTGGAGAGAGAGAGAGATTTAAAAATTGTTTTGAGAAAAAATTCAAAGAAGTTAAGGGTTAAGGGAAGCTGAGTCTTGCCAGGCAAAGTTGTTGGGTCAGGAAAGAAATGAAGAAGATGAGAGAAATGACAAGAAATCCAATGTAGTTGATGTGGAGACTTGGAGGAGGGTTCAGGGACAAGGATGGAGGAGAGAGAAGGATCTGGAAAGACAGCTGGATACATGGGTGTGGTGATTTCAGTTGCATCCTGTTTAGATTTTCCCGTTGGAGAGCTTCCTGTCCTACAGAGGGAGCCCTGGCAAACGGCAGTTGGAGTGTTTGGTTGCAAGGATCATTCACTCCATCTTGAGTTAGAGTTGGGAGGAGACATCTGAGTCCCACGCATGAGAAAGGTCAAAGTTCAACACTCTCAACTTGTTCTCTTTCTCTGGGTCTAGGCCTTGTCTTTTGCTGTGGTGACAATTTCCTCTCCTGGCTTCTCTTCCTCCGTGTGGTTCTAAGATGGTTGTCAGCATCTCCTGTGGATTAGAACTAAGTTCTATGAAGAAAAACGAGCCAGGAGAAGATACTAGGGAATGCTCTGGGTCTGGAGGAAGAGATCTAATTTTAAAAGAAAAAAATAGGTAGTTGTGCTTTCCCTAGCAAGCTCTGACACAGTCATGTTTATCTCAATGGATAAGTCTACTTGGGTAGGTCATGTGTCCTTTCCCTGGTCCTCTCCCCTGGCCTCACCCCCACTGCACTGTTGGAATCCAGAGACTGCACAGGTGGAAATAAAGTTGATCCTGATGGTGGGTGCATAGGTCATTTGATTAGGTCACATGACAAGACAAAGAGGGGCATATTTAGTAGAACTGTCAAGACTGTGGCCTGATGAGTACCCAAGAAAGAAAGGCCAGGACACAAAACCTAATCAAGCTGCTGGATGTATTGACAGGTGTCTCTTTGACAACGGCGTGTGGCGTTACAGACTGTGAAAGGCTGGTACATTGTAGTCCTGGTCACATTGCTATCATGATGGAATCATTCCAGGCTAATTTGGGTCTCCTCAAATTCAGGGTGATGATGGCTGCTTTAATTGATAATCTCTAAAATAACATGGGCTTAAAATTCCCTCAGGTGTGGACTCAGTGGTGGCACACATCTTTAATCCCAGCACTTGGAGGCAGAGGCAGGAAGATCTCTGTGAGTTTGAGGCCGGCCTGGCCTACAAAGCAAGGGCTATTCAGAGAAACTCTGTCTCAAAAAACAAAAATAAAACGAAACCAAATCTTCAGGTAAGATCCCAACTGTGAGTTTTTGGTCGGAAGTTCTGGGATTCTAGGATTCTGGTCCAAACAGTCTTTCAGGGACAGAGGTGCCTTTCTTGTGGCTTCACCGTCTCTTTGGATCTCAGAGCCCTTTCTTCCAGCTAGCAGACAGGGAATGTGAAGGAGGAGAGAAATCACCTGCTTCTTAAGTACCTCAGTCAGGAAGGAAGATGAGCATCACCCTCACTGGAGCTCCAGTGCTGAGGAGTAGCTCTGTAGCTCCATGTTGCTGCAATGAGCACGGGCCCCTTGTTCTGTCCTGCCCGGCTCCCAGCTGCCTGACTAGCTTACTCCCAAAACAACCACACAGAAATTGTATTAATTAAATTACTGCCTGGCTCATTAGTTTTAGCCTCTTATTGGCTAACTCTTACATCTTGATTCAGCCCATATCTAATAATCTGTATTCACCACGAGGATGAGGCTTACTGGGAAGATTTTAATCTACGTCTATCTCAGGCCGGAGAATCATGGCATCTGCCACACTTCCCTTCCTCCCAGCATTCCATACTATCTACTCTGCCTATCTGATTTCTGCCCTATCAAAAGGCCAAGGCAGTTTTCTTTATTCAACCAATGAGAGCAATACAAAATGCAAAAGAACCTCCTACACCATTTCCCCTTTTTTCTGTTTGTTGCTATTGAAGAGGGGCTGGAAAATGATACCCTGCCTATGTAGCCAGGGTCCAACACCATGATCTATGGGGTGGATGACTCATCCACTTAGCCATGTCTTCCAAGTATGCTGCCCCAAACTGTGTCTAAAGTTTTAGACCAGAGTAATGTGGGATTCCCCTCTGTATGCAGTGAATACAATTGATTAATTTAAAAAAAAAACTGTCTTGGGCCTGTTCAGGGAATAGAGGTAGGCAGGAAAAACTAAACTGAATGCTGAGAAAAGAAGGAGGAGTTAGAGAGAAGCCATGTAGCCCCACCGGAGACAGATGTTGGAACCTTGCTGGTAGGCCATGAACCTCATGGTAAAATATAAAATACTGGAAATGAGTTAATTCTAGATGTAAGAGCTAGCTGAAAGGTGTTAGAGCTAATAGGCAAAGCAGTGAATTAATTAATATAGTGTCTGTGTGATTATTTCAGGGATGAACAGCTGGGAACCAAACAAGTGGCCTCCATGAAACACCAGAGCATATGGAAACCATTACAGAAGGTGATCATGGAACCCCAAAGGGTTTTTTGGCAGAAAAATGACAGAACAGGTCATTCTGTGCTCTAGAAACTTGAAGGGGATGACACTAGCGGAACGGAAGGGACGGGATCGTGTTTCCACCGCCTCCTCTTCTGTTCTTCTTGGAAGGGGATAAGGGGTATGACATCTCAAGGGGTCCTGGGTTTATATTCTTCTCGCAAACCAAGATGCCCCACATACCTTCTTTAAACACTGTTTGCTCTTTGGCAATGCTGTAAGGTAACTATTATTATCTGTAATGCACAAATTTGAAAAAAAAAAGAGTCAAATTTAGAGAAGTGAATTGACTTGACCAAGGTATTCTGAGCCTTGGTTGTCACCAGAGGTACTGGTCTCTTTGGAAAACTTACTTGGGGACTTTGTGTAGCTGAGCAAACATGTACACTGTGACATGTGTCTTAGCGGGCAGAAGGGTGTGTATATGGGCCTATATGGCTGGCAGGTGTATTACACAGGATTTTGCCTCTTCTTGGGCTGTATCCTTCCTACTTCCTGCCTATCACCTTCAGGACCCTAACAAAGATGCTCCATGAGCATCCTCTTTGGCTCCTAAGAATCTGCCCAGTGGCCCTGCTGGGGAGGGGGACCATCGACATGTTCCCCCGGCTAGAGGAGCTGGTTCTGCTGACTGGGTGGTTAGGGCCCACGCACTGGGACCTGGGGAGATTGAGAGGAGAAAGTGGCTGAGCACAGCGCTGTGAGGCCTGGTGATTTATGAGAAGCAGCTTCAGTGGGCCATCTGGACCAGGAGCTCCAGGAAGCACATCCGGTGTGGAGGCGCAGGCAGCGTGGGAGCCCTGCCAGAGAAGAGGAGGGCTGCCAGTGGATGGGAGGAGGAAGGGATGGGGAGGGAGACTGGGACAGAGGCAACACGGAAAGAGCCCTAGCTGTGAAATCAGACAGAACCAGGCGTCTACATGTACAGAAACTTTACACAGGACCTTAGCCCTTCAGGGACTCGGTGCATGCATGTGTGCGTGCGTGTGTGCATGCGTGCATGCATGTGTCTGTGTATGCACATGCATGTGGAGGCCAGTGCTTCAACATTTGCTATCTTCCTCAGTTTCTCTCCATGATATGTTTCCAGACAGGGTCTCTCATTGAACTTGGAACTCATTGATTGGCTAGACCAGCCAGCCAGCTCAAAAAGATCTGCCTGTCTCCACTTTGGGAGCACTGGGTTTAGACAACATGCTTGGCTTTTTACGCAGATGCTGGAGATCTGAACCCAGGTCTTCATCCTTGTGTCACAAGTACTTCCTCAGCTGAGCTCTCTCCTCAGCCATAAGGGCCTCAATTCCAGCCACTTTAAAATGAAATGACTATGTCCACCATGCTGCTGCGAAGCTTAAATGGAGCATGGCTTTGCAAGCATCCAGCCCAATGCCTTGAAGGAAGGAAGCTGAGGCTGCTGAGCCTCTTCCTCCCCTGTGTCGAGCATTCACTGATGTTCTGGGGTTGCAAAGATGCCCAGAGCTTAGAGTGATGCTGAAGGCAGGCTGTTTTATCACACATGAGATTTCTACAGTGAACTCTGGGAACAGAGCGGCAAGTGTGAGCTGAGGGGCAGTGAAGAAGGGAGCGAGGGGAACAGCCCAAGGAAAGCTAGGCTTTCAAATTCTAGTTCATCACTCATGCCGCTAGCTCTCACACACCACTGAGCTATGAACCCGTAGGTCCAACTTCCTCTCCTCATCTACATCTGGGTGTGATGTCCACAGCAGACTCACCATGGTTAAACAGAGCTGTTGATCTCCTCATCTCTCTCTGCCCTCACACATCAACCTTCTTATCCTGGGTTTTTCCTGTCTTCACAAACAGCACCGCACGAAACCACAAGAAACCCTAAATCTAGAAGACAGCCATTCATCTTTGATTTATTCTTTTCTCTTCTCTCCCTCCCTCTTCTCATTTGTGCCAAGTTGCCCTGTCGCCTTTGGGAACACCCCTCTGGGATTCTGTAGTGTTGTGGTCCTCACCTTATACTACCCTCAAGTTCAGTCTAGTAGCACATCCTAGCAGTTCTGTTCCAAGCGAATCCAGGACCCACTTGCTTCTGTCTCCATCTCCATCACCACCACCACCACCCTGCAATCTAACCCATGTGGTGCCGCTGTTGTTTTGGATTTTTAAGCTAGGACTTCATGTAGTCCAGACTCGCCTCTGATTTGCTCTGAAGCTGAGGATGACCTTGAACACCGGATTCCCCTGCCTCTACTTCCCCAGTGCTGGGATCTAAGAGGTGTGTTAACACACTCATATTGTTGCTCTTGCTTTTTGGAGACAGTATCTCACTGGCTTCAGACTAGCAATCCTCCTGCCTCATTCAGTCTCCTGGGTTCTGAGATTACAGGCTTGAGCCACTGTGACTGGCTACATAGTAGAGTTTTCCTCCAGGCAATCAAAATGAGCTTGGGACTCATTTTTCTTTTTCCATGTCAGTCTTTCACAGCCAGTCTCCTTTGAGACTAGACTAGTTTCCTCACAGCGGCCAGAGTGGTCTTTATAAAAGTCAAATCTAAACATACCCCCCCAAATCCTTTATCAGCTAGTTTCACAATATTTTGATATAAAAGAAAACTCTTGTTATATAACAATTAGTGTTTATTTCTTGTTCATGTGTTTGCTGACTGACTAAAGCTTGGTAGATCTGGATGGAATTTAGAATTTGGCTCTGGGTCCAAGTCTTCCTTAAACATTTCTCATCTTCTTTGGACTAGTAGTTACTGAGGCATGATTTTTTTTTTATCATGAAAACAAAAAACCCACAGGGCTCCCAAGGTCAATTCCATCCATATATGACTGCTCTTAAGTCTCAGCTCCCAACACATTGACTCCTATCCTATTGCTCATAGCAAATGATATGACCAAGTTTAAAGTCAAGGAGGAAGGAAATACAGCATGTTGCCATGAGGTGTGGGTGTATAAAATGTTTGAAAGTGGAACAGAGAACTGGGACTAATAATTCAGTCTTCAAGAAAAGCCTTAAAGTGTTGTAGTCTAATGACCTTGAACTTGGGACCATCTTTAGGACCTGGTTCCAGACAGATGTTGCTTATCTCATGTCTTGAAAGTTAGCTCCGTGACACACTCCTTAATTGTGCTACGTTCTAGGTTGTTCCTTAAACTTTCTATCACGGTTAGCTTCTTATCAGTGAACATAAGCTAGAACCATTTGAGAAAGAGGGAACTTCAGTTGAGGAATTAACTCCACCAGATTGGCCTGCAAGGCAAGCATTTTTTTTTTTAAAATTGATGATTGATGTAGGAAGGGCCCAGTCTACTGTGGGTATACCAACTCCAGGCAGGGTTTTCTGAGTTCTATAAGAAAGCAGGCTGAGTAAAACAGGGCAATCAAGCAGTAAGCAGTGCTCCTGCAAGGTTTCTGCTTCAGTTCCTGCCCTGACTTCCCTCAGTGACAGAGTGTGACCTGAGAGTTGTAAGATGAAATAAACGCTTTCCTCCCCGAGTTGCTTTTGATCATGGTGTTTTGTCATAGCAGTAGAAATCATAACTAAGACACTTTCCAAATTCCTTTTCTGCCTTAGGACCGTCTTGTGTGTCATTTCTGTTCTCGGCACGACACGCTATAGATTTGTTGTCATCTCAGGTGAGATGTCACCCATACTCATTTAGATTTAGAGATGCTTGGGCTCCACCCCTGGAAATTCTGAAATGGCAGGTTTAGGTTGAGGTCTCAGGAGGCTCTTTTCACAGTTGATGACAGAGCTGATGTCCCATGGACACAGTCCAAGAACTGCCATGTAAGAGAAATATGAGAATAGCTCAGAGAATTTTCCAAGAGGGGCTGTGGCTGATCCAGTGCTTGAGAGATGTGGAGGAGTACGTAAGGCAGACAGGACTGTGTGTCTTGGCACTGTCTTGTGACTTGATGAGCTCCCTCGGAAAGTCAAGCTCCTCTCCCTGGATCCCACACCCAGCTGTAGAAGCCCAGGCCTGCTGCCATTGCTTTCCATTGACGACATTATATATGACCCCCATCTGCACATCTTCAGCCAAACAATTCCACAGGAAGTCTTAGAAAGCTTTTTCTCTCTAAATGATCTTTTTTAGTGTCTGTCACCCACAGTTGTAGAGATTTTATATCATGTATGAAATCCTATTAAGATTTTATTTCCTTATTTTCCTTTTATGATGACTGGGATTTCCTTCCTGAGAGAAGGCTCCAGGAAGTATGAGTACACTGGTGGAAGCCTGGCTCTGAGGAGGGTGGGTCATTGTGCGGAAGCACAGGCATTTAGGGCTGGTAGTGTTCTTCAAGGTCCTATAGCCCACTGGTTATGCAGCCTATCTCCTTTGAAGTCAACATATCCCCTTGATTTAGGATAGGCATACTTCACTGGGCTTCAGAGTCAGGAGGCTTGACCTAGAGTGGGAGCATTAGATTTAAGATGTAGTCCTCTTGAAGTTTGGTCTTTGGGTATGTGATGTTTGAGTTCGGGGAGAGCTGTTTGTCTTCTTTGAAAGAGGAGCCATAGGCTAATGTTCAGTTGAGGCTTTGATGTGGCGCTCAGATTTCTACGTCTATATGTTAGATAACCAGAAATTCCTTAAAAGATGATGAATGATATCTGATCATCCAGATCTCATCACTCTACTGTTCAGGAAAAGTAAGCTCTCCATTATTGGTGAACTCAACTGCAAAGTGAATGGGTACTTATATAGCCTTACCTACGAAGCACTTATCATATGTATCTTTGTATGTCTGACTTTTTACTTGAGTACTGGGGATTTGAACTCAGGTCCTTCTGCTAATACAGCAAATGCTTTTTCCTTCTGAGCCATCTTGCCAGCCCCTTGTCTCAAATTCATTAGATGAAAAAATCACTATGGATGGTAGCAGGGCACCTGTTTATTTCCTGAATTCTCCATGGTTCTCTGAGTACTATGAGATTAAGGATTCAGAGCCGAATGTCAGAGTTTCAAAGTCAGTGGCACATTTTGAGACAGACTTTCAAACCCACCTCCTTCACTAGGAAAGAGAAATAGATTCACCTAAGGTCGAATGAATCCACAGAAAGCTGGGTCCAGGATCTAGGATCATTGCTCAACCCTGGGTAAGTACTGTGTGATCTTACATAAGTCATTCATCTCCGAAAAATAATGGAAATAGATATTTCCAGAAGTAGTACCAAGGTTAAGCTAAGTTTTTGGAACACTGGAGTCTTTGATCAATTGGACCCTAAAGGGAAATTCTATTCTCAGTAACTCAAAACCAAGATGAACTATAGATCAGGAGTGTGGATCTACCAGGTTAATTCTTTTCTTGCTTTCCTTCTTCGTTGGTCTTTAGGTAGCTTTAGCCATGAAGGGTGCTTTTGGGAACATGTGAGAAAACCAGAAACTGTGGAAGTTTAGAGACAGTAAAAGAAAACTCTTATCAAACTGAATAGAGTCATCATATTGACGGCTCTTCAGCAATTTTTCCAACTCCAAGAATATCAGTAAACAACAACCAATATACTCTCTGAACAAAGTCACTTCCAAGCTCTGAAGTCTATCATTTGCCCAGCATGAAAATATTTCCATGATGGCCATATTCAAGCTACCAACATGAGGCTAATAAGCTTGTGGATTTTCTGAAAATTCAACAATTGGCTCATGGTGAGCTGGCACAAGATGACTTGCTCCCAAACCTTTATGCTTTGCTTGATTTGGAGTCTTAAATTTTATCGTTGGAATTGCACTGCCGTGGGTATACCATGGGTTGTAGGGTGGGAGCATACATCCAACCTGGCTGACACTGTGTGGTCTTTTCCCTTGCTATCATTACCTCTGTTCTCTATCTTGCTAAAGATGTCATATTTTACTTTGTTATATAAAGCACAAAACAATCCCACACCAGTTTGGATTCAAAGGCTTATTTATTTGAGGGGAAAAAACTACAGAACACCATCCTACACGACAGCCAGGAAAGAAGTCCAGTTGCTGGAGCAAGAGAGCTAGTGGAGGGCTGCTGCTGCTTTTTAAAGAGAAAGAGACCACACCCCAGTGGGCTGGTATCTCAGCGGCTATTGGCTGAAGGAGCGGAAGGAGCTCCCGCAGCACCTCCCCCTTTGGTTTAAGTAAGAGAGTTCTAAACCTACTATGAAATTATATGCAATAAGAACAAATATCCTACCGGGTGGTGGTGGTGCACGCCTTTAATCTCAGCACTCGGGAGGCAGAGGCAGGCAGATCTCTGTGAGTTCGAGACCAGCCTGGTCTACACGAGCTAGTTCCAGCGCAAGCTCCAAAGCCACAGAGAAACCCTGTCTCGAAAAATTTAAAAAAAAAAAGAACTAAGTCTTGTATAATAAATAACTTGGCTAAGTCATGAGAGGAAAGTAACTACATTTATCTAGTCTTCAACCCCATCGAAGATCTGAGAAAGGAAATAATGTTACCTGAGTAATTAGGAAGTGCAATCAAACAACTTCCAAAATATGCAAAAATCACAGAGACAACTGGCTACCTGGGCAATCACCCAAAGTCATGTTTGCAGAGTTGAAGCAGAGATGTTATCTGTGGCTCACAATGTGTGAAGCTGATTTCATAGGGTTTTGACAAATCTATTACATTCCATACAGTTACTGCTCCCCTGACCCTCATATGACATGACACTCTATTAGATGCTGTGTGGGGAACTGTTTTCCCCTTATCTTTTTCTTTTAGGCTATTTTTCTTTTTATTCTGAGCTTACACTCCCCTAAGTTTGAGGATTTGACTCCTGGAATTTATACAGTTTCTCTGTTTCCAGTTGGCCCATGTGGAGCAAAGGGAGATAGGACTCTGTGGTTCTGAATTTCTCCTTGGCACAAACTCTCAGGCGTGTGTGAGGAGTTGGTGATTCAGTTTGAACAGAGAAACTGCAGACAGACGTACTGTTGTCACATCTGGCTAGTTGGAGGCACAGCTGCCGTTGGCCACCCACTCTTTTTGCACCTGTGGGGGAAGGGATTACTTCCTTTACAGCGAGAACATTTTCGTCTGTAGTAGGGAAGACATTTAGGTCATGTTCTCAGAAAGGACAAGCAGAGCTCTGGAAATGGGGGAAATTTCCAGATATTAAATGTGGAGAGGTAGACACAGAGGTGGACAGAATCTCATTCTAGCTCTCCACACTAGCCTGGGTTCATGATCCAAAGCACAAACCCCTCTCAATCCCATTTGCCCTCCTACTGGGGTTAGGACACCCAATTCCCCACATGGCACTGAGCCAGAAAATTAGCAGTGATCAATGAAAGGGGAAGGATGATGGAATACAAGTGGAGTCTCAATTATGCCCTAAATGATTAAGGCAATGTTAAGGTTCCCATAGAGGACGGGCCGGGGACTGGAGGAAGGGAAAAAGTGATTACGTGGAAGGATTCAATGCCCCAGTTTGGACTTAGGCATTGATTTCCTATTCCAGCTTCATGGATGGACCATAAAACCCCGTGGAGTGTGCATCTCCTCCTCCTCCTCTGCTGCCCCATCATCTGCATAGTGGGAATATAAGCTCCCCTGCCCTCCTTTTTCTGTCCAATGATAATATCAGTTCCTGAGTGAATTGTAGGGAGCAAATGTCTTTGGGCATTGCATTGGGGACCTCGACTTGCTGGAAAGTTGGGTTTGTGGTTTCAGGGCACAGGGTGAATCTGTGAGAACTATGGCCAAGCTCTTGGAAAATTACAAGAGTAATTTGTTTTGCTGAAAAGGAGGGATAAAAAAATGTTTCTGTGAGATCTTGGGGGATTTTTTTTAAAAGAAAAACAAACTTTTTTAAACTGCTAAAAAGCAAAGTAATTGATGCTCAATTTGGTGATTTGCCCTAAAAAATGCAATCATTGAGACAGCCTGTATCAGTCATTTAGAATAGAAACCAAATGTTTTCTTCCATATATATCCATAACATTAAGACTTATCTCCCATCTGGCAAAACCTCTCTATGTAGAAATGCTCAGAGTGGAATTGCATTCATAAGTAGCCATCAAGTGAAATTTACTATTTATGTGCTTTCGATGGTCTGTGGAAACCGAGTTGTGTGCCAGCCTGTATCAATACACATCTCTACCTGCAGTGTTTTAGGGAAGATTAGCTGAGGAGAGCCATTATAGGATGAAAGCAGAGGGCATGCTGGGAGAAAAATGAAATCAAACATTCACCCAGGCAAGTACTTCCTTTCTGGGTACTATTTAGATTTTAATTTCTTCTTCCACCCCCCCCCCCCCAATATAAAAGAAAATACAAGACATTGGTGCTGTTTGGAGATAGCCCACATCTGCATGGCAAGGAGACAGTTCTCTAAAGTACAGCTCTCAGTGGGGTATTTATTTAGTTCTTATTGGTTTGAGACCACAGACTATAATGAGCAGAGATATGGAAAGATGCAAGGGATGCCAGTTGGAAGTCTTTACATTTTTTTAACATGAAAGTACAAAAGGGTCATGCATGTATTTAGGCTTTAGTGAAAATTCAATAACTCTAGCTGCAGAAACCTTGCTCCAGAACACAAATAAAAGGGGAAAACTAATAAAGGGCCCCAATTTGAGCTTCCTAGCTGTCCCCATGTTGCTAAATGCCCTGGTATGTTTTAGCATATGGGCCAATGGGCAACAAAGTTGATTTCCAGTGACTCTTCCAGTTGCCTGTGAGTTCCATGAGCCCATAAATATTAAACAGGCCTTACATAAATGGAATTCAATGAAGGGACCTTAGGATGCTTGGAGTCTCTGCTATCAAATGGCCTGATATTGTCAGAGTCAAATGCAAGAAGGTCCTTCTCCAGTGCAGGCCATCTTTTTTGGGTATTTTTGTTGTTCATCTGAGCAGGGTCATTAGGGATTCTTTGAAAGAGCTATCTGGTGAGTCAAATGGCCACCAGTCTCTAGGAAAGGACCAATGGGTGATATGGATGAAGGAGAAGACTTGGCCGCAGTCAACTTAGAGATTCCTTGAATTGTCTAACTTTGTCTTATCTCCAGCCGGCACTTCTTCCACACCCCTACCCTTCCTTATTGACAACTGAGTTCTTTTTAGCTAAGTGGTAAATCTAAAACCCAAAATCATGTGTGTGTATGTAAGGCAGAGGACAACCTTGGCTGTCATTTTCAGGTACTTTTGGTTTTGAGGCAAGGTTTCTCACTTAGTTTGTCAATTCAGCTAGGCTGGCTGCCTATGGATCTCAAGGATACTCCTGTCTCTGCCTCCCTAGCACAGAGATTAGAAGCTGAAGCTATTACATCCACCGTGTGTGTGTGTGAGTGTGTGTGCGTGCGTGCGTGTGTGTGTGTGTGTGTGTGTGTGTAAAATCATGATACATGTGGAAGTTAGAAGATGGTACTTGGGAGTTGGTTCTCTCCTGCCACCTTGAGTGACTCAGGGTTCAAATTCAAGTCCTTAGGCCTATGCACAGGGGCCACTATTCACTAAACTATCTTGCTGACCCAAAGGATATTCATTCTCCCACCCCACCCCACCCCCGCCCCACACACATACCCTGTAATTCCTCCTTGTATTTCTTTTCTTTCTTCATACTTTCTCTTTCTTCACAGTCTCATGAAGCCCAGGCTGGTCTCATACTTGCTACGTAGCCCAGGAAAATCTTGAACTTTTAATCTTTCCACTTCTCCCTACCATGTGCTGGGATTATGTGCACGTTGAGGTGCACACATGTAGGTCAGACAGTCTGATCCTGGGGGTCTCTGCAGCCCCTCTTCCTTCCAGCCCACTCATGCAACCCCAGGCTCTTCTCTGGCCCACTCTTACTTGACTAAGTTCCTTCTCCTTTTCTGTGGAGTCCTGAGCCTCTTACCCAGCAGGGCTGACCTGCCAATGATAAATACCATTTAATTACAGAACAAGCTTTCCTGCCATTTCTCTCAGAGTGGCTTCTATTGCCAAAGATTAAACTTCATTCCGATACCACTGAATTACCTTTTTAAACCTATTATTTCAATGTGATTAACTTCACTTCTTTTCATTTAGCTGTAAGCAAAATCTTGTTTACAAGGCAAAAATAGTCTCTGCCTTAATATCGCCAATAATAATACAAACGAACATTGCAAGAAAATAATTTATGTGGAAAACAGGGGGAAATGGCATTGATACATGAGGCTCCTCTTCAATTAATAAAAAGGAGGAAATATTTAAAAACAATTTATCAAAGAAATATATACAGTCCATACATCACACATTTGCAAAGAATGTAGGAATCTTCATTCCACAGAGATCTCATGACCCTGGACTTTGAATTCTTTTGTGTGTGGTGGAATCCAAGTTGTGGTTAAAATCTGAAGCTGAGTTTGGTTAACCAAGTGCCAGGGCAGATAAAGCTATTGACAGAGAAAGAGCCTCGGGCTGCAAGGCACCAGTAGAAAGGTCTTCTTTTTAAACATGGCTAAAATCCACCTGAGGTTTGGAGAGAGTTTGTGTTCCTGAGAATCTGACTGAACAGTGAACAGTGCAGAATAATTCAATGTGTGTACTATGTGTGTAGAGTGCATGTGTATGTGTGCTGTGTATGTATGTGTTGGGCATGTGTTTGTATGTATGCATGTGTATATGTGTGTTGTGTATATGTGTGTTGTGCATGTGTTTGTATGTGTGTATGTGTGTGTTTGTATGTATGCATGCACGTGTATATGTGTGTTGTGTATGTGTGCTGTGTATGTATGTGTTGTGCATGTGTTTGTATGTATGTGTATATGTATGTTGTGTATTGTTCTGTGTGTATATATATGTGTGCTGTGTGTATTTGTATGTATGTGTATTTGTATGTATGTATATGTGTGTGCACTTGCACATGCATGTGTATATGGAGGCCAGAGGACAATTCCTGGCATGTTTCCTCAGGGACTGTCTGCCTTGTTTTGTTATTGGTACAGGGTCTTTCACTGGTCTGGATCTTGCCTATGAAGGCTAGGCTGGCTGGCCTGAGGGTCCCAGAGATCTGCCTGTCTCCTCCTTCCCAGTAGTAGGCTTACTAGTGCCCACCACCATGCTGGGATTTTTCTGTGTGGATTCTGGAGATTCAGGTCCTCGTATTTGCAAGGCAAGCATTTCACTGGCTGAGCTGTCTTTCCAGCCTAAGGAGAGTTTTTTAAGGCGCACCACTACCATTTCATTCACATCTCCTCTTTCCAAGATTAATTCCAAGGTATAAAAAAATTGTGAGAGGGGAAAAACGCTTGCTGATTAAAAGAAAAAGTGTGTGTGTTTGTGTGTTTAAGCAAGCTCTGGCATACTGTTTCCTGCAAGTTGTCAAAGCCGGGTGGCCGCTGGGAAGTGATGACATCTGTCATGCAGTTATACAGATCCCCTCCTGTTGGGGCTAGGGTTTGGAGAGGGGACACATGGCTGTGTGTTGGCAAAATACACACCGTATGCTGCCATCCACATTTCTGCCTAATTTATTTTTACCATTTTCTTTTATGGCCTTCCTTGAGATGCACTTCCCAGAGAGTTCCTTTCCAGGGCATTGCAGAGAAATTAGCATTTGCATCATATTTAACAGTTTACAGAGAGCTTCTCCACCCACACATAAAACAATGTGCTTTTACAAGGAAAACATCAATATCAAGCAAATATTTCCACATATGGTGTCCGTGTTTCGCTGATGTCTAAACTCTTTGATGGCTTAAGAGGAAGAAAGGAAAATTAGCAAAAGGCTTTTCCCGCCCACGTCCCCTGATATCTTGTCCAGCCTACGGTGCTGGACACTGCAGGAAGGAGCTAGCCAGATGGATGAACTCAGGACCACAACTTTTTCCTCATTTGCTCTGGCTTCTTGCTGCTTACCCTCAGCCCTCATTACTCTGTTCGCTTCTCCTTTCTCTGCCTGTTTGATTGACAGTACTTATTCAGCAGTCCTATAATAGTGGCCCATGGTCTGACAGAGGCAATGACTTGAAGAAGCAGGAGAATAAGATACTGTGAGCTTTACGAATCCATGTTGTTGTTCAGGGCATATAGAAGACACCCATATGTGCACAACCTCCTTAATTTGTGTGTGTTGTGTACACTGGGCATCATGTTGACCCTCCAGTGATGGGCGCCCATAGGAGCCAAGGCAGTGGACTTCCATGTGGAGGCCAACCTCGCCCTCTCTGTGCTAATGGAGTCTCTCTTCTCTCCATCTGATTCTACCTAGAAGCTGTCAAGCACTGCTCGTCGGGAGCAGTATGTAGTCTCATTACACCCTCAAGACGTGTGCTGTAGAAGAGCAAAAGGAGGCAGAAGCAAGTTTGCCATTTGACATAGGAATTTGCATGGCTGTAGCCTGGGTGCTGTCAGAGAGAGCAGGGCACTGCTGGGACTTGCACTCCACTTCCTATGACAGCAGAAGACTCTGTCAGAGGACTGGGGGCAGCAAAGCAGCAGTGGACAGGAGTCCACCTTCCGCTGCAGCTACCTCTAGGGATGTGCCAAGATGCCCTCCAGCGGGCACTGGGAACTGAAACCCCAGAGAGTACAGTCTCCTTCAAGGGTGGAGGCAGAGGCTCCAAGAGACGGGGGGAAGTGCCAGAAAGCATCGGAGCAGGTTGACAGATGTGCTTCCAGCATCTGCCTCGCTCCTGATGCTCGGCAGATGGGGTGCGGGGACCAGGCATCTGAAAATCTGGATTCATTTCAAATTGTTCCCTTTTCCAGGCTCCAAGCACAGCGTTTCCGGAGGGCAGCCATGAAGCCAGCATCTCCAGGGTCCTTCCAGCTGGAGAATGTTCTACCGGACCCTTGCACCAAGCCTTATTTTGTTGGTGGGGGTTTGTGGGGGCATATCATCTGGCCTGTGAAATCCCTCTTCCCTGCACCTCACCTTGTATGTCCTCATTTCCCCTCTGATGCCTTTAGACACACCACTTGTCAGGCGGGGCTGTCAAGCTGAAGGTTGACTTGGTAGTCTAGAACTATGCAATCCAGTACAGTAGGTATCAGCCAGAGGCACAGAGCAAGTGCGGGGATTTTATGATGCACTCCAACTATAGATTTAATATAGTATACTTTTTAAAAGGGTTATAAAATGCTTTCATGATATATTTATATTAATTGTTTATTGAAATGATATTTTGGATTTATTGGATTAAATTAAATATATTTTCAAGTTGAATTTTGCTTTTTTAAAAATGTGGTTACTAGAAAATTTAAATTGATATACAGGGCTTGCATTCCATTGTTTGTCTGTGTGTGTGTGTGTGTGTGTGTGTGTGTGTGTGTGTGCGTGCTGTATACACATGAGTCTGCGGGTATGTGCTCTTATGTATGCTAATTCAGAGGCCTTTAGGTGTCTTCCCCTATCGCTCTCTGCTTTATTGTCTTGAGATAGAGTTTCCTACTGCACTGGAAGCTCACTATTTGGTAGCCGGTCAGCTCTTGGGATCTGCCTGCTTCTGCCCACCTCCCCACCAATGTTAGGGTCAAAAGTATGTGCAGCCTCATCCTCAGTTTTTCCAAGAGCACCAGGAACCTGATCTCAATCCTGTGCTTGCAAAGCAAGTGCTCTTGTCTATTGACCCAGCTCCCCAGCTTACATCCCATTTCTTTATTTTTTATTTTTACAAATTAAATACATATTTATTTATTGTATTATATGTGCACCAGTATTTGCCTACATTTGTATGTGTGTATGGTGTCCTCAGAGACCAGAGCAGGACATTGGATCCCTCGGAGCTGTAGTTACAGGTGGCTGTGGGTGTCTGACATGGGTGCTGCATTGGTGTTTTGCTTGCCTTCATGTCTGTCTTAAGGCATCAGATCCCCTGAAACTGGAGCCACGGGCAGCTGTGAGCGGCCATGTAGATGCTGGGGATTGAACCTGGGTCCTGGGCAGCCAGTGCTCTTAACCACTGGGCTATCTCTGTAGGCACATGACATAACTTTTAAAGACCTAGTCCAAGCCACCTGCTCTAGCCAGTGAGGACCCACAAGCCTTCTGAAGCAGTGTCATCATCTGGAAATCTAGTGTTCAAAACATGCAGTTGTAGGGGACATTTCAGAGGCTTTTCTAAAGAATGGAAATTGATGCAGGTGTCGCCATCGTTCTGGAAGATTTGCTTGTCTTCCTGTCCAATGCTCTCTAAAGAATGGGGTCAAAATCCTTAGGAAGGGTCTTGAGGATCAGATGAGATTGGAAACCACTTATGACCATGGCCTTTGGCAAAATAGTCTGCAAAGAAATTGTAATGAGAAAGGGGACTCAGAAAAGCAGCACATTTCTGGCATTAAGTTTTGATAGTAAGGCTGGACTGAGGCTGGAGAGGGTACCAGGGTGGAATTTACAGTGGGTTGAGGTGAGAGGTTCAGGGCTGAGGTGATGAGGGGTGACAGAGTACGTGTTTGGCATCTGACTCCTCATGTGGCAAAGCAACTCCACAGATCTTTGCAGAGACACGGATTGCGCAGCTGGTATTTTGATAGTTCTCATGTTTTATTGGGATCTCAATAAAAAAATCCAACAAGAGGTATACTTGATGGGATGCCCAGTGTCAGAAAGATTTCTGAACCAAGAGACCCAGTTCCAGCCCTGATTTTACCCTCTGGCCCACTGTGTGACCTTAGAGGAACACCCAACCCTCTCTGGAATGTTACCCCCTCATCTGTAAAATAAGGGGCCTGACTGTGTGACCTCTAAGTCCATGTGCACATCTTGGGGTCCTGGACTCCAGTAGTCAATGATGTGCTTGGCTGAGCTGTTCCCAGCTGTAGCCGAGAGGTTGGGGTTCAAGCCTGTTATGGAACTGCCACTCAGCGGTGCCACTCACAGTGTTCATTTCTTCTTTCCCCATGAGGCACAAAGGACTGTATGAACGACTCTGACAATAGCCTCTGGCCTTGCGGGTAGAAGTTGGCTCTGGATGCAAATGGTGTAAGTCTCTAGAGTTCTGTACCACAGACTTACGATGACTCCATCCCAACACTTTCCTGGGCATGTTGTGGCCAAGTACCCTAGAACAGTGGCCTGACAGAATGAGTTTATATTTTCAAAGTGGTGCAAAATCCCAGATGCAGGGATGCTCAGTTGTGAGTTAGAATTTTGTAACCACTTGAGCGATTCTGGATAACACTATAAACCTCAGTTTCTTCATCTATAAAATGGAGAATATTGTTTGTGTATGTGTGAGGATGCACACACACACGTGTGTGTATGTGTGATCAACACCTTCCTCTAACCTCCTCTACTTTGTTTTCATTATTTCTTGAAACAGAATCTCTATTTGAACCTGTAGCTCACTCTTCTGCCCAAGCTGACTGGCCAGCAAATCCCAGGGATCTACTTTCACAACCCCTTAGCACAGACATTACAGATGTGAGGACTGTACTGGTACTGCGATATGAATACAGGTACTGGGGATCTGAACTCAGGCCCTCATGTTTGCACAGCAAGCACTTTATCTACTGAGTCACCTCCTTAGCCCAGAAATGGGGAATGAAATAAAAATATATATTCCCCATATGTAAATTATCTCACATGCTAATACTAATCAATGCACCCTTTATTTGCTGACTCCTTTAACTTACAAAGCATCTTTAAATATTCATGACTTCATTTTATTCTCATGGGGACCTATGAAAAAGACATGGTTATGGCTGTGTTCCATCTGCCAATGACACAGAAAGGGACAATAGGATAGAATGCTTAGAGTCAGAGTCATAGAGGGATTGCATCCCTGATCTACTGCCTGTAAGTGGGAGCTTCCCACTGTCTTAGGCTCTCTCAGCTGTCCATGGAGCTCTAGCACCATGTCTGTTGGGTAGCTCTTGGGCAAGCCAGTGTCCCTTCACTGATACATGTCACTCAGCTGGACTTGTGCCCTTTGGGGGAAGTTTGAGAGTCAGTGTGCACCCATTTCTTTTTACATTACCAGGAAATTTAGTTGAGAATAACTCCGTAAGCGTCTCCCTAGCCAGGCTACTAGAAGCCCTTGTAGACCCCTGTGCCCCACCGAGAGAGCCAAAGAGAGTAGGAAACTCCTACTTACAGGCAGTAGATCAAGGATGCGGTCCCTCTGGGTGACTCTGACTCTAGGCATCCCATTCTAGTCCCCCTTTCTGTGCCATTGCCAGACAGGACACAGCCATAAGCATACTTTCCTAGTAGGTCCCCATGAGAATAAAAAAGGTAGCAGGTGGACCTGGAGTGAATTCTCCCATGGTCTGAGGTGGGACAGATAACCTGCAGGTGTGGAGACGTGTCCTTAGCTGATCTTCCTGTGCAGATCCCCGAGAAGCCCCTACCCCATTCCTCACACTTGCTTGAGCTCCTCTCTTGACACACCCAGGCCAGGATCCGCACACTAATTCCTCTTCCAGTTCTGCTCCTGCCCTTAATAAGGTCAACAGTGACAGCTCAGAAGAGCCATCTGGGCAGCTTCCAGATACCAGCTAGCACAAGGGTACCTGCTTTTTTTCCGGTTTCATGTCATGTCTGGTTTCAAGACATGAAAATGTCTTGGGGGGGCATAATAAATAAGTAAATAAATAAATAAATACCAAGCCCTCAGAAACAGCACGTTATCAGAATAATGAAATTAAATTATAACAGGGCTGTCAGTGCCACAATGTCTGAAGGTGACAAGATGTAATCTTGGTGAAAACATGGGATCTGTCTGTTTATAGATCTAATAAATTATGTTAGAATTGCGCTCTTATAAATCCAGGCTGTCGAGGAAACCCAACAACTAATTCATCAGTTGCTCACCGAGAGGACTTCTCTGTTCCAATTGCTCACCACGTAGATAACAAGGAGCCTTACAGGCCGGCTGGTTAAATGTCATTTGTTTCAGAGCGGTAACACGGCACGGATCATTGCTCACACATAGACACCCAATTATATTAACCTGTGCAGCAATACGGTGTAATGACATGACATTAACGCAACCACTTCAGAGAGGCGACGACTTCCCTCCTCACAGAGGACCAGCCCTGGCTTCTCCCCAGCAATCCCCTTGTCATTTAAATGCAAAACACCAGCTGAGTGGAAGGAGCCCAGAGTAGCCTTTCTCAGACTGCCTCTGATGCTTCATCCTGGGTCAGCTCTGGGGACTGAGTTTTTCACTCCGCCCAGCTTTCTCAAGGGACAGAACCACCACCTCCTTTGAAAAATCCAAAATTTCTCGCCGTCGGGAGTTGACCTAAGGTTGCCCATAGAATATGGAACAGTGTCATGACTGACTTAGGGTGGGAGGCACAGAGAGAAAGCCCTACTTACAGAAGTCAGTGTTAAGGCACAACAGGGTCCTCAGGCTTTGTGAGTGGCTAGTTTCTGTTGTCCATCAAAGGCATAAGAAAAAGAAAAACAGCCCTACTTGACTTCGAAGTCTTGCATCTTTCAATTTAACCCCATTGACACACAGGGCTGGCTAAGTTTTTACTGTGGAAAATCCACCTCATAGGGCATGTGGCAGAATCCCTGCTGTCTATGCACCCACCTAGTAACAGTCCCCTATCGTCTGTGATAACCTAGCACATCTCCAGATACCTCCGGTATTTCCTTGACCATTACACCTAACTGAGCACCATTGGTCCAGGCACAGGTTTTCACTCTGGAAACCTTCAGCACAGATTTGCAAAATCTGTGCTGTTCTAGGCCATTTAGATTGTTCTAGAACTAACTTCACAGAGTAAGGGCCTTTCTGGATTCCCAGGGTCTTGTCTTTTTATGAAAAAAAAAATGTGCATTTGCCTCTCAGGATTTTGGGTTGGAATTCTATCCCCATGGCTCAATGGTGAAGACCACTAGGCTTTAGTAGGCTGACCTGTGCAAAATGAGCACTGATAACAATGAGCTTGTTGTACCTTTGTGAGGTCTAGAACTGATACAGACAAATGACTGAAAGTTTGGTACACGAGAAGCTTTGGCACTTTATGTCGTTATTTCCTGGGCAGGCTCATAAAGGATCCTGGAGTCCCAGTGATAAGGTGACCGTTCAAACCTCAAGTCTAGGGCCTGGGCAGGGGTCAAGATGAGTCAAAGTACTGCTTGAGCAGAGCTTAAATCCTAGCAAGAGAAGTCAATGGTGCATCCAGTGAGAGTGGACTATGCATGACTAGAGAAGCTCAAGGGGTATGTGTACTGGCCACATTCATCACCATCCATCAGCCAATCAATCATCAGCATTGCATGTTAAAGATGTAAGTACTTCCCAAATATCATGCCATTTACTCACAAAATAACCTTATGAACAATGTTCTGTCATCTCCTTTCTACAGGCAGAGAGACTGAAGCACAGAGAAGCTTAGTAACTTGCCTAATGTCACCCATTTACTAAGTGGCAAACCTGGGACTTGAACCCAGACAACTAGCCTTCCTCATCTTCATCCTCAGTCATTAAATTCTGTTGCTAACTCCAGCACATGCCTTCTGTAGGAATAAGGACTCCCAGCTACACCAGGGTTGATTTAGTTATATGACAGAGCTAGAGGTCTGGGGAGACTGAGGCAGAGAACTACCTACCATCTTAGTGGCCTTGCTTCTATGTTTCCATTTAAGTTGGTAGTTCCCCTTTCATCTTCCCCATCTTTCTACTTAAAGGCACACAAATGTTGCCATGTCCAGTTTATAAGAAATGTGGAATATTAATCATAGGTATGTACGAAATTTCCTATACCAAAATTTGGGTGAAGTCTTGAGGCAGATCATAGGGCTAGGAGTGGGGAGAGACAATGAAAAGAGGCAATCTCTACCTCCCCATACCTTTTCTGTGATCTACCCCTCCAAATGAAGCCTTCACCAAAGGGGCAGAGCCTTTCCACTCCTGCTTAGGGAGCTTTTGAGGAAGCTTGGGTTCTAGACCTTGACCACCCTAGAAATGTGCTTTTGCCAGAACAGCTGTACAGTGGGAATGCACAACTGGGGTGCACATCTGGGATGCACATCTGGAATGCACAGTGAGGATGCACATCTGGGATGTACAGCAGGGATACACATCTGGGATGCATAGTGAGGATGCACATCTTGGATGCATAGCAGGGGTGCACATCTGGGATGCACAGTGGGTTTGCATATCTGAGATGCACAGTGGGGGTGCACATCTGAGATGTGCAGCAGGGATGAACAGCAGGGATGCACATCTTCTAGGATGCACATCTGGGATGTAGTGCTGGCTTCGGAAAGTGGTGGATCCTAGGACACATGTGAGATTGGAGCATGAATTTACTGTTCACATGGATTCTGATGGAAAGTGTGGTTGTCTCAGTGCCATAATTGGGTGACTTCACTTCTCATGAACCATTGGCCATTGAGAAGATAGAAAAGGTACTGGAGAGTTGGGAAGAGAATTAGAGCGTACCATTAGCTTTGTGGTTAATTAAATTAGGGGTTCAAATAGGAGCCGTATGGGCAGCAAAGAGCTGCCAAAGAAAATTCCATTTTATTTATCAGACAAATACTATTACTATCAGAGTTTTCTCCATCTCCCCTCTCTCCCTTTCCCCTTCCTCAGTAGGAGGGTTCTTCCATATTTCCGTGCTTTGATTGGTTAAATAAAGAGGATTCTTGGCCTATAAGATAGGACACAGCCCTTGGCCTATAAGATAGGACGGAGTAGAAAGAACGGAAGGCAGAGAGAAAGGAAGTGGGAGAGACGCCATGATACTCCTGCCGGAGATGGAAGCAGGTTAGACTTTTCCGATGGCATGCCACAGAGAGATTTCCTGACTCAGCAAAGCAACACTGCGGCGGTTTTAAAACGGGGCTTCCTAGTCTGTGCCACCAGCGCGACCTCTGGCTCCAGCAGGAGACAGAGCATTTCAATGGGGTTTTCTGAGTAAAATGCTAAGACTTGCTTGCTTGATGACAATGTAGACTCACTGTGTGAACTGTATGCCTGGAACTGCGTGGTTCAGAGGCAACAGAAGCAGCTCTGCCATGCTGAACTGTGCTTGCTAATCTCAGGCAGGAACCACCTTAATTACCATGATAACAGTGCACTTAAGGTTTAGACTGGGCAGTAAACAGG
>JAQHUG010000077.1:4294453-4381951 GCA_028555095.1 Dicrostonyx torquatus
CCCTTCCAGAGGACCTGGGTTTAGGTCCCATCACCCACATCTGGTGGCTCACACTTGCTTGTAGTTCCAGTTATGGAGATCTGATGCCCCCTTCTGGTCTCCACAGACATTGCAGTCACGTGGTGCTCGTACATACCTCGAGTACACACACACACACACACACACACACACAGAGAGAGCCAAAACTGACCAAAGAAAACAAAACAAAATTGTCAAACCTCATATGTATATAACCTAATAACTATATAATATAGTTATATAAATGAGTTGGTAGGGTTACTACAGTAGGGAAATGTACATTTGCCATGCGAAATGATCTGACTTCGATTTCCAGCACTAAAGCCAGCAAATCTTTTAAATATCTCTAAAAGATTTAGTTATGCATTTGCTAATGTGAACTAGTGACAGATGAGGCAAACTTTAGACTTGGGATCAGAAATCTTGGATGGACTTGAAAAACTCAAGCGAAATGCAGGAGGGAGAAGTACAAGGATAGGTACACAGAGAACAAAGCAGGGGCTTAGATATAATCATTGCTAATCTTTAAACAGACGTCACTGGGAGATATAGTTTTTAGATTTGTAAATCAGTGGAATCTGGACCAGGGGCGTGGTTTAACTGGTAGCGTGCTTGTCTAGCATGCATGAGCTTCTAACCTCAATATGGCATAAAGCTGGGCATGGGCGTGCACACCTGTAATCTATGCTCACTCAGCACTTAGGAGGTGGAGGCAGGGAATCAAGTTCAAGATCATTCTCAGCCACATGGTAAGTTCGAAGCCAGCCTAAGCTGCTATGTGTAAGATCCTGCCCTTTTTTTTTTTTTTTTTTTTTTTTTGAGACAGAGATTCAGCATGTGGCTCTGGCTGTCCTGGTACTCACTACGTGGACCAGGTTGACCTTGAACTCACAAGGATCCACCTGCCTCTACCTCCCAGATGGTGGGATTAAAGATGTGTGCTAATAGGCCCAGCTGCTTAAAAGAAAAAGTGTTGCCATTTTAGAACAAGGATGAGCCTGGAGGACACTGCATGAAGTAAGGCAGGCCCAGAAAGACAAGTTCTCTTTTGTAGACATGGAGAGAGTAGTGCTTATTGGAAGCACGGAAGGGGAGGGAAGAGGAGAGCAGGAAAGGTTGAGTGAAAGTGTAATACTGTGGTTAGAGAAAGAAAATGGTTGGTGAGATGGCTCAGCAGGTAAAGGTGCTTGTTGCCAAATCGGATGACCTGAGTTCAATTCCCTGTAGCCACACGGCAGGAGAGCACTGACTCCAACCTCACACGTACCACGGCATACATGATAAATGAATGACTGTATAGAAAGGTAGGATCTATCTCCTATATACAGTGTCTACCATTAGTAACTCTGGAGCTTTTGGACCATCAGTAGAATGTTCAGAGGAAAAGAACATGGTTAAAATAAAAAGTCAATCAATTATTCACGATCAAGTTGTTCAGCTGTAAAGATCAGAGCCTGTGCTACGCACAAATGGTTACATCCTAAAATGTAAAAAGCGACCAAATAACGATTATTATAAAGTTTTTTTAAGATTTATTTATTTTATGTGTATGACTATTTGATCACTTTGCCTGCATGTCTGTCTGTGTACCTTGTGTTTGCCTCATGCCAGTGGAGGTCAGAAGGGGGCACTAGATCTTAACCTGGAGTTATGGGTGGTGATGGGCTATTGTGCTGGGTATCAAATTCGAGTCTGCCGCAAGAGCAGTAAGTGTTCTTCACCTCTGAGCCGTCTCTCTAGCCCTGCAAATAAAATTCTTGAAGGCAGATTCCACAAGAATGACATAAGCGAAGTTGAGACTGCAGGAATTGGTAAACCAAGGTATGACTTAGAGTTGTGGACATTCAAATCATTTAACTGTGAGATAAGATGTACGGGCACATCCTTGTAATCCCAGAACTAGGGAAGCTGTGGCAAGAGAATGGCAAGTTAGAAGTTAGCCTGAGCTACATGGAGAGAGAAAAAGAACAAAGCAAGAGGAAACAAAACCCAGATCAATATGGAACTGGTTATTTTGTTTTAGTAATCATAAATATGGTTACATATCAATGCAATGACCTATAAGAGGTTCTGAGACAGGACAAACATGAGATAAGCAAACATAAAATCTAGATCAATAAAAACTTGAAAGTAGCTGAGGAAGACACTGAGGATTATGACAGAAAATGCCTTTTTGTGTCCTTGCTAGAGGCATTACCTGAACCGATTTAGCTCATCACACTGACGAACAGACACAAGTTCAAGGGCAGTTTCCACGAAGGAAACCAGCCCCAAGAGGACATCCCTCAGCTTGAAGAATGAAGCAAAGAAGGCAGTCTGTGCAGAGACTTTTGGATACTCTTTGTGCATTTTTATGTTTCAAATATCTTAAGATTTTTTTTTTAAAAAAGGCATTGTATTGATGGAAAATAAAGCTAACAACCAAAATCCAAAGAATAATATAAAATAGCGCTGTAGTCAGATGGACAATTCTGGGTCTTTAAGCAAAATCAACTTTAATAAAAAACATAAAGACTTCCAGATTAGATTCAAGCAAGCAAACAGACAGAAACCACCTTTCTACAAACTTCCTACAAGATTTGAACTCAAATCAATGTTGTAATAAGGGTGCGGGCTGTGTCCTGCCTGGCTCCCAGCACCAGAGAGGAGCGTGGCTGTTTTGTTCCTTCCCGCCCGGCTCTCGGCCACCAGCTAGCTTATGCCCGAAATAACCACACGAAAATTGTATTCATTTAAATATTGCCTGGCCATTAGTTTTAAATTCTCTCTTTTTTAAGCCCTCTCAGGCTTTTAAGTGAATTAAACTCACACGTTGGAGCACCAAACTGTTGTTTTAGGTGTGGGTGGCTGTGTTCCCAGCACCTGAGAGGAATGTGGGCCCTTTTGTTCCCAGCGCCTGGCTCCCAGCCGCAGCCGCTAGTTTATGCCCAAAATGATTACACACAAACTGGATTCATTTAACACACTGCCTGGCCCATTATCACTAGTCTCTTCTTGGCTAACTCTTGCATATTAAACTAACCCATTATAAAAGTCTGTATGTCACCACAAGGTGGTGACTTATCGGAAGATTCTAACCTGCATCCATCATGGGCCGGAGGATCACGGTGTCTGCCACACTTCCTTTCTTCTCAGAACTTCCGTTCTGTCTACTCCATCCACCTAAGGGCTGAGTCCTCTCCTATAGGCCAGGCAGTCCTTTATTCAACCAATGAGAGTAACCCAAATACAGAAGAACCCTCCTACAAATCAAAACGACGCAGGAAGACAAGATAGACTCAAGAAAGAAAGCACTAAACCAGAGATTCTCAACCTGCGGCTCATGACCCTCTCACTGGAGTTGATATCAGATACTCGTGTATTATGATTCATAACAGTAGGAAAATTGCAGTTATGAAGTAGCAATGAAAATAATTGTATGGTTGGGCAGGGTCACCACAACTTGAGGGACTGTATTAATGGGTCACAGTCTTAGGAAGGTTGAGAACCACTGCACTAAAATAAGGTAATATAGTTTGATAAGTTTTCCCTATAGTGAGAAAGCTCATAGTTGTGAATCTTGATGTGTTAAATAACATAATATCCATACTTATAAAATGAGCTCTGTTAGCAAGGCAAGGGGAAGAGAAAAAGAAGTATAGAGGAGTTCACTACAGATAAGACAGATAAAATGCACGATGATAATTATGAGTTGAGCAATATAATTTTTTTAACCTATGTATCACATTGAGGGCTTCTTCGGCCCCCAAGATTTTGATAAAAATTTCCAACCTTGGCCAGGTACACACCTTTAATCCCGGCACTTAGGAAGTAGAGACAGGCAGATCTCTGAGAGTTCAAGGCCAGTCTGCTCTACAAAGTAAGTTCAGGACAGCCAGGACTGTTACATAGAGAAGCCTTGTCTCAAAACAAAACAAAACGCCCAACCTTTTCCCACTGTTAGTGCTAGGAGGGTGAAACACTCCTTGAGACCTGCAACCTCACCTCTTTCTGATCCTTCGTGCTTCCTTCTCTTGGGTTTGTGTAATTGGTTTTAAAAAACGCAGTTTCCATAAAAATGCACCTAAGCCAAATATTTGTGCATTTAGGAACTAAATGAAAGGCAAGGGGGTGTCCTAAAGAAGAGTCTTCCCATTCATTGTTCCCTACTCTGCCCATCTCTCCACCTGATATTTCCATTTTTCTTTCTATAGCCTCTGCTCTCCCAGGCTAGATGACCTTGGAAGGTGGGGTCAAATTCATTGCTTTGGGTGATATATTTTTTCAGACCAGCAGCCCCTATAAATTCCAATCTCTTTCTGTACTGGTTTCCTTTGAATTATGTAATGTTGCACCTCTTTAGAAATTGATCGATTACTGCCCATAGTGCCACTGTCCACAAACTTAAAAATATGAAGAACATTTGTGGGACATTTTGAACACACAATTTCACTACACTGTCTTCGGTTAATTGCACAGACACATCACTGTACTCAAATACTGACCTTCTGCTCTCCTCAGACACATCTTTTGGTTTTTTTTCACTACGTCTTTTAAATTTAAAATCTTTTCAAGTAATTTTCCAAATATGTGAATATAATTAATAACAACAACCTTCTATGGTACCATACAAAAAACACAGAACATATGCAAAATAGATGTTAGAAAAGATTAAAACTGAATATTAAACATAGATTCTATTTTTCCTGTACCAATCAGAAAATACTGTATAAAGAAGAAATATTAAAACAAATTATTCTTATATTGTAAATGGCATACATCTTTAATTCCAGCACTCAGGAGGCAGAGGCAAGCATATCTGTGTGAGTTCAAGTCCAGCCTGGTGTACATAGTGAGTGCCAAGTCAGCCTGTACTACATAGTAAGACTTGTTCTCAAAAAGAAGTTATTTTTATATTAGCCATAAAGAAACCTAAATTAAAGTTTTACATCAAATTCTATGACTACAGTAAAGAATGAAAGTAAGAAACTGTAAGAAAAACTGAAGGGAAAATAATTAGAAGAAAGGAAACCAGTATTTTGGTTAAGGAGAATCTAAATTAGCAATCAAGATAGTTAGGTAGAACAAAATGAGAACATTTATCAACTTATGGAACATGGCCAGAACAGTAATCAAAGGCAAACACATTTCCTTAAGTAAATCAATTCTTAAAACAACAGCACAAAAAAGGGGGGGGGGGAGAAAAAAGAAAATGAACGAAGTATCTGTATCTCATTGTTGAAATGAAGGGCAAATACTTGTTTTGAAAATAGATGATAAATAGGTGTTATTTAAGGACAGAAGCTGTAAGGAATCACTGTTAGGTAAACAGTAAAGTTGACAACTTAACCCAAGAGGACTTGCAGACACTTCAATAAAAGTCTTTTGCATAGCCAGGAGGTGATGGCACACGATTTTAATTCCAGCACTCAGGCAAGTGATCTCTGTGAGTTTGAGGCAGCCTGGTCTACAGAGTGAGTTTTAGGACAGGCTCCAAAAAGCTATGCAGAGAAACTCTGTCTTGAAAAAAATTTTTTTTTTGCATAACTAATAAGATGGCCAAAATGTGACTTCAGTTGTTAGATTTAAGGTTGGTAAGTCAGGAACTATGTCCACGTGGCTTTATGTGTATTTGAGACTATAGGCACCAATATTGTCCATCTCTCCGTGTCATGTGAGAAATTTGATTTGTACCCTTATGATCCTCATGGTTTCCAGGAGGTTAGCAGCCATTCTCCAGAGCGGTGGGGGCTGTGGGAGTGCGTGCTCTTCATGGCGAGCCTGGAACACTCAGAGGAAACAAATGGTGGCTTCGTGGATGAGTCCCTGTTGGAAGTCACAAGGGCAGACCTCTCCAAATTGCTGGCATTGATTTGTAATCAAGATGCTTCTCACATGGGCAGTTCCTTATAGTGAGCTACAGCAGAGGAAACAGCAGGGATATGCTTACTTAACAGTGGTCAATAGCTCTCTGCAGTAAAGTCAGTGGAATCAAGAAGTCAATTGCCATGATGTAGGAACAAGGCAAACCCAACTGTTATGATGGAAAGGATAAGGCAAGTAGGGAAAATAAAAACAGCAACACTGTCGTTAGGATGAAGGCTGTGGAAGAATTTCACAAGATTCTGGGTCTATTTCTAATTCTTAAGAAGTCTTAGTTAATACAGAATTAAATATACTCTATTCTTTAAAAATTCTCCTGTAAACTAATAGCCAATTCATACATAACAGTGACCCTCAAAAGGTATTTTCATAGCAATCAATAATAAGATAAGAACACTCCTCCACCTGTTAGACCAATGGTTCTCAACCTTGCTAATGCTAAAGCCCATTAGTTCCTCATGTTGTGGTGACCCCCAACTATAAAATTATTTTCATTGCTACTTCATAACTGTAATTTTCCTACTGTTATAAATCATAATGTAAATATCTGATATCCAGGATATCGGATATATGACCTCTTGAAAAGGTTGTTTGGCCCCAGATGGGCAGAACCCACTGGTTGAGAGCCACTGTACTAGACAAGGTCAGTACCATTCCTCCTGTTGTGATAATTAGAAATGTCTCCAGACATTGATGGATGTACTTTTTGGTATAAAGTCAGCCCTGGCTGAGAACAACCCTTCTAGAAGGTCTAGTAAATGCAATGAAAAAAAAATTACTAAGTGTTGGCTATCAAAAAGAAAGTGAGCTGGGTGGTGGTGGCGCATGCCTTTAATCCTAGCACTCAGGAGGCAGAGGCAGGCAAATTTTTGTGAGTTCAAGACCAGCCTGGTCTACAGAGAGAGTTCCAGGACAGGCATCAAAGCTACACAGAGAAAGCCTGTCTTGAAAAACAAAAACAAACAAACAAAAAAGTGGCTATTATTTGCAGAAGATGTGTTTATCATTCTAGAAAATTTAAGAGAATTGATGGGTTTATTGAGAATTGGGGTAAGGGTTCATTTAAGTGCCTGACTTTGGAATAAATGTACCAAAAAAAAACCTATGTAAAATTTTAATGACTAGTACAAAATATAACAGAAAAGACATTTTATTGTAATAGCAATGGAACAGAAAATCTTGAGTACTAAAGTTACCAACATATGGACTGAAATACATAGGAAGAAAACACACAACTAGTAGAAGTAACCTTTCCAAAACGTGGACGGGTATCCTAACGTTTTGCTGTTGCCTTCAGGTAAGTCTATAACCTTCTGTCTTTGGTTTGTGTTGACCTATACTGCTTTTTGTTTGTATCTTGCTCACTGCCTGGCTTTCGTCAGAACCTGGGATTCTTGAACATATTACCACATGCCATTTCAATCTGTTGTACATTCCCCGGAATGCTTGTATTACATGGTGTAGCTGCAGCATGATTCCTACCATGTAACTCTCCTGTACTCACATTTCATTAGGCTCTCTAGTTATTGGGTACAGAACTGCGTGAGCTCTAATGGCAGGAAAATTGTGTTGTCTCCCTTCCCTTGCTATTTTATTTATCTGTGTTTTGTTTTTATCATAGAAACACAAGCAGACTTTTAATTTTTAAATGTGAGCAAGTGATCAAGGTTCATTTTAGCAAGCCAAAAGATATTTAAGAAGTAAGAAAGCAAAGCAAGGAGGACCAGGCCAAGTGACAACAACCTGTCCTATTTGTTATTATGAAAAAGAAAATCTCTTTGAGCCTCAGTTTTCCCTTCATAGGGCTGTGTCGTTAGCTACTATATAGCATCTCTTCTTTCCCTTCCTGTGTTCCAGTCAATCACAGATGAAGATGCCTACCATCTCTTTTCCTGCTTTTACTCAGCATTGTCCGTGCCAACGTAGTGCATTGTCTAGACTACCGCCGAAGCTTATTGGTCGGACTCTGCTCCCTCTGTTTTCTTAACACTTTCTATAAATGGCTCCACTTTCAGTACCTTTATGACTTCCCACCGAGTCCTCCGATTTAAACTTTCTGCAGTTGTAGCACACCTCCCTTTGTGCTCTCTTCTTCTACTCCCCCCTCCCCCTCACCCCATGCTGCACTTGCCATTCCCAGTCTGCCTCAGCAACACCTTGGTTTACAAAGCCTTGGCCAGAGAAAGAGTGTTTCCCCTTGATGTTCAGCGGCTCTCCCCTGCAAAAATTCCCAGCTAAGAGAAAGATCACAGCAGGATACATCCCTCCACCCATACAGCAAGTGTGTCTTGCTAGGGAGAAGCACCAGACAGAAAGCTTGCAGACTAACTGGGGCCAGCAAGAAGGATACTAGGCGGGTTTCTCTCTCAAAGCCGGAGAACTAGCCCTGGGGCTCTGGAGGCCCCATTTCTGAGCACAGCAGCCTCCCCCTACTAACACCTCATTGGTCACGGACAGTTCTATTTCACGGTCAATTGGCCATAATTTCAATTATGTAGGAAGCTTTTATTTCACATGCAAATTCCAAAACATCTTAGAAATCTGTGAAAAGGCATAGGTATGAGAGACTAGGAATTCAAGTCTGAGATGATCACTATCCCTCATTCTCCATCACTACGGTTAGAGGTCCTAGCCTGCTCAGGATGTTGTAAGGAAGACAGCTGAGAAGGACTCAGTGAATGTGTCTGGCACATAGTGGGTAGTAGACATTAGTTTGTCTGGGGGTATTTATTTTTAGCAAAGCCATTTGATTAAATGCAACACCTTGTACACTGATACAACATTTCTAAAAAGTTATCCGAAGAGTCTTGAAGGTTAGCCTTTCCCTCCCTGTGATAAGAACACAGCCTGGAACCCATCTTTTAAACAAATTACCGAGTGCTGTTAACTGATAGGGACAATCTATATCGTATAGCAGACCTTCTCCCATTCTTTGCAGCTTCAGATGGTTTCCCTTGGTGTGTGTATTCATTGAATGTTCTACCGGGTATGCTACCAGACTGCATAAGGCCGTGGAGTGGGGGCCAAGGAATGACATTTTCTCTTCTGTTTGTTTTTTTGGGACAGGGTCTCTCTATGTAGTTCTGGCTGTCCTGGAATTCACTGTGTAGACCAAGACTCAAACTCATAGAGGTCTGCCTGCCTCTACCTCAAGCATGCTGGGATTAAAGGCGTGTGCCACCACACCCAGCACACCAGCGCGCAGCGCAGTTTCATGAAGCATACAATGTACTTTGAGCATGTCTCTCCCAGCCTGTGCCTGCCCTGTGTCTACCTGTCTTCTTCTTCCTCCCCCTGTTAGTCTCCTCTGTCCTTCTGGACAGTCCAGCTTCTACTTTCATATCACACATACATAATTTTATATCTCTGTCTAAGAACTGCAAGTGAGAGAAAACATGAGATATTTGCCTAAAACAGACTTAATTTGGCTCAAACCACTGCATCCATTTCCTGTAAGTGATGTAACTTTATTACTGTTTATGGCTGAATAAAATTCTCTTATGGCTGGGCGTGGTGGCATATGTCCTTAATTCCAGCACTTGGCAGGCAGATCTCTGTGAGTTCAAGACTAGCCTGGTCTACATGGCAAGTTCTAAGTGAGTCGGGGCTAAATACTGAGACTCAGCCTCAAAAAAGCAACAAAAATAATAATAAAATTCCATTGTGTCTATACACTGCATTTTCGTTGCCATCCTCAGTAGACAGAAACCTAGGTTGACTCTATAACTTAGCTGTGGTGACAGTAGCTGCCGACAGAAGCACTGATGTACAAGTGTCTCTATGATACTGTTGACTCGGTCCTTCAGGTAAATACCCAGGAGTGCTATATCTGGACGCATAGTAGATCTACTTTCAATATTTATCTACTGTTTTCTTTTTTCAAAATCTCCCTACTGTTCTCTATAGCAGCTAAACTTATTTACATTCCCATCAGCAGTCTGTGAGAGCTCCCTTTTATCCTCACCAGTATTTGCTGTTGTTTTAAAAAAGATTGTAGATTACGGCAAAGTGGAATCATCTACCTATCTACCATCTATCTATCATGTGTGTGCGTGCATGCTATGGTGTGTGCATGTAAGTCAGAGAACATGCAGGAGCCTGTTATCTATGTCCACTGTATGGGTTCTGGAGATCAAACGCAGGGCATCAGGCAGGTGCCTTTACCCTCTGGACGCCTTACCGTTTTAACTTGCATTTCTCTGATAGCCATCTGACAGCTGTTGAGCAGCAGCAAGGTAGGTGTCATCTTGGAAGTGGAGAGCTGCCATTAGCAGACAGTTGAATTCACTGGAGCCTTGAGCTTTGCTTTTCTCGTCTTCGGGACTGTGTGAAAATAAATATGTTTTTATAAATTATTGGGTCTCAGGCATTTTTTTTTACAGCGGCACAGGATTAGACAACCACTGTGATATTGTCTGTCAGGAGAGAGGAGGACCTTGCACATTGAAAACTCTTAGGTTAGGAATCAACCAGGCAGAGGAGCAAAGGGACTGCCCGGGCATCACTGTAACCTATGTATGTGGCGGGGAAGGGGCTGGGAAATGAAGCAGGTCTGTCAGCCTCCAAAGTCCATGATAGCTCAGTTTCCTCAAAACATCATGCTTGGAGCTGAATGGAACAGTGCTTATGTTCTTCTCTGTCCTCAGAGGGCAAGCAGGGATACAGAGAGTATTATGCATTGTCATTCTTGACCTTTCTGACGTGTGACCCCTACCTCCCATGTCACTCACATACATGCAAAAACACTATCACACAGGAACAGATATATACATATTTGCATTTGGTGAATTATTTGGTGAATTATTTTTTCTGTTTTTTTTTTTTTTCCCGAGACAGGGTTTCTCCGTAGTTTTGGAGCCTGTCCTGGAACTAGCTCTTATAGACCAGGCTGGCCCCGAACTCACAGAGATCCGCCTCCCAAGTGCTGGAACTAAAGGCGTGTACCACCACAGCCTGATTGAAATTTTTATGGAAACAAAATGCTGTACCAGGCACTGGATGCTCATATACTCTGATCACACAGAAGGGTGGTTTACTGAAGGGGTGAACTGCATAATCTCCAAAGCCACATGGCAGGGGATCTTGAGCCCATTTCCCAGCTATGTCAACTCAGCCAGTCCCTTATCTTGAGACTTTTTCTTTTCTTGATGTGATTGTTATCTGTGGGAATCTATACACATATCTCTCTGGATGAGGTGTCAGAAGAGGAAGCTGGGAGACAGCACTCAGGACAGTGACCTCAGAGTCTCTCCCTGAAGTTAGGCTGAGGTTCCAGTGGCGACTGCAATGTCTGCCCTGATCCTTCTCATGCTGAGGTGTCAGTTTCCACGGAGATCAGGTATCAAGCCAGGAGTGGCCAAGGCCAGCTAGAGGAGACCCGGAGACTGGGGGTGGTGGTGGTGGTGTGGGCTTGTACGTGGGTGCGGGTATGAGTTTTCCTTTGCCTTGAGTAATGGGGGCAGGCGTGGACAATCAGCTTTCTCACTTGGGGAATTTGCCTGGCTCTTTCCAGGGCTGAGGTCTTTCTTGCTGCAAGTCTCTCAGACTGACAGATAGTAGGCAGACATCCTCAGAGGTAAAGCTGTGATTAAGAACATAGTCTGAGTCTTTGAACTTATCTGGATGGAACTAACCCCTATGTTCAGTTTACAGCTTTGGAAATATCCACAGAACTCGTATGTGACCTATGTGTTCTCTCTCTCTGGGGGTGGGGGGGAGAAAGAGAGAGAGGGAAATAAAAACAGAGGTTGATTCTGTTGTCTTCCCCCATCTCTTCACCTTATTTTTTTAAGACAGGTCCTCTCTGAACCTGGAAATTGCTGATTGGCTAGAGTGGCTGGCCGGTGAATTCCAGAGATTTTCCTGTCTCTACTTTCCAGTGCTGGGATTGCAGGTTTATGTGCCATGCCTGGCTGTTTACATGGGTGCTGGGAATCTGAAACCATGCCCTCATATTGCCATCATGAACACTTTACCCACTGAGCCAATTTCCTTGGCCTTCATACTCAGGCTTGTTCAATTGTCCTAGCTTTGCTTCTTAAAGAAACCGTAACTGATTTAGAGAATGTTCGGACCTATCAGGAAGTCATTTCTCCTTGGCTGAACTTAGCAGGGTCCTGCCGTGGGAACAAAATGTGCTAAACTGAACAGATGGACATAGGCTGTAAGCCCAGAATCACCCTTAGGGAGCCAGCAGCCCTGCCTTTTAGTATGGCATCACCACTGTGCATCCTGGGAAAGATATCTCATTTCTCTGAGTCTCCACTTCCTCTTTTCAACTTTCTGAGCCATCAAGGAAAATGTGCTGTCAGTCACTTGGCTTAAAATCATTTTTCTGACTTCTAGGCAATGTCAAATCTCCCTGCCTGGCATGTTCATCATCGTGCTCCCTCTTATGATCCTCAACCACATGGTCTTGGGGTCCTTATTCAAGGGATGATTTGCTTCCAATCTCCTGCACTTGACTGTGAACTCCATGAACAAGGGCCTTTCTGTACTGGCTTGCTGCCTTTTATTAATTAGTTCAATGCCTTGCATCCAATACATGCTCAGCAGCTCAGTAAATATTTATTGAATCATGAACGTAGGACTAGTCAAGCTCGCTTGGTCAGTCCCACTGACTATAAAAGTGTCCAATACTCACCATCCTTAGAAGTATTATGCTAAGCAATGCCGCAGCAAAATGATCCGGTTTTTAGACTATGTAGCTGGCCTTGAGCGTACAGGCTAAGATGTCTCTGAAAGAGCAAGAGGATGCTGAGAAGCTAGGTTTCCATCCAGCCTGAAAGCCTATCCTTCTAGGGCTTTGTGCTCTCATGGGGAAGATCCTGTTCTCCCGGCAAGGACGTTGTGGCCACACAGTATTGTGGAGAAAGTACCATTTCCAGGACAGAGCCTGGCGTTTGGGAGTCGGAGCAGAGGCCCACTAAAGGACTGTCATGGCTACAGGACTTCTGGGAGGAGTCTTTGCCCCTCTGATACCATGACCAACTGTCACAAAACTTCAGGGATTCTGTGATTTGAATATCAAATACTGAGAACAATGTTTACGGTCTATAGTGTATTGAGTAGAAGGAGAATCTGAGTTCATTGTGTTGCCAATAACCAAATAAATCATCAACAAATAGGGACAAGAAAGCACTCCTCATCATAGCACAATGCCAACTGGGAAATGTAAAAGATTTGATGGATCTGGTGGTGGGGTGGGTGGGGGAATCACCATTTTCCAAGCATCACAGTAATAACCAATACAGACAGGAGTCCTTGAAAGAGGCTTAAGTGTGAAATGCAAAGGTGTTTATGTCATCTAAATTCTCTCCCCACAGTTACTCATAGATTATTAAGGGAAAATAACATCTTTATGGTAGGGAAACCTGGGTGACAAACAGATGAAGTCAACATCCCCAATATGGTATAGATAAGAGAGACTGGGAAGAAAGCAACAGAACTTAGGGCAGCCCGAAATGCACAGTCGTAGTCTAACCATGAGTTCACTGGACTAGCACAAGTGAAGTTACCTTCTACAACACAATTGGCTTGAATTCTTCAAATATATCTAGGTTATTGCTACAGTTTGGATCTAGAATGGCCATGTGTTGAAAGCTTGGTCTCCACTGGTGGTATTATTGAGAGGTGCTGGGATTACGAGGATGCTGACCTCTTTTGTATGAAGTTCAAGCTGAATGACATATCAGGAGAAGGGACCGCACTGGGGGAATAGGTTACCGGAGCTGTGACTTTGAATGGTGTGTCTTGCCTTTGGCTATTTAGTGGTACCGTTCTCATAGCTTCCTGGCTGCCAGGAAGTGAATAGCTTGCGGACGCTCTGCCCTCTCTACTATGATGCTCTCTCCCTTGCCACAGAACCACAGCAAAGGGACCAAATAGCCATGAACAGAAACCAACAGAACCATGAGCCAAAAGAGACCCCTCCTCCTTTGAGATGTTTTGCTCAGAAATCTTCTCTCTCTCTCTCTCTCTCTCTCTCTCTCTCTCTCTCTCTCTCTCTCTCTCACACACACACACACACACACACACACACACAAAGTGATGAACATAGTCATGGAAGACAAAGACAGGATAGAGAGCAGTTTTTAGCCTGAAAAGACATTCCATGCTAATGCTAAGCATGTCCTAAATTGGACCATGAACTGAGGAAATGAATGGTTACCAAGAGCATCACTGGGAGAAATTGCAAATTTTGGAAATGGATAATAAACCAGATTCTATAATATATGTGCTAATTTCCTAATTTTTTATTTATTTATTTATTTTGGTTTTTTGAAACAGGGTTTCTTTCTGTGGCACTGGCTGTCCTGAAACTTGCTCTGTAGACCAGTTTGGCCTCAAACTCACAGAGATCTGCCTGCCTCCAGCTCCAGAGTGCTGGGATAAAGGTGTGTGCCACCACCACCCAGCCTTCTAATCTTAACCATTGAACTGAAGTATGTAAGATTGCGTTATTCTTAGGACCTGAAGTGTTTAAGGGCTCGGGGTGAGATGAGACAATACAAAGGAGATCTTGGTTCTTGACGTGAGCAGAGACTGGGTTCAGGGATGTTTTTCCAGACATTTCCACAAAAGGATTATAAGTTCTTGGATGGAGAAACTCATCCATCTGAGAAAGTGAGGTGTTGCCATGCCCCGAGGAAAGACTGACCAGAAGAGAACTGATCCTCAAAGCAATGTCACCAGTCAGGCAGGGTTAGGAGGTGGGGCTTCTTATCCACCATAACCTCCAACTCTGTCCCCCTGCATCAGCTTCCCAGTCGTCAGAGACACACATTCTGCTGTTTATGTACTAACTATGCTCCCTGTCAGAACCCTCTAGAAAAGACACGAAACAAAATTAACTTGACAGGGAAATGGATATTTGGGTGAAGCTTCAGCTTAAGACAGTAATTCATCATGTTGCATCATACATCCCCACAAAGCCAGGACCGCGGGTGGTTTAGCTGCAATGAGGGGATTCATTACTCCTGAGACGTCCCTTGCACAGAGTCTGCAAGTTGTGGGGAATGAACGGGGGTCAGACTCTGAACAGGTCCCCTGTGTGTGCCAGACACTGGTGAGACCTTCCTCACACAGCCTCAGCCCAGTATTGACGGTGACTTCAGAGATAATTATCAACACCAAGCCTTACGAATGCAGAAACTGAGACTCTTTGGAACCTTAGTGTTGAGATCACCCCGCTGGGACATGGTGGGCCTGGATTTAGAAGAGGGAAGTATCAGTCTTTTTTTCGCAAAGGCCCGGTTGGGCTGCCCGGTTCCACGCCATCGTAGATGGGAAAGAAGACCTGTTTCTGAGGGTATAGACAGCTATAACACTGTCTGACCCCTAGCTGCACATTCCTCCAGGATGTTCTTGCTGATGTCTGAGAAGTGCTGTATGACCACAGAGAGGAATGAGGACTCTCAGAGAGAGAGCAAGAAACCAGTCTGTAAAGCCTGAACAGCCATTCACTCATTCATTCATTCTGCAAGTACAGATTGATCTCCTACTATGTATTAGACATGGGGGAATGGCACAGACCTTAAATAAAGTGTAGACTTTCAAAATCCTGTCTCCAGACTAGCAGCATGAAGGCCCCACCCAGACTTCACACATCAGAGATTCTGGAAGGTGAGGTCTAGCAATGTGGGCACCGGCAAGCTTCCCTGGTTGTTTTCATGCATGCATGCAGCAGTTTGAGGCTATCTACCTGTGAGGGCACCTAAAATAATGACAGGGTGCGTAATAGTCAGAGGCAAAGGTGCTTGACAACAGTGGCTATAAACAGCCCAAGACTGTGTGGTGTCCTTTCCACTCTGCTGTCTTCCTGTCTTCACACTGGGAAGTTTTTTTTTTTTTTATGTTTTTGGTTTTTCAAGACAGGGTTTCTCTGTAGCTTTGGAGCCTGTCCTGGAACTAGCTCTTGTAGACCAGGCTGGTCTCGAACTCACAGAGATCCGCCTGCCTCTGCCTCCCGAGTGCTGGGATTAAAGGCGTGTGCCACCACCGCCCGGCTCACACTGGGAAGTTTTATAGAGCCTTCGTGGGTAACCCACGGCCTAGCTCTGTTGGGGTACCTTGCTCTTACTGAAAGCCCAGAGATGCCATGGGGGTCTTGAGGGTGGGAGCAGCTCAAGGTGAGAGAGTCAACTAGGTCTCAAGAGAGCAAACAGTCACCTTTGGTTTGTTTCCTTTCATGAGGCGAGGCACACCAGTGAGTCAACCACGGCTTGCAGTAAACAGTGATTCAGTGTTGTGGTTTCAAACTGGGTAAGGAGTATGAGAACGGCTTGGGACAGTAGTTCACCAATTCTCATGTGCAAGGACACATCACACCTGGAGCTTATCAGGTATTCTGATGCCAGGCTACATCTGCTAAGGATTCTTTGGCAGGTCTGGGGGAGGCCCAGGATTTGCATAGCATACCAATCCCGGGATGATCTCAGGGCTGGTAGCTCTGGTGAGTACCCTTTAAAAAATGCTGTCTTGCAAGGCCTGCTCACAGGGTCCCCGCCCAGGCTTATTGCCTGACCATCCCTGGCTACAGGGCGTCTGAAGAAAGCCTGTGGCTCAGTTTTCTCAGAAGAGGATGAGTAGCTCTCCCTAACTGCTGGGTGGCTGTGGGGACTAGAGGGAACCGTAGTCTGGCTGTGGAGTGGTTAATAGCCCTGAATGCGGCAGTGACATAATGAAGGTTTTACTCATTTCATAAAAGCTGCTTTGAACTCGAATTAGAATATGAAAGTTGAGATCTCTGTCTATTTTTACACAAAGCATGAGTTCAGTGGGAATAATCAATACTGGAGTATGAACTACCCGTCAGCATTTTCTGGGGCTGGGGACGACCCGTTTCTTTGGTGAAGAGCTCCTGGGACGGGAGGATGGAGGGGACCAAGTCAGAGGTGGTCTGGGCTTTAAATGTGAGAATGGGAAAGGACAGATTTCAATATCTCTGTCTTCTTGCAAATGCCTCATCGGGTATACCTGAGAGCAAAGAGTGGGTGGCTGAAGTGTGTGGTGTGTCAGATTAGAGGAAGCAGTTACACTCTTTTGATCAAATTGCTCTGAGGCCAGTTTCGTGAAAAAGAGCCTGCAAAGTTTAAAACCAGATTCTAAGTGGGAGCTCAGGCCCACTCACCCACTCTCTGCAATTTGAGGGTCCTTACCACCTCACCAAGCCTCAGTGTTTCCATCTGTCAGATGGTTCAACAGTCTGTTGAGCTTGGGGATAATTATAACAGTGACGACGGCTCGAATGTGTTGAGCGTCTATCTACTGTGCACTTTGCATGCAGTAGTGTTTGTTTCTTCTAATGTTTACATCAGGCTTAGGAGTTTTCAGGGAGCTGCATGTACTTGCTCACCAATGGGAGGAAGGCAACCAGGACAGTGTCTGGTCCAAGGCAGCTGCTAGTTAATGTTGGTTCCCTCCTGCTTCCCAGGAGACGCATCATCAGAGAACTAACAACGCTCATCTGTTTGTGCCTCTCTCTGGTAGGCAGTGACCGTTGATGGCTAAAGTCTCCAGAGCCCGAGTGAAAGTTCCAGAACCACTGGGGAGGCTGTTTGTGCTTCTGGGACTGTCAGAGCAAAGGCAGGCAGATCTGGTAGAGCTTGTGCAAGCCAGCACATACCAAATCCAAAGGCACCCACGTGACAGCTTTGGGGTGGCTCCCCAGGAACGCACCACCCGGATTTGTCTTCTTCAGAGAAAAGTAATGCAAAAGGCCATTTTTCACTTTTAAATAGCTTTCATTCTATGTCTTAATAAATGCACATTTGTTGATTTGTGTAAGCATGATGTGGGAAGTCTGTAAATGGATGTAATCTGCACCGAGGGCACATGTAAGCACCAGCGAACACTTTTGAATAATGACTCCCGCCCGTAAAAGACGGACGCTATTCATAATAATTCCTTGCTTTTCTCATTTTGCTGCGTACAGTAGCGATTAATCAATTTGCAATGTTATGTCACCCGCAACAAATTGCTAGCACGAAGGCAAATTTATTGCTTTATGATAAAAGAACTTGTTTAGGTAGAAATAAATTAAATTTGGGGGGCTGTGATTTGGGTTTGATGTCTACATAGGTGACCTGTAGAGTGTGCGCTGTGGAGATGGGGGGTCCAGGTGATTCCTGTCTTGACTTGGTATCTCAGGGTGGAGTAGAAGCAGGAGCAGGTGTTTGCTCAGCCACTGACCCGGACACTGTGCAGCTCTGATGGGAGAAAGGAACTGGGAAGGTTCTTGGGAATCCTCCCCTGGCTACTCTGTATCAGTAACTATAGTTTAACACCTTCCACAGAGGGCTTTGGACAATCGACAGTGTTGGGGCAGGGACCTCTTTTGCCTCCTTAGCTCATCTTAATCCTAGATACCAGTTTACCTCCATTGAGAGGAACCTACATGATGGAAACTGGGATTGAAATCCAGAGGTCAGAGAGTAAGGGAGGCCCCAGTGACTTTATTTATTGGGGAAAATATGGAAGAACAAAAAGACTAAAATGAGATTACCAAGATTATGTTAAAATAAATATTGTATTCATCAAGTGAAAAGCTTTAAAGTGGAATTCTATACAATTGTATTATTAACACTGACAGTGACCAAGCTTCCATATAAGGCCTTTTGTAAAGCAAAAGCTGCATGGTAAGGGGGAGCTGGTGACCCCAGACTCATTCTTTTATATCCAATTCATAGCACAGCAGTTCAGGGAAACACTTTGCCTAGGGACCCAGAGGCAGGGGCACTGGAGACACATGGGCTTCCAGGATACCACACACATTTCGCTTGTCATTAATTTATACTCCATTAATTTGGAATCTGCAGTGGAATGAGGAGCTGATGTATTAATTCTGCCCTCCCCCAACACATACGCATGCCCTCAAGCATATGCGAGCACACACACACACACACACACACACACACACACACACACACACACACACTCACACTCAGAACCAGGGCTGCATCTTAAGAAGGGATAAACGATTTGTTACAGGCAGACATCAGGTAAGAAGTTTGTCAATTCCACAGCCCCTGTAAATGGATATCCTCTCCTAGCTCATCAAAATCCATCCATCCAGCAGGTCCCAAGATCACCTCAGGGAACACCTTGCCACACCCTGTGCAGTTTTCTGGGGAAGAGCCCAGGCAAATGCCCCAATCATAGTTTCTGTCATCCGTGTCTCTCTTCAGCCTTGTAGGGAGGTGTGGAGGCCTCCTGCCTGCCCTACCGAGCAGCCTTTCTGCAGCAGCTGAACAGCAGCCTCTTGGCCTCCCCCCAGCGGAGTGCCCGCATCCAGAGCCCTGTGGACAATGGAGAGCAGAGAAAGGACACCCTTCCTAGCACCTTTTCCACTGCTTCGTGGCTGGAGGGGCTCAGGGGGTGCACAGCAGCCTCAGGGGGTGCTGGACTCACCTGGAGATGGCTTCCTTTCCATCTTCCATCTGTCTGTCTGCTCACCAGGCTCCAGGGGGTCCAGGTGTCCTTGTCCTCCTGGCCTGACCTGTCAGTGTCCTAGCCACCTCCCTAGCCTGGGGTCCTGGAGGGGATGTTGGACCTCTGCAGGCTGTGTTGCCCCAGCTCCTGCTGCCTGCCTGCTGGCTAATTCTGATTATTTCTCCTTCTCCGTGCTCTCTTGGGTGCCTTTATTCCTGACCGTGCATTTTCTCTGGACTCAGGATTAAAAAAAAAAAAAAAAAACACCTCACATCGCTAATACCCCTGTCAGCCCTTTCCTGAATCACTGCTGCGCAGCTCCAGGGAGCACGGACCAGTGCTTACTGACTGGCAGTCTCTGCCCCCCAGGCCTTCCTATCCTTTGGGTCCTGGAACTGCTTGTCTGACTTTCTTTGTGGCCCCACCCCCACTCCCCTTACTCTGAAGCCAAGACTCAAGTTCCCTGAGAAATGTCCAGCCAGAAGATGCAGATGGGACCAAAAACCGAGCATCTAACTGAGGCCTTCGAGTTCACAGGTGACTGTTCTCGAATATCTTCACTTTTTAAAACTTGAAAGTGTGACCTTCTGCATTAGCTCATTTGCTGCTATTGTTTCTCCTTCACAGGTGAGTAAACCAGATTGCAGAAGACCCGGTGAGCTCCTTGAGGGAGCATGGCTGCCAAAGGTCAGTGTCTGGCAAGGCCTTCTTCCAAACCATACAGCACGAGGTGGGATTCAGCTGTTGTAGTGTCCAGGCCAGAGATGTAAAGCTGAGGTCAGTGCCCTTCAGCAGCTCTGGTGATGAGCAGTGCTCAGCTACGGACAGGAGCCTGTCCCGGGTCATGCGTGGAAAGTCAGATTGGTTTGGGTAGGGAAAAAACAGCAACAACAAAAGACCTGAAGGGCCCCAAAGTCTAGGAGTCAGAGGTGGCCCAGGAATGTGTTCACGAGGCCCAGGAATGTCCTGGCTGCGTTCAGCTGCGTGGGCATTGGCAGGACACTCAAGATTGCCTTCCAGAGGAGAGAGCTGGCTAACTCTCTTAGCCTAGCCTGCACTTTGGTTCACTTCAGCTGGCTCTGAGGATGGCAAACCAAATGGGATTGATTGGTACCCAAATTCGATTTCAGGCCTATGCTGTTATAAACTAAAGAAGGCCTCACTTTTGCAAGTGTTCACTCCTCCAGGTGGGCTTTCCTGGCTCCGTACGGCAAAGCAGATCCTATTTTCTTGGTTTATGGATAGCATCTCTATTGATTGGACCTACTGTTGCTCCGGCATCCCGCAGCCAGGCAGAGTTGTGAGTAGAAAAAAAAAATCCTTATGGAGGCAGAGTACCTACACCTGTGTGTAGATGCATGGGCGGTCACACGCCCAGGTACTGTCACTTACAGACTACCCACCCATTCTCATCGTCAGAGAGACCCAAATCACGTAGAGATCTGTGCCAGGCACACACATACACACACACACACACACACACACACACACACGGACACGGACACGGACACGGACACGGACACGGACACGGACACACATATGCAGCTTACACATATGTGTAGACCCTTCCTAAAGGGTCTAAAGGTCTCTAGGCAATAAGAGAGTGTGCTCATGTCTGTGAACATCCAGCCAGTTTCTTTTAGGATGAGAGCCTCACCCACTTCAGACACTCCATGACCTGTACACCTGTAGGGTCTGGAAACATGGGCTGCTTAGGCCTGAAGTTTGTGGGTACCAACACATCTTGGTGTGTGAATGGCTGTTCTATCTGGAGTCCTTCTCTTTCATCTTCACGCTGCCAAGCTGTGACTATCACGAGGAAGAATCTGTCCACCCTGCATTCTCCATCAGATAGGAATTTCTCCTGTGGGTCCTGGGGCCCCTGTGACACCACACCGTGCCACCTCGGCACTTTCTCAATGACTTCTTAAGGTCAACTGTTGTCCACTCAGCATTTTTCCTCCTTTACCTAGGATGCTCTGCTTCCCCCTGACAGATACATCCTTATCCTTGTCTGCCCCAGAGCTTATGGTCCTGTGGATTAGCAAGCTGAAAGAGAAGGGAGAACCCAGGATTCCTGCTGAATTTTTGGCTTGTCTCCTGTCACAGTGATACCAAGAGTCTTAGGAAGGGTCCCAGGGGTGAGCATGCATCTTGGGTTTTGAGGGGCTCAGAGTTAAAGCCAAGTTCAGTCCTTTCCCAGCCATGTTGGTTTGGTCCATCCCTGGTCTCTGCAGGCTTCAGTTTCTGTTTCTGTGAAGTACAAATAGCCATTTGAACTTTATAGTATTGTCAAAGCCTTTGATGGGGTTGAAAAGATATATAAAAGTTCAAAAGGAATATTCGTGAATAGGATCATCATTATGGAAATAGGTCTTTAGTACATATGGACTCTTAGGTCCTGCATGCAAGGACTCTGACACTTAGGCAGGGTCCGCGTAGAGACTCAAAAGTGGGTCACCCAGGAGGGAGTAGAGAGAGTGAACAGGAACCTGGGCCCTCTCCTGCAAAACAGGGAGAGCTGGGCTCCTTTGTGGGCTATCCTAAGTTACGTGATAGCAGTTAGTTATTAGCTGTAGGTGCCTGGGGATATCCCTTTCACTGTGAACCTAGAAGGGAGAGAGGATTCATGGAGAGAGAGCCTGACATGGATATGGGTCACATCCATGTTGGTTATTATCACATGTATTATCTCATGTGATGCCAGGACAATAAATGGAAGATGCTCAGAAAGATAACTGTACCTCTGAGCAAATGAGCAGGGACTTGAACCTTCAGTCTCGTGTGCCCCAGGCTTCTGGCTACTGGAGTGTGAATAGTAGGGGGAAAAAAAGAAAATGATTTGGAATGATGAAGCTAGTCCCTGGTCCTCAGAGCAAGATGCTGAACAAATGCATCCTGCAAGCAATGCACCCAGTGCCTTTTACCTCACAGAACACTTTAGACAAAGACCTAGGTTTTGTAGCTGAATAAGAAATATGACTTGTGTCTCAGGACATTTGTATAAAAAGGCCATTTCTTCACTGTCACAGCCTCACAGTCACCTCTGGTGGAGTTCTGCCTTCTTCGCCAGGATGAAACATGAGGCTGATCATGAAGGCAGAAGACTGGAGAATTTTCTATGTGCTCCCTGGGTGGGTGGGCGGGCGGGGTTCTCTGGTAAGTCCTACTCTCCCTCAGAGCCCCAATGTCCCCATCTATGGAGGACATTGTCTATTGGGATGATTGCTGGGTGGCCTAGAGTGACTTAGCATAACTTCTAATGCTCCCTGAACTGTGGCTGCATTATCTGGTGCAGAACTACTTGGGAGATCAATAATGAATTTCCTTAGCAGAAAATCCAAAAAAAAAAGCTGACTCCATAGGCTGCATTTGGTGGCTGTGTTGAGACTGTATAAGCATACCTTCGCTTGGGTGTAGAAACCTGTGTAGGAATGACTGCCCTAGCCTGAGTTTTTGACAGTCCAGATTTGTGTGTGTGTGTGTATGTTTTCTGAGGTCTGTCACTGTTACTAATTTAAATCTTGGTTTTTTGTTTTTTCATTTAGAGAGGGTAGTAAGGCTCGTGTTCCAAGGTACTCACACTGTCTACCTTTGCTGTTTCCTGAAGGACAGAAAACTTTTGCAGGATGCAGAGGTTGGGGGTGGGGAGTACTCTTGTCCTCCTGCTGAAGAAGACCCCTCCCTCTCCGGTGCATTTTCAGAATGGCTGGCTTCTTGGGAGTAGGAAGACCATCAGATCTGGTTTCCGCTGCCAAGGAATCAATATGTTGACAGAGTCGCTCGCTGCATGTGTCCATTTAAACACCCATCCCTGTGTGGGATTCAGGCTGACCGATTCCGTTTGCCAAATGCAAATGCATTAACCTTCCAATTGGGTAATCTAATAAAAAGGATCAATGGTCTGATTCGGTGCTTATGGAGTCATTTACTGCAAGTGAGAGCAATTTAGCCGGGACCCAGATGGGCAACTTGGGGGAGTCCAGGGAATGAGCCGGCTTCAGCCAGCCATGCTTGCTGACTTCCCAAGGCACAGTCAGTGCTATGATGGTTGGAGAAGCTGTGTGGAGCAGGCCAGAGTGAGGATGGTGTTCTTCATTCATTACTGCCACTTTAATCACTTAGGAGTTCAATTAAGTATAAATCATTACTGGTATTTCAAGTTACTTTATCCAGGCCCGTGCATAACACAGTTGACTGGTGGTGGGGAGCTTTCAGTGACTCGATTTAGCGTGCGACTGAACAAGGCAGTCATATGGGTTTTTCTGCGATGAAATTGATAAATGAAGCGGGCCTTCGAGGTACAGCAGTAATTTCTGTGGCGCAGTCAAGTGCTCGCTCCCCCGTCTCCTCTAGCGATGAGGGCATGGGCCCCTTTAATATGGCGGCTTTCCCCGGGGGGGCTTAAAGGACAGGCTGGGCCTCAGGCATAAGGTTGATTCCTTGTACAAGTTCCCAGAGCTGGGCTTGGTTCCTTAGTGGGAATGTACATGGGGAGGTGAGAAAAACGGAGAAAGGGGGAAAGCAGGCTCTTTCTCCCTCATCTGCCAGCGGTATTGCTGATATGGTTTGTGCAGAGCAAAGGGCAGGTACTTTCAGGAAGGACACACGGGCTGACCTGCTCTGCTACTGCGGTCCATGTTCACAGGGATGTAGTTGCCTCCAGTGGCCAGCATCCCCGTCTGGAAAGCATATTTTCTCCTAATCGGTTTTACAGCTCTTTTAAAGTAATATGTCAGATCATTTTCCCCATATACATAGTTAATGAAAGTAACCCTACAAATTCATTTTAAATAGATGGAAGTTGTTACAACCCTGATCCAGAATTTATTACATTCATTACAATCTTGCTGAAGTAGGTAATGTAATGGACTATTACTTTTATTATCTTTTTAATCCCTCAAAATTATTAGGAACTGACTAATATTTGGCATCACCCTGTTAATGTTTAAACAGAAATTGATACTTTAATTCGTCTAATAAATGACAGGGGGCACTTTGAGAGGGAACAAAAGCCTGCTGGGGATTTATCTCGATCAGTCCCAAAGACTTCTAAGTGCGACTCAGGGGTCTGAATGCAATTACTTCCAGGCAGGGTGTCTTCATCAAGTACTCAGAGGGGACAGGAGAGTAGAGATGGAGCTAGTGACAGAGAGACCCAGATGAGGACAATGACAACAAGGCAGGAAAGTGAGAGGGGGAGAAATCCCACTTCCTTATCCAACTCTTAACTCTGATGCACAAAATCCCCCAGTGGTAGCCACCCACCTCCCCTGGCTCATCTCTTCCTTCTCATCCTTCATTGAGTTCCCCTCCCGCTTCAGGTGAAAAAGATTTTCCTCTACAACTATCCTTGTGAGTAATCAGCTTTATGGCCGAGACTTATCAAGGGTTTTGGAGTTTGTGCATTGTGGAGACAAATGATTGGGATTCGTTCTCATAGCCAGGAGTGGGGACCCTGTTTGCACCTTAGATTTGCTTGATTTATAATTACCAAATTTTACTGTGCTACCGGGGATGGGGGAGGGGGAGTTGGGAGGGGCATGCTGTCTGGTCTCTGCCAGAGAGGCTGTGTTTATCCTCTGCTTCCTGTCAGGCTGGTGACAGGTAGGATTTGGGAGAAATTCATCTCTTGTACTTTGTGGTTCTCACAAATAAAATGCACGCTGAACAATTAAAGACATAAAACAGAAACAAAGTAGCAAAAACCTAGTCATTCCAGCAGGGCAAGAGTCCTTTCCTTGCAGGCTAGAAGAGAGAAGATGAAAGGAGAGACAGAGGGAAAGGAAAAGCTGGCACTTTCCAAGGCCAGGGTGTGTTTTCTAACAAAGAAAGCTTCCACTTAGCAAAGTCACTAATTAGCTTAGAGAAAGCTCATTAGAATTTAAAGCCCCTTTACTGTGGAGTGTGCTCTGCTCTCTGTAAACGTCCCGTGTTTCCAGAGCAAGGAATGTATTGATTAAATTGACTCGGCATGAGATGTGCCCATCTGTGCACTTCCCAGGTTAAATATTCTGTCTGATGCCCCGTAAGTTGAACCCAGGCAGGCCACTTTGGGTCAGCTTCATCCTAAGGCACATCCTAGCCTCGGCGGGATCGAGGAGGCTTCTGGCTGCCCATCAATTCAGCAAAAGCTGTTTTGATCAATGGAGGGGAAACCCGCCCTATACCAAGTTTATTCCCCATGTCTCGCAAATTGTGCTGGCTGCTTTCGTCAACGCTGATTTGACAAGGGCTACATGTCATTTGAGGCTTGATAAAGAGCTAAAAGGCAGCTTCTCAGCATGTTTATTTTTAATAGACATAAAAAATGAAAACAAAAACAGGGGCTTTCTCACTCCTTGGAACCCTTGTCAACAGAAAAGCATCGAGTATACAGAAAAGGAGATGTAAAATGGAGAGCGCAGTAGCCACTCCCCGCCCCCAATATCCTTATAAACTAAGGAAGAGTGGCTTCAGAACGCTCCATGGTTTTCTTGCCCAATACATAGTAACACGTGCTGTGTTTAGGCACAGATGAGCCTCAGCCATGGCCACACTGCCTGTGCCTGATGAGAGCATCCTCATCCGTTCCTACCTCACTTGTGAGACAGGCACCATTGTGGACGGAAGGCATGTATAGCGAGCAAGTGCATCACTGGGAATCGCAATGCTTTGCTTCTCCTAAGTCAGTCTATAGACATAGCTCCTCCCAAATCCACCAATAGCTCCTCCCTGCAGTTTTACCACCCAGAGTAGCTCCAAGATAATCTCATGGGGCCATCAGAGAGAACCTTAGTTCTAAAAGCCAATTAAAAACTGTTCACAAGTGACAAGGGATATTGCCTTTCATACAAGGACTCTTTCAAATTAATAATGGAGAGATTAAAATCGCTATAGGGCTGAAGATACAGTCTAGTGGTAGAGCACTTGCCTAGCATGTGTGGGACTCTGGGTTCAATCCCCAATACTGATTAAAAACAAACAAGCAAACAACAAAAAACCTTTCAGGCTCTCAATGGAAAAACAGGCCCATATGAAAGAAAATTTACGAAAGAAGAAAATCAAGTAGCTAATACTCACTGAGCTTTGCTATAGGTGATATTATCTCCCTAAGATCTGTTGTGTTCTTTACAAAGACACTATTGTTACTTGTCCTATCTCTGTTAAAATATAAGAAAAGACAAGGCTTTGAGAAGTGGGGAGGATGGTTTCCTCTGTCTCAGGACGATTATAGTATATACACATACGCGCATATACATATACACCCATATGCATATATACATACACACATATATACACATGCACATACACATAAATATACACACATACATTACATATACGAGTGGGGAGCTATGGTTCAAAGTAAGGAAGCTTGCTTAAGCAAGGGACTGTCTTTTCTTTTTTATGTTTTTGGTTATTCTTTGAGAATTTTATATAATATTTTCTGGTCATATTTTCTCTTTCCCTGACTCCTCCCAAATTCTCTTCACTTCCCTACCTAGCCAACTTCTTTCTTTCTCTTAAAAAACAAAGCAAAACTCATGAAAACTCCATGGAATCTGTTTTTTTGTTGGTTGGCTGCTCCTGAGCATATAGCCTGGCCTGGAGTGTGGTTGCTGTACCCAGTGACATTCTGTTGAAAACAAACTGGCTTTCCCTTTCCTAGTAGAGATCAATTGCAAACAGCTTCTTAGTTAAGAGTGTGTGCCCTTCCCTTTCTCAGTGCTGGGCTTTTGTCTGGCATCATCTCGTGTGGGTCTTGTGTGTGCTTGTCGTAGTCTCTGAGTCCACACGTAAACCTGTCCTGCTGTGTCTGGAAGAGGCTGTTTCCTTGAAGTCCTCTACCACCTCCCCGCAACCCGCTATAGGAGCCTGAGCCTTGAGGGGAGGGGTGAGATAAAGATGTCCTCTATCCCAAGTCTCACTGTCTAGCAGGAGCTCTTAACGATACTGCTGTTGTCTTAAGACTTATAGGTGTAATTATGGAATAAAGCTGGAAGAGCCCAGGATGACTAGTAAACAAAGCTTGGTGAATAATCATAAAAATTTCACTTAACTAATTTACAGACAATTTTTAAAAGTTAACACTCACTATTGGGAAGGCTGGATTCAAAGTTCTTAAATATAAATTGCAATTTAATAACAACAGAGAGTCCTGAAAATGTAGAAGTCATTTGACTTAGTAATGCTATTGTACATAATTTATCTCAAGGGAATACAAATATAAGCAAAGTTTTCGGCACACTCAGGTCTCCACCAGGGTGTTGGAAACAGCTAGTCCAATGCTAGGAGAACATTTGGTACATTGTGATCCACTCATTTAATAATAAAATGGGCAACAATAAAAATGAAGCTGTCAAAGAGTTCCTAATACGGAGAAATGCTTATGCTATGCAAAAGACAAACAAAACAAAGCAAAAAATGATCAAGATATAGAATTGCATAAATCAACTATGTAAAATGTGGACAAGAATAAGGATGGAAAGAAACAAAATGTGACCAAGGAGGTGTATTAGTCTGCTTTTGTTGATATAACAGAAAGCCAAAAGTATTACTTTACAAAGAGAAGAGGTTCATCAGCTCCTAATTTTGGAGGATGTGATGTTGGATCCAGGGGGGATCACATGGCAGTTCTATCATAAGGGCTGGAGTCCATGCAGCAGGAACCATCCACAGACTGGAGTCTTCCAAAGCTACACCCCCAGTTGTCTTAAGTACTGCTCAGTAAAGCCCAACTCTTTAAGGTTCCGTGTCATCATCACCACAGCGTGTACCAAGCATCCAGCATCAAACTTTTGGGGGCAGGCATTTAAGTCATATCCAACCCATATCAATGGTTATATGTGGCTAAATCTTCTTAATATTCTTCCAATTTTACTGTAGAGTATACATGTTTTATTTGTCACTAAGGTGGGCACTTAAAAATGAACTCTTCCGGTCTCAGATGGAATAGGAAATTAATTCATCAGTCACCTCCTCCAATAAATAGTATCAAATTGACTCAAAACACTGAATCTACTTGTTCTTTGGGTGGGCCCAGGTCATCTCAAGTCAATCTCATATGCTGCTCAACTCTCCTGGCCTTCTTTAGATGTAAATAGCAAAATAGAAACAGCATCAAGGCTCTTATAGTTACTGTTACTGTGGGTTTTGTTTTGTTGGTGGACAAGAAGGCTGAGTATTCATTAGGCATGGGGCCATGGTGTATACAGAACTGTTTTGTTTGTTTGTTTTTTTTTTCTGAGTCAGTGCTGAAAGTATCTTTTTCTGCTCTATACCAATGCCAGTTCAGGGCTCTTGGTGCCATCCAAGTGTTTCATTAGTGCTGAGGCAAAGGGGTTGTGCCATATGCCCTGTAGGCATCGTGGGCCTTCTTGAGGCCTATTTTCTGGATGACCATCTTCGTATATGGACTTCCTTACCCACAGCTTTGAGAAGCATAAACATGCTTTTGTAGCATCTCTGTGTTATGAGTACAAGACCAGAAGTCACTGTCCTGGGCACAGAGCACTCAGTGGCAGAACTGGCCTTGGAGCCTCTATTGGTCTGTCTCCAGAGATGCCAAAGAAGATTAATGCAAATGGCCAAGAGTGTGAGGGCTGGAATTAGAAAGGCCTGGGGCTTTGCTTTCTATGTGACTCTGAGAGAGCAAGGAAGGCACCTGGGTTTGTCATCTAGAGGAGTGGTTCTCAGTCTGTGGACTGCAACCCCTTCTAGGGTTGGACAGTCCTTTCACAGGGGTCACATATCAATATCCTGCCTATCATATATGTACACTACAATTCATAGCAGCATCAAAATTACAGTTATGAAGTAGGAAAGAAAATACTTTTTTGGTTGGAGGTCTTCACAGCATGAGGAACTGTATTAAAGGATCTCAGCACTAGGAATGCTGGGAACTGCTGGCTCTAGCGGATGGAACCTGTGCTGCCTTTTATGCTGCTCCGAGTTCATGCGACGCTAAGGAAAACAGAACCTTTGTCAGTGAAACTGTCGTACAAGGCTCTCTTCCCACTTGCAATGTTAGCTATAGCCTTACAGAAAGAACCCTTGGGTTTATTTAGCTTTTTATCACACGCCTTTGTAACTACATTTAGAAAGGGGTATGCAAGCAAAATAATTTTCTTAAGGTGTTCCTCAAGCTACCTAGTTCATGCTCTTCAACACTCCCCTGCCAGCCTGAGGATTTTAAAGCAAAAATCCCCATTCTAAAGCTGGGATGTATATTCCCAGATATGACAATGGCACCAAGATCGTTCACTGCTCAATCACCATGATGGCAACAGACACTTCAAAGGTGTTAAAACCAGCAAAGGAAAGTGTCTGTCTTTGAACAGATGAAACATAGTAACTACCTTCCAGAGTACATAGGAGATTAAGTAGTAGGAAGCGAAAAGAGTGTAGGTGGTCAGGCTGGACCTGTAGGTCTCACCACCACCACCATTGCTGGTCTGGCCCATACTTTGTGATAGGTAGCATCCATCTGTGGTTCTGTGGGCTCTGTCTTCAGGTTTTGAGCCAATATGCATCACTGGTGAGCCACTGTGCCCTGGAGTAGAGTCTGTCCGGCCTCCACTCTGCCTTCCCCTCTCTCCTGTGTCCTGGAGTTCCTTTCCTCCTCTCCTCTCCCCTCCCCTCCCCTGCTATTCCCTGCTTTACCTATCTCCTTTCTCATCCTGTCTCTCTGCATCTCTTTTGTGTCCCCTCCCTAACTCTCTGCAAGCAAATGGCTCTGTCACTCCTGCTCTCTTGTGGGTTTAGAGTGAATGGAAGTGTCCTTTGCAAAGCTTGTTCTGTCTGAGGCCCTGAGCATCTCAGAGAGGCAGGCGCCTTTGCACTCCCCTCTCTGTTTAAGACATGCTCATCTGGTTAATGATTAGCAGGACTGGCCTTGAGTGATCAATCCAACAGCAGAGGTGGTGGGAGCTCTGCCCTCCCCAGAGGCCTGGGACAGGACTGTGTGCTGGACTTGCCTCTGGTGGTTAGGAAGATCGGCTTAGGACTTGTTGAAAAAAGACACCATTTGTGATTTTTTTTTAACTTTACAGTTTTTATGATGAGTTTTATACATGCATTCAATAACACTAAAGTGTTTGATTATGTGCATTAAGAAGAAGTCTGTGAGCTTGCTGGTGCCTTTAGTTTTAAATGCGTACAATCAAAGGAATAGGGCAGAAAAATGAACTGTGGCAGCACTTCTTATAAATTATGGGCTGTAACTGACACACCTGTGCTGGCTCTAGGTCCAGGGCTTGGGGCAGAGAAGCAGTGGAGTCTCTTTTTTCACAGGGCCCGAGCAGTGACTTTAGCCACCTCTGCAGCCCTTCCTCTTCAGTCTGAATCCAAGTGCAGAAACTCTCAGTGTCAGGACCACTTCAGTCAAACATCTGCTTTGAGTTTGTGCCGTGCTGGGGTCTTTACCCACAACACTGCAATTGATATATGCAGGGACATGTTATTACCCCATTTTACAGATTCAGAAACAAAGGAAAACTGTTACTTTTTAATGGCTAAATGTCAAGAGCCATTCTCTGAAGAGGAGGCTTTCTGATTTTCAAGTTTAAGCTATATGCCCGGGGACTGGGTGCTGAATTCAGAATGGCACCCATTTGGGGACCGGTGAATGGAGAAAGAGGAAGGAATAGATGCTGAGGCCGAGGAAGCAGAGGCCTTCAGAAGGAAGCATCTTCCTCCTTCCCACTGGGCTGCAGCCCGTTTGAGGCGTGCATCATGCTGGAAACAGACTCAGGACAGAAAAAGCCACTTGAAATGAACGGCGCCTAGACAGGCCGCCATAGTGGCGTGATTGATACCGGAGCATGTAGGTGTAATGAAACTGATGCTGGCTTCTCTGCACCTGTGATTTATTGAGGACAAATTTAAGATGAGAAAGGGCCCCATACCAGGAGCTGCATCTTCCCCTTCAAGGGAGGGTGGTCATCCATCACAAGCCATTGCAAGGGCCCATTGCAAGCGGCTCATCAGATGAGCCAATAGTCCCTTTGTTGGGGTTCCTAACAAGTGTTGGATCAGCAAAAGTCTATTTATGCTGGTGGACCTTTCAGGACCAATTTGTAGTGGGTCACTGATTCTGCTGGGGTATTATCTTCTTTACTGCTCGGGCCAGTTGGGGAACGCGGCAAAGATTAATGGTTTTGGCTGCCGGCTTGCCGCCGCAATCTACTGCTTCTGGACCAAAGATTAAGTTTTTTTGTGTTTTACCAGAAAAGGCCCACCTTTGTATGAGATGGGTTTTGATTTACTGACTTGTGATGGAGAAAGAGTCGTGGAAATGTACTTGGTGATGCTGGGATTTGGCAGCTGGCTCTTAGGCCTGGCATCTGCTCTCTGCATCCTGTTTAGAGGACTGGCTGGAGGTTTGTGGTGTGAATCCTGGGAGCCCTAGGGTCTGCAGTATCATGGCTGCTCCTCCATGCTCACAGACTATCAGATCCCTGACTGGCATCCAGCTATCTCTGGGTTCAGGAAAACAGGCAATACCCCAAACTTGACTATTTACTCAAAACGGTTATCCAATAATGTAATAATGGACTTTTCCCATTTGTTGGAATTCTATAAGCTCATTTTAGTACACTTTGGAGGAGAAACTAAGGAAATAAATAACCACACATAAATATGACTGCCGACACTTGGCTTACATTTTAAATCTAGAACCTTTGCTGTGCGCATGTGTTTGCTTGCTCTCTTGCGTGGTTAAATGAATGCTGCATTTATGTGGATTTTTAAAATATGATTTTGTAGCCTGCTTTTGACAATGAATATTGTCGTTCCTTATCTTTTCATTTTCCTTCTCAAGTTGGGTTTGTTGTACCACCTCCAGTGCCAAAGGTCTGCCCTGTTCTTCAGCAGACATCCATTGTCTCTTTCTCAGCCAGACTGCTGGGACACAGAGCTGAGTCAGGCACCGTGCTTCTGAAGGCAAGGACCTAGCATCCTCTTGGGGACACGCATGAGCTGTGGAGTGCTGTCTCTCACAAGGACCCAGAGTGCTTTGCATGCTTTAGAGGCTGGTGGCTTCTCATTCCTGATTTCTTGTAGGGTCTCTGTAGAACCATTGTTCCAGACAAGGATGCAAGCATTTGGTTGGGAGGGGAAAGAGCTGCTGTTGGATATGCCGGCTCGGAGTTGGAAGCCACCCTGCTCCCCCTACGGGGACATCAGCATTCCAGTCTTGGACAACTGGAGAAAGAGTCCTAAGGAGTCAACCAACCATACTAGGCAGATGCAGAAAGTTCCAGGGAGCCACTCACATACTGAGGCACACAGCCTTAGGACTCACGCAGATGTGAGGTTGACTCCCCAACTGTTGACCTTAAGCAAGGCTTTCCCCCCCCAACACTTCATTTTCCTCATCTGAAAAATGGGACTTCCCTCCCCAGCTCCTGGTCCTCACTTACCATGAATGAAGATGTTCAGCTCGTGCCAACCTTGGTGCATTTTCCAGATGCTGGCTGACTCAGAAGGGAGGACTCTAACTGCTGGAACAACATGGGTGACTGGTGTGGGGCCTTTTCCTTAGGAGCCTTTGTCTCAGGGCCATAAATCACTGGTCGAGGGGCCCTGAAGTTGCCTAGAATGTCTTGTCCTTGACTGTGACTGGCTGCAAAATGGATCATGGAAAGAGCCTGGGCCTGCTTTCCCCTAGATTTTAAAATTCTAAAGAGAAATATTATTTACTTGGAAGTTCCAATGGTCACTTCGCTGATACCTTTTCTCTGCACTAATGAGAAGGCTTCCTTTTTACCCTGCTTCCCAGAAAAACTTCCTGGAGGAAGTGGACATTTACAACAAGAGCACACCCTCTACAGTTCTTGTCTTGACCCATCACAGGAGCGTCTGTTAGCAGGCCCAATGCTGCTATCCCTGCCTCTGTTGTCCCTGCCTCTGTATGCCATGACGTTTATGGAGGACAGCTTTCTCTAAGGTCAAGCGCAGTGATTCTCAGTCTCAGGAGCTCCTTAATTGGCTTGTCCTTTCTGTCACTCTCTCCTAGCTACTCCTTTACAGTCTGCCCAATTCCTTGCTTCTTGCTGCCCCAGGACATTTGCTCTTACTGTTCTTTTTGCCTCGGTGCACTTTCTAAGCTCCTCACTTGACTGCCCATCTTATCCTTCAAGTCTCTGCTTAAATGTTACAGAGAAAGCATCCCTGAGCGTCCCTCAGGCCAGACCAAGTCTTATCCTCTGTGTGAGATGCCAACACGGCCCATAACTATCCTTATTTAGACTTCTCATGCTTTGTAGAGATGGGTTTTCATGACAGTAGAGTCAACAAGCATGTGACTCTCCCTTCAACCTTAGCAGTGCCACACTGTTAGGACGACCGATTCTGCATTTCACACATAGTGTGTTTTCCACAAGCTGGTGTGCTGACGGAGTAAACAGGTGATGATGGGTAGATGAGTTGAGGAGTCAGTGAGAAGGTGAATGACTGTGTTTCTGGGTGGTATGTGAATGTCCTCCTTCTCCTAGGGCCCGAGAATAGGTAAGAGACATACTGCTCCTTAGCTAGCCAGCGGTTTGACAGGCCTCCTAGTCCCGTCTATCTCAAGGGGCCAAACCATGCTCACCCCTAATGCCTCTGAGCCCTGCATCTTTAACCCCTCCTACTTGGTGGTCTGCCTTCACCAGCTGCCCTTCTGTTTCCTCTCCTTTTGTTGGAGTATTTGAAACAAATCCTGGGTACCAGTGCATTTTATACCGAAATATTTTAGAAGCGATGACTAACCGATCATGATTTAGAATTTCTTTTAACATGATCATAAGTAATACCAGCATCACATTGAACAAACTAAAACTAACAGTTCTCTTCATATCCAGTACTTGCTTGTTATTCAAATATTCCAAATTTTCTCAAAAAATACATTCTTACATTTTGTGTGTTTGGGCCATGCTATCAGCAATTGCACTTAATTGGCATGCTTCTTAAGTGTCTTTTTGATAGTCCACATTGAGAATAAGAGAAATGTCATTTATTTCTCTTTTTGAAAGTGCCACAAGTTTCTTTTGGAATGTCTGCTTATCTCTGGGTAGCCCTAGGTCTTGCACTCACCAGACCATATCTTCTTGTGGATGTGACTGCTGTCCCCCTCCTGCTGCTATTCAGGGGGGCTCCTTCATTCATCCTCAGTGCTTCCCAGAAGCCGGTAGTTAGGGTGTTGTCATATTCGATCTTTGTCTGGAAGCCTTTGTAGATAGTGTTGCGTTCTCCTTGTTGAATCACGTCCTAAAGTCTGGTTGTCTCTCTTTTAACGATGTTAGGATCGATGTGTGGTTCACCCTGCCCTTAATTAACTCCTACTCCTGTCTCTGTTTCCATTGCTGTATGAACTTGTTTTGCAAAACAAGTCAGTTGAGAACATCGATCATATTGAACAGAAGTGGGAATGGGCAGGGGCTGGTGGCAAACGTGCTGACTGAGCCGCAGGCCCAGGTGAGAGGTTTCATGTCTGCCTTTCAGCATCCTGGAGTGTTTCCATGATGGCATTGAGAAGTGGCAGATAGGGAACTGCTTGGTGCACAGTTGCTCCACAGGGGGCTCTGACTCACCAGGTTCAAAAGGCATGGAAGGAAGCGTAGACACAGGCAGTGTAGGCACCTTGCTCAAAGGCCACCCAGCTAGTAAGACCCAGGATTTGAACTCTGACATCAGGCTCGGAGCCTGTGTTTTTAGACACAGTGCTGTGCAACCCGTGACCTGTCAAAGGAGAAATCCCCTGCCCTTTTCCACACCGGGTGTCTTTTAAACCCTTAATAGGAACAGGCACCTGGTAGTTTAAAGTGTGTACAGGGTGGAGTAAGTCAGCCCCCAGTGGCTAGAGCAGGTACTGCACTCTTCTCCCATCTCTCCAAGTTGCCCTTTCTCCCTTCACTACTGGTAGACACAAGAGCTTTCACGCGGGTGGTGCTGGTGCAGAACATAAAGTCCAATCTTTATTTAAGTGGGGTTTTGCCTACCCAGAAAAAGGAACAAAATCCCAGAGAGGCTAAGTGACTTGCTGAAGATCACATAGTAAATGTCCCACTAAGTTAAGATTAGAACCCCAGATTGCCCCAGCTTTGGACACTTGTGCCTGGACATTCGGTCCTTTTATGCTTCCGTCGCTGCTGAGTTAGATTTGTGCTAGCCAGGATTCTTTACAGGTTGAAAGGGTGGTGTGGGGGACTGGAGTAGGGTGGACAATCAAGCTTGCCAGAGTGGCTTCTGCCATCAGGGCCCTTCTGGCCTGTCATCTAGGTAGTTCCCATCTTGCCACCATTATAGGGGTCTCAGTCTGCTAAACTCATCTCCCAGGGCCTCAAACTTGAAGCAAAATCACAGAAAAGGCGCAGAGCCTCTCTGGGAGCCAAGTTCTTCTGGCTCTAACATGTAGCCCTGTATCAAAGCACAAGTGTGTCCTCTTGCTATCGCCCTGTCTTCCAGGGGAGATAAGAGTGTCTCCGAGAAGGATAGCAACTTAGAAGCCCACACTGCCTCAGTGGCAGGGTGGGATGCTGTAAAAGGCCAGGCCTCCCATGGGGGCTGTACCCACACCCAACACTGGTGGTTAGTTTGTGAGCTCAGAGTAGCTGATGTGTGTGTGTGTGGGGGGGGAGAGCTGAAGAGGTTGCTCACCTAGGAAACAGCCTATAGTCCATGGTCCAGTTCGTCTGATGACAAAAGCCAAGATAATGATTGAAGGTGGCTTTGGGTTCCCTGGGCAGCCTCTGGCGCCAATGCCTGGGGGGCTGTGTTGGCGCCTTGCACCCGGGGCATTCACTAATGGACTATGGCTGATCCCAGGTCTGATTGGCAGCCAGCCCTGAGGTCCTCAGGGAGATCCTGGAAACTGTGGTCTCCAATCTGGAGACACTGTCCCTTCTGGGAGGCCCCTGTGGGGGATGGGGTGGGGTACTCACTTTGGTCTGAGAAAGGAGTGCTTCTGAGCCCCTGGGTGAGACAGAAGAAACATGAATTGAATATCCCTGTCTCCCCACCCCCACCCACCGACTGCCTGAATGGAATGCAAGCCTAACTTCCAGACAGAGAAATACAACAAGCTGTCAAGACAGGAGCTCTTAGTCTTCCTACTGCCTCTCTGCCCGCTCCCCTGTGTTGACAACACCCACTTCCATGCCAGGGTGTAATGGGGCCAGTATCAGTGCTCACATGTATTTTTAGATAACCCCTTGGGATATGGTGACTCCCCCCCAAGACAAGCTAGAACCCCCTTCTTCAGTACAGAAGGGAGGAATGAACTCTTCTTTAGGTCTCCAACAAGTGAGGGCTCCCATATATCTGAGGAAGATATTCCGGGCTTGGGAGAACATCACAAACAAAGACGCAGAGGAACAGATGACCATGCGGGGGAGGCTGGGAAGTGAGACCGGAGGCCAGACCTTTAAATCAATGCACAAGGCCCAGCCCTCATCTGGCTGGCGACAGGGACCAACTGAAGGTTTTGGAGAGGGGAAAGAAAAGAAGTACCTGGGGTATTTGGGGTCTGCCCAGAGTCATGCCTGATTCTCAAGCACATGAGGCAAGGTGAAAGAAAAGCGATGTGGTTGACCTTGTTCTAGGACAGTCAGTAGGCAGCTCCTTTGTGTAGCGCCCAAATGTTCCTCCCGCAGTGCCCAAATTTTACTCGCTTACTAAAAGAGTGAGAAAAAGGCGCGTTAGGAAACTGCTGTAAAGCCCGTGCAAATCACCATGGTAACCTGATTAGCAGCTAAATTAAGTTCATGATTAAGAAGAAATAAATAAAAATAACTCTCCTCCTTAGCTGGGGCTATCCACTGGGCCACTGGAGGCTGAGCGGATGCTGAGGCCAGGGCTGGCCCCTGCAGGATAGTTGAGGTGGGAGGCCCTATCTTGCCCGACTTGCCATGGGGCCACCTCAGCCCTGCCTCAGGGTGATGAGGCCCCTGGTGGTCAAGCCCTGAACTGCAGGCTGTGCTTCCATAGGTCAAAGCCATGGTTTTCTCTGCAAAGGTCCTTTACTTCCAAAGGTGTCCTTTTGTTGTCCTGAACCAATCTTCCTCTGTGAGCACCCACATTCGATCTAGAGTTAATTTTGGTTCTAGAAAAGCTAGGCTCGGCATTGGACACAGATGTAACAGGAGTTTGGTGCTCTGTGTGTATAAGGGGTTATGGAAACAGAAGTGAGCCATGGAGGGCTTCCTGGAGGAGAGGGTGCTTAGGAAAAACAGATATGTGGATACTGTACAGTGCTTACTTCTGGCGAACATTCCGTGTCTCTTGCTTGGAGTGGACTAGCAGACGAACCTGGAAATAGGCAGGCATGGGACCCATCAGAAGGAGAGGTGGGTGCACAGAGGGGAATGAGCTTCTCATATTCTCTTTATGGACTTTTTCCCGGTAAAAGCTATTTAGAACAATGGCTAGAGTCAGAGGAACTTTGGATCTATGCTGAACCACTTGGTAGCTGTGGCCTCTGGCGAGTAATTCTGTCGATGTGGACCTTAGCTCCTTGTCTATGACATGGAGGCAGCCATGATCATAATGCCTATCTACAAGGTTACTGAGGAAGATTGAATGAGGTAAGAAATACTAACTGTATGTCATCCCTTGCATGCAGAAAACCCCCCAGTAAGATGCTTGCTGATGAGTAAGTACTTGGGAAAATCTGCCTTGAGCCAGTGGAAGACGGGGGATGGGATAGCCAGGAAGGGCCAGGCTGAGGTCTCCTTCATGAGCAATTGTTGTAGGAGCACTGTGGATGGATAATCCCTGCCCTGGCACTCCCATGCTTGTGTTTGACCCTTGGCTGTACTCCTGGCTGCTTCCAGCCCGTAATCCAGCACTGGTGTGGGAGCTGGTTCACTCCCATGAGATAGGGAGCCTCAACATCCCCAGGGGCTTGTAACTTCTCCAGCTCAGGCTGAAACTTCAGCCTCTTCCTTCTTGTTCTTTTCACAGGTGTCTGTGACCTGCCCATCCTGCTCCCCCTTCCTTCCTTCTTCCCAGTGATACCCTAGTAACTCTTATTGCTTGCTTCTTAGAAGACCTAAGTTGACACAGAAGGTCTCAGTGGGAGAACCTGCAAGTGGGTGTTTGAAGAGGGATAAATGAAACCTAGTAGCTTTATGGATGCTGATGGGGATGTTGATAGGAATGCTGTAGGGGATGCTGTTGGAGGTGTCCCTGTCAGGAAGCACTGATGAGGATGTTGATGGGAATGCTGTTGGGGATGNACTGATGAGGATGTTGATGGGAATGCTGTTGGGGATGTTGATGGGAATGCTGTTGGGGATGCTGTTGGAGGTGTCCCTGTCAGGAAGCACTGATGGGGATGTTGATGTACGGTATGTTGATGGGGATGTCAGTGTCAGGAAATGCTGGTCTCTTCTTGAGTCCTGTCTTCAATTGTGGGTCTGTGAGGCCCCCACCCCGCCTCCACCAAACACGCATCAGTTGTTGCTTCTTAAGTTTTATTCTTTTTGCACTAACAGAGTGCTAGTTCTTAATGGAAGAGCAAGAAGTGTTTAGTCTATTCTTTCTTATAATCTCACAGAAGTCTTTGGGTCCAGTAGACATTTCATCAAAGTCACACAAAACCCAGTGCTTTTGGGACCCAGGTTAATTTTGGTTTTGCCTCCTGGTGTTTTGAGCTGCACCGTGCTACTTTGAGTCTTTTGTTTATGTCACACAGACATCTATGTCCCCCTTCCTAGTCACAAAGTGGATAGTGGCAGTCTTGCTTCAGACTCTTCTGCTTGCTTCTCGTCTTTGTGTGGATTAGCTCTGCCAGGGGTCCTCGGGGTCCTGGTTTCCTCTCCTCCATCTCCTGTTCTCAACTCTTTCTTCCCTCAGCCCCTCCTCCCCTTTGCAAGCCTGTCGAAATCAGGGAAGCTGAAAACCCAACCCTTACATCAAAAGGGAGCTTGAAAAATACTTGGAGCAAAATCTGCTAACTGTGCATCCTCGCTCTGTGCCGGGACCGATATTAAATCAGGAAATGGCACTGAACAGCCGCTCTAAACACAGAAACAAGGGTTGTCAACACAGAAACCAAAAGCAATCTCTAACAGGCAGAGGTGAAAGGATCTGGCACAAGGCCGGGATGGGGGCTGAGACCCAGGAGAGGGTTCCTAGGCTGGATTTGTCTCTACTGTCTCTCTAGCATTTAGAAAGCAATGCAGCTTCCCAGTTCTGTCTCTGAAAGATGGAAGAGAAGGAAGCATACTGTTTAAATACCGTTGAGGCCTTTCTTTGTCTTTCCATAAATGTTTGTTAAGCACCTTCTATGTGCCTCACAGTGAATGAAAAGGATGCCTGCACATGTGGGGATGATTTGTTGGCTTCTGGGATAGAGTGGGATAGAGCTCTTTGACCACTAGAGTGCTTGCTCTTACAGAGCTTTGTGGCTCTGTCTCCAGCATCTCTGGAACATCTGTACCCAGGGCCCCAGAGACAGGGCCCTTTCTTGGATGACTCTTTCTGACAAGTGTTCTTGCTTCTGCGTTTGATAAATTTCTGCATCTTCAAAGCCTCAGGCAAGTCTCACCTCCTCTCCTCAGCCTTCTCTGCCACTACCTTCTAGCAGTCATTTTCTTGTGCCCTGATGGCACTATGAATGTACTGTCACCATGTCACCACAACACCTTCCCAGCTGCAATGCAGGGCCTGCAATTTCCTGGATGGAGGAGCCCTCACCTCCCAGCAATGCTTGCAGAATTGACATAAAAATGAAAAACCTTGATAAAAATCCATTGTTGATGGATTACCATTCTAGCTTCTAGATGGGAAATTAAATAGGTACAATCTTGTTGGAGGCTAATTTGACAATATTAACATTGATAATACACCTATCTTTCAATCTAGCAATCCCTCTCCTTGCTTTGAAGAGAAATGCTTGCACATGTGTTAAAAGGAACATGTATAAAAGCTGTTGGTGGCAGCATCATTTGCAACAGAGAAGCTTAGAAATGCCTTAAATGTCCATCAATATGGGACTTTCTCTAAAAAAAAGGAAGAAGAATAAAATGAAAAATGACAGGGCACCCACTGGGCAGAATGCTACACATACATTAAAAAGAAAGAAACAGATGTGGGTATATGACAAGGAGGTCACTGAGTAAAACAAGCTAGCTGAGGCTGGAGATGGAGATGCTACAAACAACTTTGTTGCATATTTTACTCCAGGAACCTGGTCTTGTGCATCTATCATGTATAGTTCATCTTAAAGTGAAGAAAGGGAAAAAGAGCTAGAGTGTTCACTGCAGTGCCTGCCTGACAGAAGCCTGTGCTTCATCACAGTCCAGCATCAGCACCATTTTATCAGCCTTCTGCAATGGAAGGTGCTGTTCACTTCCTCGGTAGCCAGAAATTGGCTCCACAGCTGGAGGAGCATCCAGGAAAGTGGGCTTGGGGTACCAGATCACCCCATTCCTTGGGTTAGTCTGTGAATGTTGGGAGGAAGGAATGAGGCTTGGATTCAGGGATGAATGCTAACAAGGGGGAGGAAGATACTGGGGCATGCAGGAGAGGTCTGAGGGTTCAGAGATACTGAACAGTAAGCAAGTCTCTGAGTTTGCCCAGTTCTTTACTTCATTCATTCACCCACTCATTCATTTATTCCATAACTATAATTGAATACCCCCTGCTATGGGTATTATACTGGCTACTGGGAACCCAGAAACAGCCTCCAGGAACTCAAGGTCATTTCTCCAAATGTGTTTCAATAATCTGTGTGGTTGAATACTCTGTTTTTAATGCATTTTCTCAAGTGAAAATAATTTGAACTGACTGATAAAGCCATATTTGCCCCCTTCCCTGTATTGTTTCCTAAGGCCTTTCTCAAACCTGAGGTCTCCCTGATCCACCTGGCAGAAAGGAGAGGTAGAGGCCAGAGCTGTGTTGTCTGACACCATGGAATGAAATTTTCCTAGAATGCTGTGGTTCTCTCCTGACCCCCAAACCCAGCTACAACCCAAGTCCTCCTGAGGCCTGTGAAGACCCCCATCCTACCTTTTCTAAGTCCTTCAGAGGCAAGCAGCCAAGTCATTCTGGGTAGAGGGTGGTGTCATGTGCAGAGACCCACGACTGAAAGCAGCTTAGTAGGCAGAGGAACTTAAAGGAATGGGTTTGGGAGGGAGTAAAGGACAATTAGTGTCTGATGTCACATGCCGTCCTTTGAGGGAGTAGAACTCCGGAGCTAGACGGTCTCATAGAGCAAGACTGACTAGCTCCATGGAAAAGCAAAAGTCAATCAGTTCAAAGCCAAAGCCTTTGATGTCTTTTAAGCCATGGATGAAGATGGCTTGGATGAGGAGGGGTGGGTGCCAGGTGAGGAACTGGAGGCCTGAGATGGAGGGAGATAGCTGTTTTGGTCAGGCTGTGAGAGGTGAAAGCCAGGATGTGGTTTTCAGTGTCTGTAATGATAGCCTTGGTTTCCGATCAGGTGTGGTGAAAAGGGAGTGGCCCTGGGGATCCTTCACCCAGCTGTGGCTGTTAGCAGCGTCAGCTCCTTCTATGTGACCACAAGCCACATCCCTCATCTTTCTCTGCCCCCTCTCTTCCTCTTCTTCTCCCTTTCCTTCTATCTCCCAAGCCTTTCCCTTTTTTATTCTCCTTCTTTCTCATATGTTTAAGAGAGATTTGACTGGCACTTAAGGTCAAACTCAGGACACAGGCAGGACCACCAAAGTCAGGACTGAGATTCAGAGCCAACAACCGTGGTCAGGAGGCCAAGGGTGAGGGACAGGATGGGAAGACTGTAAACCTTTCCTTTGGCTGACGGTTCGCCTTGGTTTTTTGCTGTCCCCACACAGTCAGGGAAGAGGAGGAACCCAGGGGTTGTGGCATCCACGAAAAGGCAGTCAGACACTTCCCTTAGAATTGGGAATAGGCTCAGCAGTGAGGAGAAGAGCCACTGGTCTCTCTGAGAGTTGGAAATCCCCAAAGAGACAGCAGCTGGAGAAGACCCTTACAGGCACCTGCATCCCTGGGGCACTGTCCACTCAGGGTAGAGGAACCCTTCCCCCACTGCACAGGATTCTGAAACTCAGAAGTTCTGGTTTTATTACATCTGTGTAAATTGAAATGAGTCACTTAACCTCTGAGAGTCTCTCCTCTGTGTTTGGGTGAGCGGCTGCTGACCTTGCCCACTACAGAAACCTCTATAGGTGGCTGATGGAGGAACGTGAAGTTCTTAGGACTCAGATGGGTATCCCCAGCTACCTGCCTGCCAATCTGTGCGAAGCAGGAATAACAAGAGCTGCTGCCCTGCTGCCCGTGAGAGATGTGAGAATCAGAATCCAGTGGAAAAGTGAATAACACAAGTTATTTCAAATTCCTGTGTGGGTGGAGGTGAATGTTTTCGAGAAACATTTCTTTGAGGCCATACTACCCAGTGGGTTATGGAATGTGAGCCTGGTGTGTATCCTACAATTTTCTCTTAGACACACTAAAATAAAGTGAAGGGAAATGGACATCGCTGTTGTAGAACAGATCCCAGCTCCTCTGCTGTGAGCGGGAGGGGTTCTCCATCTTCTTGACCAGGCAGATGGTATAACTGTGGTTGCTACAGAGCCTGAGTACCAGGAACTAGCATAGTACAAAACCTTGAAAGTGCTGGTTTGGATTCTGACAGCGGTTGTACGTGGCTGACCAGACTAAGTGAAAGTAGTAGCTGCTGTCGGAGGGAGGAAGAGGTAGGGTGGAACGACCTCAAGGCCCTCACCGCCCGCCCCCTCCACTTGCCTCTTGGAAGCCACAGACTTCTGGAGGTTTTCGGGGAGCATTGGCAACAGGGTATCTTCTTCTTTTAGGGCCCTGTTAAGGCAGCACAAACCTCAAGGCTTCTTGCAAGAGAAGTGTGGGTAGGCTTTCTTTCCAAACGCTAGTCCCTTCCGTGTAGAACTCAGGCCCTGGGACCCTTGAATTCAAGGGCTTCTGCTCAGCAATCTCGGATAGTAGGACCCCGCTATCTAGGGGGGCTCCAACCCTAGACAGCTGCGGCTCCCTACCCAGTACTCACACCGCATACACAGGCACACTCCTCCCGCGTGCCATAAACCTCACTCCTACACTCACAGTTCCGCCTACTCGCTCACTAAGCACCTGCAGTCCTCCCTCCGGGAAACCTGGGTGAACGGCCTGAGCACCTCAGCGCTGAACGCAGGTGCCAGGGCGCCGCCCAAGTCTGGAAGCGCAGGCAGGAAGGAGCGCCACTGGGTATCTATCAGGTTACCCTGATGGCGTGGCGGAGATGCCACGAGGGCAGCACCGAGAGAACCTCACGTTCTGCCTCTCGCTCTACAATGCCTTGGGAAGTAATTTCTTCCCCTAGAACAGCAGTACCTCGAGACCCTGAGTCTAGGACCCCTCAGAGTCCCTCTATCACTGCGGAGAAGTTAAAGAATTTCAGGACGATGCAACCGGGTTCGCTTTGGAGTAAAACAATCTCAAAGATAAGTCCAAGCGCTAGACAGAAACTTCTCGGTATATGGGCTCTAGCCACTGGCAATCCCGGCTTTCCCTGGGCTCCTTGGAGGTTGCCTGGGCCTCCGGCTTCTTTCCCGTTGCTTCTCTCTCCGCTTCCAACATTCTAATCAAGCTCTTAGTCAAAATGCGTCCCAGCACCCTCTCCATCTCCCCTGTCTTTCAGGGTTGGGGAGCAGTCCTTTGTCTCGTCCGGCAGTGATACTCAGGACCGGGAAGAATCCGCACAAGGATGCCATGCCGAGAGTGTGGTGGCAGTATGGAGATAAACGTTATTAGCCCAGGAGTTCCAGTTCCAAGACCCTGCAGCAGAGCACATCAGGAATTAGAATGGGGGAGGCTGGACCATGAAATAGAATAAGCTGTGAGCAAAGGGGCAACCTTCCTATCCTTCCACCCACAGGATCTCTCTGTCTCTCTCTCTTTCTCTCTCTCTCTCAAGCAAAGAAACGGGTTGGTGGGAGGAGTGAATGTAGGAGCCAAGAGATAGCTCAGCTAAAGACCAGAGGAAGAGAGTGGCTGCAACAGAGATAGTAACGGGGACAAAGAGGAGCAAAACTGCCAGGACAAAGGCCAAACCCTGAGAGGGTAGCGCATCTACTGGGATTTTGCAACTACTGGTCTGTGGCCACAAGTCTTCTTCAAGGGCCACGTTCTTGAGAAGTGGGTTTCAGTCCTCGGTGGTGACCGAGACACTCGGGGAACAAACACAGCTGCTGAACTCCGTGGTACTCCGGGGAGGGTGTGCAGTGAGGCGCGCACTGGGAAGCGCTGGGTCTCAGGTGACTAAGGGAGGGAGTTAACGCTGGAGCCTGGTGGGTGTTAAGAGTCCCCGTGTGGTGGTAGAGGCTGGAACCGCCGTTTGCAGAGACCTGGAACTCTAAACCCAAAATGTCCTTAAAACGACCCATTGCCGAGCTGAGGTCCAAGCCTGCGCCTCCTCGCTCTCCTCGTGCAACCGCGGCTGGGACAAGGCAAGTGGGTCCCTAGCGCCCATCTTCATCTGCCAGAGGTTCAGGCAGGCTCTCTGTCTAGGCGGCCCAATCATTTCTGCCAAGAGTTCGCTTCTTCAAGGGTTTGAGATTTTCTCAGCAGTTCACTGATCTAAACATTTTAGGTCAAGTTTTAGTTCAACTGCATTCACTTTGTTAAAAATAGACTCCTGAGACCACTATCTGCTCCATCTTTCCTAAGGACTATAGAGAAAGGGTTTTTCTTATTTACCAGAGTTATATTTTTCTTTCTAACTGTTAGAGGGAAAAAAATCTGGTCTGGTTGTCATTGATGCGGGCCACTGGACCCCCGCGCACGGTATTGGCCAGCGGTCCTGCGCCGCCGGCAGCCAGGACACACTCACCTGGCACGCTTTCGGCCGCTTTTCTTTCCGCGTCTTGAGATAGGAAGCCAGAAAGCGACGCGGGAGGCGGGTCCGGTCTCCGGATCCAGCGAATTAGACATCTATTCGCTTTTGAAATCGGGGGCGGAGGTGGTGTCTCAGAAAAGCCCCATATTTTCTGCCTTTCTAACCCAGGGTAGGGAGGCTTCGGTGCTCTACAGCCTGGTCTGAGAGTCTAGCATTCTGCGTTCCCGCCTCCCACCTCCCCGTCTGCGCTCCTGAAAGGTTTCTCATCCGGTAGCCCTGGAGCCTCTCCACCTGGCGTTTTTATTTTAGGACACTGATCTTTCCAGCCCAGGACCTTCCCTAGAGGGGAGTAGCCCACAAGCACACCCCGAGGGCTTGGGCATGGCATTTCAGAGACAGCAACCAGGGAGTTCGAACATGGGATCGCACGACCTATGCATAGTTCCAGGGAAGTCTGTCCTGGGTTCCAGGGCGCACACAGCCTTCGTTCAGGCCTGGCTTGGCCGGGTGAATTAGTAAGACCAGTATGGGTCCGAGGCGCCCTCCAAGCCTGCGGGCACCGAACCAAGCAGTTCAGGGCGCCTTTGCGCACCGTGGCCACTTGGGGTCGCACTTTATGCCTGTTTGAACCTCTGCACAGCTTTCAGAAGCTTGGATCAGCTTAATCCTTACAAAACGTTCAGACAAAAAACAGGGCCCCGTTCCTCAGTAGCACAGAGCCACTCGGTGCACCGACCGGTGTTGGTCTCGGCTCCGAGCCTCGCAGTTTTCAGGTTCCCATACGACTGGCCAGTGAAAGGTATTCAGAGCCTTTGAGCAGACTCTTTCTTGTTTACCTTCTTTGGGAGCATTTTGGGGGTGAGGGATAAATGAACAGAGCCCGAGCGGGGAGACCACTAGAGCTCTGTCTCCGAGCTCAGTCACCAAACCGGCCGGGAGAGGACCGGTGCCTCTTGGCCTGAAGAACCTTCCTAGAGGTTAAGAGTTAGGTTTGAACAGAACTCTTGGAGTCCCAGCCCCGCCCTCCCCCACCGCGTACATTCGCGCAGACCGCCAGAAACACAGACTCGCACGACACACAGTCACTCGGCCCGCGGCGCCGAGGACACAAGGAGCGTCGCCCACTGGGCGGGGGCCGCTTGGGAACAAAGGGCCGGGGAAGCGTCATCACGGCTCCCATTCTAAGCCTACTTGAGGGTGACACGGGCCGAAGGTGGGAGTGCAAAGAGTATCTAAGGAGGCGTGAGTGTAGGCAGGGGGTTGGGAACGGCGGCTTGGTCCAGAAGTGGGGTGCGCACCGAAGGCGAGTGTGCGGGGGACCTCAACTCAGAAGGGGTTGGGGGTTGGGCCCAGGCCCGCCGTCCCACTCGGCTCCAGCTCTCTCCTCCAGGCCTCCGAGGCTTCGGGGCTCCTCCGGCCTCCAGTCAGCTGACGCGGGGGGCGGGGGAGCTGTCAGGCACGCCCCGCCCAGCGCCGCTGGGCCGCGGGGGCCGTGCAGCCATTGGCCAACACGCCGGGCCGCTTGGGCCCCCGCGCTCCAGTGACATCAGGAAGCGATAAAAGGCGGCGGCAGTCGCCAGCTCCTGCACAGCTGCACCGCCGTGCTGCGAGCGGCTGCAAGCAAGAAAGCCCTAGAGCCAAAGAGCCGGAGAGCGAGCGGCGGGCGCTTTGCCCCGCGCCTCCCCTCTGCCCCAACGCGCCTGCCGCCTGCTTCTCCACCCCGCCCCAGCTCGACACCTCTCGGTCCCGGCGCGGCCGCAGCCCCGAGCTCCGGGGCAGCTCAGGCAGCCTCGGGAGGACTCTCCGGCGCGCCGCCGCGTCCCCAGACAAAGGCTTGGCCGGCGGCCCCGGCCCGCAGCGCCCTCGGCTCCCCGCCTCTCCGGCTTGCCGCTCTTCGCCCCCGCGTTTGGCTCGGCGCGTCCCGGCCGGCCGCAAAGTTTCCCCCGCGGCAGCGGCGGCTGAGCCTCGCTTTAGCGATGGCCGCGGAGCTGAGCATGGGGCCAGAGCTGCCCACCAGCCCGCTGGCCATGGAGTACGTCAACGACTTCGACCTTCTCAAGTTCGACGTGAAGAAGGAGCCGCTGGGGCGTGCTGAGCGTCCCGGCCGGCCCTGCACACGCCTGCAGCCGGCCGGCTCGGTGTCTTCCACCCCGCTCAGCACACCGTGCAGCTCGGTGCCTTCTTCGCCCAGCTTCAGTCCGACCGAACAGAAGACCCATCTCGAGGACCTCTACTGGATGGCGAGCAACTACCAGCAGATGAACCCCGAGGCGCTCAACTTGACGCCCGAGGACGCTGTGGAGGCACTCATCGGTTCCCACCCAGTGCCCCAGCCGCTACAGAGCTTCGATGGCTTCCGTAGTGCGCACCACCATCACCACCACCACCACCCTCACCCTCACCACGGGTACCCAGGAGCCGGTGTGACTCACGATGAGCTGGGCCCACACGCTCACCCGCACCATCACCACCATCACCAAGCGTCGCCGCCGCCGTCCAGCGCTGCCAGTCCGGCGCAACAGCTGCCCACCAGCCACCCGGGGCCGGGACCGCACGCAGCGGCCGCAGCGACGGCTGCGGGTGGCAACGGGAGTGTGGAGGACCGGTTCTCAGACGACCAGCTGGTATCCATGTCGGTGCGTGAGCTGAACCGCCACTTGAGGGGCTTCACCAAGGACGAGGTGATTCGCCTGAAGCAGAAACGGCGGACCCTGAAGAACCGGGGCTACGCCCAGTCGTGCAGGTATAAACGCGTCCAGCAGAAACATCACCTGGAGAACGAGAAGACGCAGCTCATTCAGCAGGTGGAGCAGCTTAAGCAGGAGGTGTCCCGGCTGGCCCGAGAGAGAGACGCCTACAAGGTCAAGTGCGAGAAACTCGCCAACTCCGGCTTCAGGGAGGCGGGCTCCACCAGCGACAGCCCCTCCTCTCCTGAGTTCTTTCTGTGAGTCGTGGCGGGTCCCGGCCCCCGCCCTTGCCCTGGCCCAGACTCCCTGTCCTGTGTCCCTAACCCTGGACTCCCTGTCCCTGCCATGGCCTCGGCCTTGACCTGTTTGACTCGAGAGAGAGGGAGGAAGGACGCGCGGGCCACGGGTGACGGGCGGGAGCACGGGTGGATAGGGATCCTTGGCTCGGAAAAGAGCGGCACAAGCCAGCGCAGCCTGCTAGACTTGGGCAGTCAGAGGGACCCGGGAGGGTGGGAAGTCCCGGAGTAACTTTTTCTCCAGGCTGAAAGGCCGCGAGGCATTTTCCAAGGAGTCGCCAAGGCCGTCTGGACACTTCTGGCTCTGGGAACTTTGTGAGTGCCAGGGCGGCCGATTCGCAGCCCAGAGCTCAGGTCGCCCCAGGAAGAGCAGAGGAGAGGAGAGGGACTCTGGAGTCCCCGAGGGCGAGAGGCAAGGCTGAGGAAGGAAGAACAGACAGATCTGTCTGTCCAGAGTCCGGAGAACACTGGCTCTCAGCCGGAGACGCGGGCCTCAGTTAGGACATTCGGCGCGCGAAGAAAAAAAAAATCTCATCAGTTTTATTGCCTGCTCGATTATATAGAAAAATACGAAAATCTGCATTAAAAATATTAATCCTGCATGCTGGACATGTATGGTAATAATTTCTATTTTGTACCATTTTCTTGTTTAACTTTAGCATGTTGTTGATCATGGATCATAACCCCCTTGTTTCTTTGAGTGAGTAGGGATGCAGTTCCAAAACTCCTGCGGCTGCGGCTGCCAGAGAGCGGAGTTTCAGTCGCCGGCCGGCTTGTAAATTACCCGCCCGGCCAAACCACACTGAGAACGTAGCAGCAAGCTGAGTCTTTGTTTGGGTTTATTATTATGGCATTTTTGTTTGTAAGTAAAAATAAAGGAAAGATAGAAAAACAACCAACTTTGTCGTGGGGAAGCTTTGGAATTTGTATATTCGGTCCCCCTTTCCTTCCCATTTTAGTTTTCAGTTTCGTTGGTGTTGAGGGAGAGATTGTGAGGGAGAGAGATAATGTGGACATTCACACCTTGGGTGTGTGAGCATATCCTCAACCCGGTCATCTGGCCAAATTGACCACCCCTTGCTCCCCAAGAAGAAAAAGAAACGAGACCAGCTCCTTGACTTTTCATCCCCAGGAGTCAACCCAGGGTTGGCTTGGAATTCCTCCAGGAAGGTGATAATTGCAAGCCCCTCACCTTCCGTCATGGTTTAGGGTGAAAAGATCCCCACCCCACACACCTCTAGCAACTTGTCAGTGGTGACCTGAGCTCCCATCGAATCAAATGCCATTCTCAGAATGTACCAGAAACCCACACATTGGCAGGTAATGCTGCAACTTCCAAGTGCGTTCTTTAGACCAATGCATTATGTGTCCCCCTGCTGTAGGGATAGCAGGGAGAGTTATTGGTGGTGTCCCCACTCCCGTCGGTTGTACAGTAGTTAGAGGGGAGGTCTGGGTGTTTTTCTTTATTGTTACTTTCATTTCTGCGGGTCAGTAAAAGGATTTAAGTTGCACTGACAAAAATACCAAAATGAAAGCGTACTTTTTTTTTTTAAAGTTCCCATCTGAATTTGCTGGCGCTGCTGGCTGGATGCTTTTTTTTTGTTTGTTTTTGAGTTTGTATTAGTTGATAAATTTACAGTAATAACAAGATTGTATGAACCGCATGGTGCTTGCAGTTTTAAATATTGTGGATATTCGTCCTGCATCGGAAACGAGCTTTGGTTTTTACTGATTCAACTGTGTTGAAATCAAACTTGCAGCAACGCAACAGAAATTGTTTTTAATTTCATGTAAAATAAGGGATCAATTTCAACCCCCTGCTTATGATATGAAAATATTAAAATCTAGTCTTATTGTAGTTTTAATTCAGACTGGTTTCTGTTTTTCGGTTATTAAAATGGTTTCCTATTTTGCTTATTAAAACCATGGAAATGGTGTTTATTTAGAGGACTCTGTGTTTGCATGACTTTAATGCTCTTGTTTCTTCAAGAATGTCTCTTGAATATCAAGTTTGGGGCATTTGTTGCAATGGACCCCAAGCAAGGGCAGGCAGACCAGTTCTCTTCAGTGTGTGACTGAGGGTGCTATATGTGAGCCTCAAAATGTGTCCTCTGCTTTCCACCCAGGTTCAGACCCAAGTCGAGAGGGCATCTGTATGCTGAGAGAGGGCATTCTGAGCAAGTACCCTCCAGTGCTTTCAGGCTTGGTGATCAGGGTCAGGATGGGGCTGCCAGCCGGCCTGCAGCAGGGGTAGTGAACCACAGAAGCTGGGAAGTCAAGAGTTGCCACCTGGATAGAGGACATTAGGTCTTTCTTTCTTTCTTTCTTTCTTTCTTTCTTTCTTTCTTTCTTTCTTTCTTTCTTTCTTTCTTTCTTTCTTTCTTTTTGGAATCCAGAGCCAGTTAAGTTGTAGTCCTTGCCTTCCTGCCTGGGTCTCAACTTCCTTCAGCGAGGCACCTGGCAGCTTAGAACTAGTCTGCAGGCTCCAAAGGGAGGCTTGCCTTCCTTTCTCCAAGGCTGATGGAAGCGGGTGACACATGACACTATATCTTGGAATGCAGAACCTTCTTGGTAGGAAGCTTCTCCTTGGAATTTCTCTCCAGGTTAGTTCAGGGCACACAGGGCCAACCGCCCTCAAAAAAAAAACAAAAAAACAAAAAACAAAAAACAAAAACAAAAAAAAAACAAAAAAAAACCTGTGTAGAGGAGCTTGGATGTCAGTATGTCCTCAAATTGGAGGCTGGAAGGGCTTAGGCTGGCTGAAAGGGCTTAGCCTGAAGATTCCTGACATAGAAATGGCCCTAGGCTGCTTCCCTTTCCCTGGTCCTATGAAGGTCAGTACCTACCTTGTGGCCCATACTCCTGGTGGCCTTCTTGGAATCTTGTCTGTGATTTAGATTGCCTTTAGGCCAGCCTCTCTCCGGCATTGGGACAGACAGCCCAGACCTTAGAGGAGAGGTAGAGGCTAACCCTCTGTGGAACTTCCTGCTTCCATGTAGACTCTATGATGCCTTGAAGTTCTTGGAATTGGAGTTCCTAACACGGAATTTCAGGATCCAGATGGGGAAGTTATAGACCCAAGCAGCGAAGCCCAGTGGGGGACCTGAGTAGGGGGTAGCCTGGAAAAGAAAGGGAGAGTGAAATTTGAAGGGAACAGATTTTGGCCAGAATCCCGCTTGGGCTTGTGATTGGCATCTCAGGAAGAAGTTTGGGGACCTAAACAAACAACAGCGACAACAAAAAAACAGAGCACAATAATACTAACCACGATCCACACCTGTAGTGCGTTGGTGGTGTGATTTCAGCTCAGAGTGATTTCCCAAACCCATTCAATTTTCCCAGTGGAGACAAGGTTTGGCAAGCAAGGCTTTGGCCTCCATTTGGAAAAAGGCAACTGAGCCCGGTTCTCCCACGTGTAGGTGGGTGGGATCCATTTGTAATTCCATATGCAAGCGCCACTAAAGGTACCAATATATCACCTTTAAGGAAACAGGCCTCTCTTAGGGGAGTATCTGAGGAGACTCCACTGTGCAGGTCCCTGCAGTGGTAAGAGGGGATCAGGGACTTCTGGTGGCAGAGGCATTAAATTTGGTGGTCTGATTCTGTCTAGAACCATTCTGAACAGACTAGCCTTGTCCACTTCTGACATTGCCTGGATTGTAGGAAAGTCTGTAAATTCCGAAGAATTGTCTTTATTCTGGATAGAGACACTTAGACACACCCAGTGAGGTCACCATCATTGTGCATCCAGAAAGGACAAGAAGTGCCACCCATTTAGAGTTGCCAACTGAGTTTGGAGATGAGATTCAAGGCACAACCCTGCTGACACGTTGACACACCAGGGCACCCACACCCTGCACTCACACTGATGGCCCTGGTGGCACTTTAGTGCCTGCTTCCAAACCACCCATTGAATACTAACTCGCCCCAGGCCACAAACAGAAAAAGCTGGGTAGAGCCGGCAGCTCTTTGGAGAGGGCCAGGTCTTGTGGAATGCTCTTGAGAGTGGGTTTCTATAGCAGGCAAGCCCCTCTACTTGCAGCCCGCCAGCAATTCGTACCGGCCAGGATGCCACAAGCTGAGGAAATGGGACATGGATACTCAGGACCTCCAAGGTGCGTCTGGCGGCGGTACTCAGCAATCTTTATCCTTCTTTTCGGTTTCTATTTCTCCCTACTGCTAGAGGGCAGCTCGGGATCCTACACTCCCCACCACCCACTGAAAGAAAAGTTCTCCCTGCACCAAAATCTTCTAGGCTTCCACTGATACCACGTAGACAAGCTGGCGCCTGCAGACGGAGACGCACCCGGAGACAAAAAACGCACAGACACCAACACCGGGATGCACTCAGTGGGCACTCATAGGCTCTGCGAATTGGGGTTCATCTCTGGTTGCCTTCTTTGCTGGGGCAAAGACCCTTCAACCGGCTAGGCGCAGTCGGGTTTCTTCTTCCGGGCGGTATCTCACCGGCTTTAAGAATCTGGGGCAGTCGCTGCTGTCACCTCCTTCAGTTCTGCGGAGGCGCTCAGGTGCCCGAGGTTCAAACAAATCGGTTTACCTTCTCTAAGCCTCTGTTTCTCTGTAGTGCGTCTCAGTCTCCCCCTCCTTTCTCTCTTCCTCCCTCCCCTTTCTTTCTGTCCCTCTCTCCTTCCTCGGCCCCCGGCCCCATTTTCCATTTCTTTAGCCTTTCCTATCTAATCTTCCATTTTATTTACTCCCTTGCCCGTTATTCCAGGGCAGCCTGAAAGGCTACCCAGAGCTGGTCTTGAGGCATCGCTAAGCCATGCATGAGGAATGAGGGATGGCCAGGCGGGCCTCCAGTCTGGGAGTCACCACTTAGCGTTCTGCACCTGCGCTGTTTAGGGTCTGGGCTTCACTCTGCCCAGTCTCCGGTTTCATTCCATTCCAGTGGCCCTCACTGTGGTTGGCTGGGGCCTGCAGGCCGGCACTCTGTTCAAATATCTAGGGAGGCTGAAGCTGGTCACAGATGCAGTCATAGTAAGTCTTTGTCACTTGCCCCTGGGCTTTTCTGTGGCAGGAAGGCCCCTGCCCATGCCAGTTTGAAATTCCCATTTTCCTTTTATGCTGTTCAGGGGCCTCTGCACCAACACTCACAGTGGAAGCTATCAAGAGCCACACCATACACGCACTAGGCTGACCACTCCATGACCTGGAGGCTCAGTTTCTGCCAGGAGGGCCAAGAGCCTCATTCAGTCACTGGTCACCCCCTCCCCCCATAAGTCTTCAGTTTTTCCCTGGTCTGGAGGGAGCCAGGAAACTCTGGAGTAAAGCAAGGAAGATTCTCCTGTGTGCTTTCAGATGCAAAGCTCCATTGTCTTCTGGGCCCTTTGGTTTCCCTAAAGGAATACTCTGGACCGGCTTCTTGAGTAACTGTCCCTTTCACCATCAGCAGTCTGAAGGCTCTGGTGTTTAGATTTATAATGAAAAGAACTCTTCCCCTTCTGACCAAAATAAAATTCTTCCATCGCATATCTTTGGAGGCAGCATTTCTCCAGCCCCTCGGAGAGTCAGTTCCTCGGGAATGGAAATAGCTGAACTGGGCTGGTGCCCAACACTGCATCCTAGGAGGACAATTCTGACAGAGTGCAGGGTTGGTCCTGTGGCTTGGGTGTCATCTGAGCATCAAGAGCAGGCACTTCTGGGCTTGCCTTTGAAGGTTGGTGCTTTTCTGGCTCAGAAGACAGGATCTTTCTTTTGTGAGAAGGCTGCTGGTGGAATCTCCTCTTTCGCACAGTTCCTGGGCAGGAAGCATTCTTTCAGTGGGGGGAGTGTGCATTCACCAAGCCCCCCATCAGTTCCTCAGCATCCTGTGTAGCTCCTCCTATCCATCCGCATACCTTCACTTTGTCCTGTACACATTTCCATGCTTCTCAGTTTTAAATTCCCTTTTCCATTGTCCTACACATGTTATCTTAACTGGTACATTTAGATAATATCAGAGCTGGCTGTTCTCACTTGGAAGAAATTAAATATGTGAGAAAAGTTGCAGCTCCAACACGAAAAATCACCTAAATTAATAATAAGGGTTTGTTCTGAAGCAGAATTCGGTTGCAGCAGCCTCTTGGCGTTCTTTGTGAGTGAAGCTACTTTTAAGTAAAACAGCAGCTATTCATTATATATTCTGTTTTATTTTATTTTATTTTATGTTTTTATTTAAAAAAAATAGATGCTGTCTTTGGGTTGGAGAGGGCAGCTGCAGAGGTGGTGGGGGAAGGCCTGTCTGAAACTCTCTGTGAGAAGAAAACTATTTTTGACATGGGAAAGCCGATAAAGTCCATACATCTGTATTGTGGCATTTTTGTTTTGGAGCGCTGTGCATTTTACCTGGGCTGAGACTTCCTCATGTGAATGAATAAGGATGGGTACTTGAGGGGCCCTGTTTGAATAGTCTTCTTGAGGGGCATGCGTCGCTCCTGGCTTTATGGTTCTGCCAGATCCTGCAGCCCAGGCTGTGTTTGGCTCTCATTCGGGTTCCCTTGTTTCTTCTGGTCTGTTGCCCTCACTTCCCTGACTCTACCAGCTTACAATTCTGTCATTGAGTTCTACCCAGAGGGAACATAGGAGCATGCTGCCCTGGAGTCAGCTTTGTCTTCTCAGAGTGAGTGGAGCAGGGCTGTATTTCCTAGCACGGGATGGGGCCTGCCCCCAACACCCTTTGTTTCCTGGGGATCTGAAGAATCTGGCACATGGGATTCTTTCAATGGATGTGGGACAGGTAGGTCACAGAGATGTGGTTCAACCATTGGTTTAGTTTCAGGACATTTCACTTAGCTTGATAGTATAAGATGGTGTTATCCAAGGGCCAGAGGTGGAGGAGGGGACAAGGCCCTGTAATCACTAGGGGAAGAGTCTAGAACAGAAATCCATACCTACCTAGTGATGAAATTTATTGTTTTGTCATAAACCTTACTTATTCTTACATAAATTTCTCATCAAAGACATTCAACCCTCTGTAAGTGAGGGGGTCAGAAAGAGCCCCCTTTGTGGGTTGGTTCCCCCACTCCCCACCCCAAGCCTCTGCACAGGGTGGTTCTTGATTTTCTAGCTGGATACTTCATGCTTTCCAATCACAAGGTTTCCTGCCCAGGTGAAGATGTGAACCGTTGACACGGGACAGCACCTTGAAGACAAGGATGTCAGTGGGAACTGCAGCTGTCACTCATTCTGCTCTCTGACAGTGAATGATGATGCAGAGGCTGTGAGTATAGAAGTGGCATCCTTGTTCTGGAACATTGGAGCTATGTAAAATTAACAAACAGTTCTCTCACTCTTCATTTGCTCCTGACTGAACTTTTCAATAAACGGGTCCTAATGTCGGAGCAAGTGTTCCTAGCAGAAGCAGCCTCTAGGTGAGGTGATTGGGAAAGGTTGTTTTGTGTGCAATAGTGAAGCTTTGGATCTAACATAGATATGTTTCTGCTCTTAGGGCTGGTCCCCTAATGAATGCACACACACACACACACACATATACACACACACACTCATATTTACATATGCAGAGGCAGAATTTGCATGTATTCCTCTGTTATATATATATATGTGTATATATATGCTGTCATATTCACTTGTATGTGTAACTCATTACACATGTACCCAAATGCATGTATCTATGTTAGATGCATACATGTCAAAATGTTCACGTTCATGCAGTAATAGTGTGCACGGTGTGTACAATTATGCACACAGACGTATGCCTCTATACTCATATCAAAGCATTATTGATTACACATGCACACAGGATCTTGAAAATGTATAGGGCTCCTGTGTACCCTCGGAGACTCACACATACTCACACCTGTGTGTGTGTGTGTGTGTGTGTGTAAGTGAACACTAGCCTTTATGCTCATTCACACACAGGCGTCACTTAACAAGGGAAATGCGGCACCAGTGGGGTTAATGGAGGCCCCAGACTCCCATAAATATTTATAGGAAGCACTCAAGCTCTCAAAGTGGGAGACGAAACCTCTTGTCTTGAGCCCCTGTAAATCACAGGGGCTGCTGTGTGCTACCTGTCAGATCCAGGCTGTTCTCTGCAAAGGCGAAACATACATGCTGGAGCTGCTGTATCCAAGGGTCAGAGGTGACAGGGACAAGGCCCTCTGGCCATCTCTTGATAAGAGTCCCCAGGAAAGGGTCTAGAACAGAAATTCATACCTGCCGAGTGATGAAATTTAATTTTTGTTACCAAGCCTTATAATCTTTCTATACATTTCTCGTCAAAGACATTCAATTCAGTGTAGGTGAGGGGGTCAGAAAGAGCCTCCTTTGAGGACCGGTTTTCTCCCTAAGTCTCTTTGCACAGGATGGTCGTCCCAGTGCCTCACCAGGTGTCTGTTCATCAAACATGTCGGGGGTCACCTCACTCCTAGGGACACCGCTTCAAGACTCAAGTGAAGCAGTTTAGTCCTGATGCTGAGGCTGTTGCTGCTGCTGCTGCTGCCTGCTGCGTGCAGGCCTGTAGAGTGGAGAGACATTTTGTGACTATGCGAGACTCCACTGCTCAGTGGAGGGACAGCATCTTGAGCTGATTGAGGAGGTACGGTGCTGGTAGAAGCCAGATTTGATACAGTGTGTGTGTGTGTGTGTGTGTGTGTGTGTGTGTGTGTGTGTGTGTGTGGTGTGTGTGTCCCAGATTCAAGAGCGGCTCTCATCCACCAGCTTTGTGTCCTTAAGGTCTACTGGATCTCAGGATCCCAAGCTGCTGAGATTGTATTCAGTGCAAATTCTATGCTTGCTTTTGTTACCTGAAGCTGATCATCTGCATACTGGACACTATTCTAGGATTAGATAAAGCAATGAGCGAAAGCTTCAAGCGTTCCTGCTTCTCTGTTTGAGTGTGACTCAGGCAACTGAGAATCTGAGTTTTTCTGAGTTTAGTGTATGTATGTATGTGTTCACGAGTGCTGTGTATGTGTGGGAATGTGCATATGTGGGAGAGCATCTGTGCCTCTCTCTCTGTGTGTGTGTGCACGCACACGCGCACATGCAAGCGGGCAATCATGGTGCATATGTGTGTAGTGGCCCAGAGGTCAAGAGCAGCTGTCTCTCCAGATTGCTACCCATCCTATCGTTTAATGCAGAGTCTCTCCCTGAACATGGAGCTCATTAGTTAGGCTAGACAGGCTGCCAGCAAGCCCTGGGACTACGTCTGTATGTTTCAGTCTTCCCAGCCCTGTGATCAAGGAGGCAAGCCTCTGTGTTCAGCTTCTGTGTGGCCACTGGGGATCCAACTCAGGACCTGATACTTTTGTAACAAGCACTTTATCATCTGAGTCTGCTCCCAACCCTCCAGTCTATCTGTCTTTCTGTCTATCATCTATCTTCATTACCATCGTTTGTCTGTTATCTCCTGATGTTTTTTTTTCTGTGTTTTCTAGAATTCTAAAAGAATATATGGCACTAAAATTTCTTAAATAATTTGTCTGTGTATCATTCTCCAAAATCTCGTTCACCATCAGAGGTTGTACTTTGGGACACATTCTAGTTTCTGTGTGGAGAAAGGAAGGGACATCTGGTATCTGAGGGCCCAGGGTGACCACAGAAGGGGTTTTGAGCTGCATCTTGGGGGTCTTCTGTCTTTTCCCCCTCCTTTGACTTATCCTTTTCCCAGCTCTAGTCTCATGGAAAAAAAATTCCCAAATAAACTGTTCCCCATTTCTTCCTGAGCTGAAAAGAAAGCGTCTGAGACTAATTCTTTTCAAAAGGAAAAAAAAATATGTCTGAATTTAAGACTCGCGATGGTATTTCTCCTAAAAAGGGGACACAAGCCGAAGGCAGCAATCCTCCTGTTTTAAGCAGTTGCCGGTTTGGGGGAGCAGCTCTGTGTTCTATACACTCTGTAAACCCCAGAAGAGTCTTCAGTGTCCTCTGAAGGGCGGGAGGGGAGGAGCGGGGAGAAGGGAAGGAGCCTTCCACAGCCTTGCCTTCTGTTTCCACAGTCAAGGAGGATGTTCTCAGAAAGCAGAACCTGAGTGAAGGGGGCGGAGCGTACTTGAAGAAGGACATTTCCGCTGTCCAATAGGACTGGAAATCAGTGAGGACAGGTGGACGTGGATGTCTGTGGGAGTTCAAGCACTGCAGCTTTTCAGCCCCCGCGTTTCTGTAAGTATTTGTTCTTTCTCATTCATGGGAAGGAATCAGATGTAAGTTTGCTATGTGTACTTCACAGCCGGATGAATAGCCGGGGGACTGTCGTCTGCCCGCAGAGCTGGAGAGAATGTCTCTCTAGGACCTGCTGATGCCACAGGGCCATATGAATATCTACAGGTCGTTATTACCCCGGGTCTCAAGGACAGGGTGATTTCTTTGGGACAAATCTCTCAGGTACACCATCCCGGAAGGTCCTTGTTCCGTTGGTCAGTTCGCAAGAGTTTTATAACTTATCTCGTGGGCTCGACCCATCCCTCTGAGACTGTTGTGGCGTCTTTCAAAAACTTACTCCGGAGCTCATCACTTTCTCGCTTACAAACTCAACAAGAGATTCGTCTGACCTTACTCTAGAGGGGAGCTGTGTTCCAAATTTTACTCTCAGATGCTACGCACAGATTCTAATGACATTGGGAGATGTCAAGGGACAGAGGCTAGGTGGAGAGCCCCCTCTCCCAAGCACCCATACTCTCAGATGACTCCTTTTGGCCTGTCCAAAATTTTTGTGTCCTTCAAGGTCATGATCTTGACGATTATAGATTCCTATAGTACAAAAGTTATATGTCGTTTGAATCCTATGAATCCTTAGTACCACACATTTGAAAGTCTTTTTTTTTTTTTTTGGTTTCTAGTCTCTAAGAAGGAGGGCCTGCTGTGTCTCCAGGGGTCACCACCATCTCTGCTTGCACAAAGGAGGGGAGTTTACCAGGGTTCCAGCTTTCAAAAAGTAGGGGTTTCTCCCTGGTGGCCCCTTCCAGTCTTTCTTTCTGTCCCATCTCCAGTCCTTGGTGACTCTGTTGACTTGCAGAACCTCTCTCTACCAGGAACCCATGGTGTCACACTATGCTGGGACTCAGGCAGGGGATCTTCACCTTTTACTCTGGTCTCTTCAGGCCTACTCTTAGTCAAAAAGTAGAATCACTGGGTCCAAGCTGCTCCAATTACTGATTGGTAATATTTATTCTGTGGGTTATGGGCACATATATGTAAAAGTTCCACTCATATTATTAAAAGGATGGTGTAGGCAGAAAAGACATTGATCACTTTAACTTTTTCTTTCCTTCTTCCTTTGTTTGGACAGGGTTTCTTTTTGTAGCCCCAGCTCTCCTGAACTCACTCTTTAGACCAGGCTGGCCTCCAACTCAGAGACCCACCTGCCTCTGCTTTCTGAGTGCAGGAATTAAAGGCGTGCGTCACCACCACCTGACAACATTGGTAACTATTAATGGAACCTAGAAAAGAATCACGAGGAACCCATTGTGTAAGACTTATCCTATTTTAGTCTTTGGAAGATGAGGGCCTGTGAACGAAAAGGTCTGGATCTGACAAACGCCTTCCTCGTGCCTGGTACTGTCAAATGGCTTGTGACTCTCCAGTCACTCACATAACCCTCCCAATAAGGGCTGGGAAGATGCTATCCCCATGTTTTGGATGAGGAAATAGAATCACAGAGAGGTTAAGCAATTTTCCCAAAGACAGACAGCTAGTTAGCAGCGACAGCGTTCAAACCTTGACCAGACTGAGTATCTTCAACTCCAATTCCTTTTAAGGCCGAGTGTTGAATGATGGGTGACTTTGTAGCCAGCTGGAAAATGTTTAGAGGTTATCATCAATGAGGCCAGACTTTGAGAAGAGCGCCCCCTTCAGGCCACTGTGCATACTCTTCTTAAAATGCATGTACTTAGGGGACACTTTTAAAATATTTATCGACATATTTGCAGTTAGTTGTGCTCTGAAATCATCTATGGCTCCCATTACTTTTAGAGCTTTGTGCACGCTAGCCTTCAAGACTCTGCAGTCCTGGGTCTCTATTCTTCAACTCCTCATCTGATGCTCTGGGCAGACTGACTCGGGACCCTGTTTGAGTGCCTCTGACTTCCATACTTTATCCTGAGCTTTTTTTTTTTAATCTACAAAGTTTCCTAACATCCTCATTTTTTGACTTTTGAGGTTGCTGTCCCAAGCAAGCAGTCTAGGAGGAGGAGAAGGAGGAGGAGGAGGACGAGGAGGACGAGGACATATTCCCTTCTTTCTTGTCCTGGGCCATAACAGGACCTTGGAGGAACTCATCTGGTGGAAACAGGTAAGGCAGGCCAGCCTTACTCTAGCCTCTTTGCTTGCTGGCTGTAGGGACCTGGGCAGGTCATGCTACCTCTTTGAACTTCAATTGCCTCTTAGGCAAATGGGGAACATCTTGCCCACATCTGGTTTCGGGAGGGATCTTTGGAGCCACAGCTTTTTAGAAATACCTGGTGTGGGTGCGTGCAAGCCATGGGGTGAGATGAGACGGCAGATGCAGTTGTCTGGTGGCTGCTGTGGTGATGGCTGGCACAGCCATGGAAATTCTTGCATCATCCAAGCCGTCTCTGTTCTCTTCCACTGTCCAGAGCCAGCCCTGCCGGAGGAGCAAGCGTAGGGAAATGCTGCTAGAAGCAGCTGCAGAGACAGTCCAGCAGGTCTAACTGGTTTTCCTCTGGTTGAGATCTTGGATTCCAATAGCTCTGAATTGGATTGTGAAGCAAAGCCTGGAAGGCAATGTGCACATCCCAGCAGGAGTGCTGGAGGAGTGATTACAGACCCAGAGCACAGAAAGAGCCAGGAGGTCCAGCCCTGAGAGTGAATGTGCTCACCCACACGGACTTTGTCCAGATGCCCAAACCAGGAACCTAGACTGAGGCCTTGCCAGTATTTTCTCAAGGAGGGACACCTTGCCTTTCACCTCGGGAATCACATTTTAAAGAGAACATTAGGGTTCTTAGATCTCGGGCTGGGGTCCCTAACTTGATGACGACGTAGCTTGTTTTGGATGTTTGTGTTTCTGTGAGGTGCTGTGGGATGCACATGTGTGCATGTTTATCTACTCATGGAGACTGTGTACCAGTGTGTGCATGTACACACCAACTCATGGAGATTGTACATATTTGTGCAGAGCCCACAGAAAACACTGTTCTCTAGTGATGACGGCGATAGGCTGGGAGGGGCGTTGTGTGGAATTACGATTCATGGTAACCTTCTTCTCTGTCCTCAGAAACCAAGAGGGAAGTGGGCAGGTGTCTGCTGCCTGGCTTTATGCCAACTTGACACAAGCTAGAGTCACTGGAGAAGAGAAAGCTTAAACTGAGAAAATGCCCTAGGCAAGCCTGTAGCACATTTTCTTAATTAGTGATTGATGTGAGAGGACCCAGCTCATTGTGGGTGGGGCCACCTGTGAGTAGGTGGTCCTGGGTTCTATAAGAAAGTAGGTTCAGCAAGTCATGGGTACCAAGGAATCCTTCATGGCCTCGGCATCAGTTTCTGCCTCCAGGTTCCTGCCCCGTTTGAGTTCCTGCCTTGGCTCCCCTCAGTGGACTGTGACTCCGGATATGTAAGCCAGATAAAGTCTTTCCTCCTCATGCTGCTTTGGGTTGTGGTGTTTCATCACGACAGTAGAAACCCTAAGAAGAACAGAAATTGAGTCCAGGGTAGTGGGGTATTGCTGTGATAGACCTAACCATATGTTTTGAGGAGGATTGTAGAAGGACTTTGAAAACTTTGTGTGAGCAAAGCTATTGAGTGTACAAAGCTTGGTGAGTTGGTCCGTGCGAGCTTGGAAGATAAAAATGTTGAGAACAGGACAGTCGATGGAGGCCTAGCTTGTAAAGTTTCAGAGGAAAGTTTGACAGTCCCTGAATTACTCTATCAGGGACATTTGGTATTTTGAGTTAAGAATCTGTGGTTCTGGTTAACTGGGCCTGAAGAATCAGCTATGATTAACTAGATACAAGAACCACTCATGTGAAACCTTCGTTTTCCTGGACCAATGGATGCTGGATAGCTGGAACTGAGATGTTAGTGGTGATTAAGAGGAGATCAGCAGGGGGCTGGAGAGATGGCTCAGTGGTTAAGAGCATTGCCTGCTCTTCCAAAGGTCCTGAGTTCAATTCCCAGCAACCACATGGTGGCTCACAACCATCTGTAATGAGGTCTGGTGCCCTCTTCTGGCCTGCAGACACACACAGACAAAATAAATAAATAAATATAAAAAAAAAGAGGAGATCAGCATCACTGAGGAGAAATCTTCCAGGAAGTGTTTCCTCAGACTTACCACAGGCAAGCTGTGTTCCAGAGGCTGCCAGGATTTCACCTCATGCTGGCAGAGGAACTTGGTGAAAAGTCACCTAGGTGGTGCTGGTTTTGAAGGCAGGCATGGAGGGCAGCTGAGACTTACCTCTGTGTGGCAGGGTTGGAGTCCCTGAAGAGAGCTAGGAGGGGCTGTTGGTAAAAGGGCAGCCCGATTGCAGCAAGAGATCCCAGAATTTTGGGACTGACAACCAAGGACAACAGCAGATCTGGAATGGAGCTGGCCTGGGCCCAGGAGACAAGCTACGTGTGCTGCAGAGGGCAGAGCCAGATAAATGACCCAAGAACTTTGGAGGGTCTCAGAAGATCATGAGGGAGTCCCAGATATTGGACTCCAGATGCTGGAGTTTGGTTTTGCTTTTTTAAAGACTGTGATGGCACCCTGGTTCTTTCCTCTTGAAGCAGAAATTATTTAACTTGATTTTTACAGGAGTTCACAGTTGGGAGATTTTGAACTCCTAAAAGATATTTTGGGTCTTTAAAGAGACTGGATATTTTCAAGAGACTGGACTTTTTAATGTGTTCAAATTTGTAAAGACTGGAACTTTTTTTAAAAAAAGATTTATTTATTTATTATGTATACAGTGTTCTGTCTGTATGTATGCTTGCTGGCCAGAAGACGGTACCAGATCTCATTACAGATGGCTGTGAGCCACCATGTGGTTGCTGGGAATTGAACTCAGGACCTCTGGAAGAACAGCCAGTGCTCTTAACCTCTGAGCCATCTCTCCAGCTCAAGACTGGAACTTTTAAAGTTATGTTTTTAATGTGCTATCTTCAGGATGAATAAGAAAGGGAAGGTTGCGGATTAATAGTGATGTGTTCGTGTGTTAAGCTGATAAGGGGTCAGTTGTACTAACTAGTAGTTTTATCAGCTTGACTCAAACTAGAGTCACCGGAGAAGAGGAAGCCTCAGTTGAGAAAATGCCTCCCTAAGAGCAGGCTGTAGGCAAGCCTGTAGGGTGTTTCTTAATTAGTGATTGATGGGAGACCCAGCCCAACGTGGGTGGGGTCACCCGTGGACAGGTGGTCCTGTGTTCTATAAGAAAGCAGGTTTAGGACTAGAAAGGGGAGGCCATGTATGCTTCTCAGGGGCCTTGAATTCCGTGCAGGGTTTGGCAATACCCTGTCCTGGTGCAATCTGCTGTCACATTTCTGTTACATGATGACCCAGCACATCACATGGCCGCTTAGACGAAGTGGGCAGCCATGGGTTTCCTGAGAGATTTGGGTTTGGACTCTACAGAGAAGGCAGATTGTGGTGGAATGGAGAGCCAGGGAAACTCCACTTAGACTTTGCGAGTGAGAAGCCAGAGAAAGGTTGGAGTAGATGTGTGGAGGATGCTGCAGAGGTTTCAGAAGACTGGGTGAAGACAGATATGGATAGGGCGAGTCAGATCATCCCACAAATGGCTAGGAACAAGGAAAATAAAAACAAAAACAAAAGAAAGCCATAAAAAAGGAAATAAAAGCAAAAGCAAAGGTCTGTAAGTCAGGCTGAATTGAAAGACCATGCTGACGTGAAGTCTGTACTGAGGTGGGCCAGGAATTAACTATGAACCCCCTAACAGCCAGTGGGAAGGGGACAAAAAGATCAACTTTTAAGTTCAGAAAGGCAACTCTACTGTGATCAAGAGAGACTTAAGATTCTTGGTAGGAGACAGGATGTGTGTGTGTGTGAGTATGTATACACATACATCTAATTTTAATTTCTATTTATTTATTTTTTTGGTTGGTAATATTTTGGGTCAATTTTAAGTCAGATGGATTGAGGGGAGGGAGTAGAGTTTATCCTGGGAGTTAGGAGATTGGATTCAACTCCACATGTGACCCTGGGAGATTGTTTAACTTGTCTGAGTTTTAGTTCAGTCTACTATAAGAAGGGTGCACTTGCCTTTGATGTCGGGCCCTGATGATGACCCGACAGAGCCATGGAAGGACTGGGCACACACAGCTCAACAGTAAGACTAACTAACTTACTTCCCTCTTGTCCTCTGAAAGCTGCCTGCCTTTAATAATAATAAAAATTATTATTTTTATTTCTCACTTGCTCTTTCCTGCCTTGGGCCAGCTTCTCCCTCTGCCCCTGAGACCAGGGCATAGTTGGGCAGCTGGCAGGATGCCTGGGGAACTCAGTTGGGATTAGGGCTCCCTGCTGTGCCTGTGCCTGCAGATGTCCTGCTCTGCCCCAGAGACTCTGACAGGTCTCACTCAGGCCATGGCCTTCTCTGCTCCTAGTCCTAGAGTGGCTGGGAACTCTGTTTCCTGGTTCAGCCTGGTCTGGTTCAGCATGTGCTCCCTTAGTACTCCATGTGCCTTCCAACCCTTAAATCCCAGGAACAGATAAATAATTGTCCATGTAATCCGTTGTTTTAACCTCCATCTCCTGGCTGGGACTTGTGTCAAGGGCACAGAGTACTGTGCCTGTCCCTGTGGTATTGTTGTCTAGAGGTCCAAGTGTACCAGGACCAATGAACGAATGGGATGAATAAATGAATTAAGGTTTGTCTGGGCCTGGGGTGAGGGTGCAGTGGGTAAAGGGCTTTTTGTGTAAACATGAGAGACCCGAGTTCTGATCTCAAGCGTCTATGTAAAACGCCGGGACTGGCAGTAGGTGCCTGTAACCCAAGTGCTGAAGAATGGAGACAGGTGAATCCCGGGAGCTTGTTGACTAACCAGCCTAGCTGAAGTGGCCAGTGCCAGGTTCAGTGCGAGACCCTGTCACAAACATCTATCTATCTATCTATCTATCTATCTATCTATCTATCTATCTATCTATCTATCTAGATATCAGAGAACAAGTGAAGAGGACATTTCAGTATTAATCTGTCTTCCTCACACCATATTCACACAGTGGATTTTACCCTTTGCTACCACACGCATGAGTGCATATACTTGAGGGGACACACACACACACACACACACACACACACACACACGTGTGAGGTCAGAATTCATCTCCATCTTGTAGTTAAGGAAAGGCAAGGGTTATGTTGTTTCTGGGATGGTCTCTGGTAGTCTATGCCGGCCACGGTAGGTAGCATTGGACCTTGGGCTCCTGACTGCGTTCTATTTCCTTCCACAGGGAGTACAGGCATGCAGGGCCCTGCCTGGTGCTGTGTGGGGCTAGGGCTCAAACCCAGAGCTTCCTCCATGCTAGGCAGGCTTTCTACCGCTTTCCCTACATCCCCACCCTGACGCTCACTTTAAAAACAGTCATATATGTATCCCTCATTGCATCCTCTCCTTTCTCTCCCCCTCCAGACTCCTCTTGTAATCCCCTACTCTCCCTCTCAAATTCATGGGCTCTCTTTCTGTAATTTTTATTCCACTTTTTAAAAAAATTCTTTTTCAAGTCAGTCTTGAGGTTTCATCCATAAAATAATGTCCTTAGCACGTTGGTACCTAAAGTTCTAGATGGGGTCAGGCATCTTGGCTCCCACCATTTTCATTAGCCCCACTTCTCTCGGGGCTGTCTAGAGTTTCTTCTCCACATTCATCCATGGGGATGTATTTGTTTTTTTCCACGATCCTCGTAGCTGTAGATGCCTCTAGCTGTCTAGTTTGTAGAGAACGGCACAAAATGGAACGAATAGCTTCTTACTACGAGATTAATGAAGTCTAGATGTGGCAATGCAAATCTGCAATTCTAGCATCCAGGAGGCTGAGGAGGAATATAGAGAGTTCAAGACCACATTGGGCTGGATAGTGAGTTTGAGGCCAAACTGAGCTAGATAGTAAGACACTGCTATTAAAAAATAAGTTGTATTAAATTATCAAAAGAATGCTTTAGTTTTTACTTGAGACATTCAAGAGAGCAGCACCATTAAAACTGGCACTGTATTTTAAACCACTGTGTGGCAACAGGGGCACAGTAGACCTGGTTCTCATTAGCATATCATTTAAATATCGAATGAATGAATGAAAATAGATACCCCAGTAGAAGTTACACAGTTTTTCTGAGTTCTAGTTTTTTTTTTTTATCTCCAAGGTGGGAACACCCTCCTTGCTTCCCAGGCATGCAATGAGGACCCTCTGAGCCTGGGGCCACTAGATAAACCTTGGGGACATGGCCTGGAACCAGTGCAGTCCAGGTGGACAGAAGCCAGAGGCCAGGTTTGTATAGGGCAGAGTGAGGTTGGCCTGATAAGGTAGCTGGACTCTGCTCCCTGCAGGCAGCCAGAACGCCTCTGACGACATAACTCTTCCTGGCCAGAGTCAGGGACTGCAGAATCGGTGGCGCCTCTTCTTTCTAAGCCCCACCGAGTACCAACATGTACCCAGCACCGTGTTAGGAACTCTGCGTCTTTTAACACTTTCACCTTCATTTTGTAGCAAGAGTGCCAAAGCCAGGGTCAGAGAGAGAAAACGGTTAGCTACTTGGCCAGGGCAGAGTTGGCATGGATCCTGTCCTCTGCCACTCTGCTGCCTGCTGAGACTGAATGACAGACCTGTGGCGTGAGGGTGCTCACAGACCTCTGTGTATGCACACTTGTGCAGGATGGCAGCGCACACCCTGCGCCCTGCCTTCAGATGCCACTGACTTTCTCTGAGGTCAGAACAACCTCTGTCCGTCCAGCAGGCCTTCTACAGGCTGTAGCTGGCCAGTGCTGATATGGCAGACCCAGGGCATGGAAACTCTGAGACAAGCCGTGTCTAGTTTTCTGGGGAACCATTCTTATACAAATGTTTGCCTTGTCTTTGGCTTTTTAGGACAGAGAAATAATGGCTTTTTAAACCAAAAATGCACTAAGGTCTTTATGAGCTTGCTGTATAAAATCAAGAAATTGTGTATTATAAACAGAAAGATGAAAGAAAACAGGACCCTGAAGCTCATCTTTTCTGCAAAACCATCATGATTGCTGCCCCCAATTCACACACCATGGGACCCCAAACATACAGCACATATAGGCAGCAAACAAACAATATGTCTTCTGACAGCTCCCCTCCCCCACTCTTTCACTTTCATTTTGAAGAATAGATGTCAAAGGCCAACTGCCTTCTTTGAGCCCTGGGATATGAATGTTTTTGTGGCGAGTTTAGACTATGTAGTTTGACAAGGCCTAAAGTCACTCTGGAGTCTTATTCTCATTCAACTTCTTATTCTTTGCCTGAAAAAGCATCTGTGTTTTGAGACCTGTGGTCAGATGGACACACACACACACACACACACACACACACACACGGCGGGTAAAACTTACATCTGGTGTTATGAAATTCGTTTTATGCTTCTCCTTAACTGTGTGGTTTTTGAACATCTTGGCTGCACATCCTCTGACCTCCACTTTGTAATGACCGCTAGGTGTTCTGGGCCTTCTCTGATAGCTCAACAGCAGATGTGCCATTCAGGAGACTTCAAAGAAGTGTTCTATTTCTTTGAAGTCTATGGTAGCTCATGGTGTCCAAGATTCGAGAACTGTGGAGTCTGTAGCTGGTTGTGGCCTTCAGGGTAACGTGGAGGAGACTGAACTGTGAAAAGAGCCCAAGAGCTACATTTTTCCATCCTGGAAGTATGCTTACACTGACTTTCCCTCTGCTGCTCGTATCTGCACACTCCTCCTAGTGTGTGTGTGTGTGTGTGTGTGTGTGTGTGTGTGTGTGTGTGAGCACACACACTCCAGAACTGCAGAACCCCAGAGTCCCTAATACCAGGAGAATCTTCCACACAACCCACCCATTGTCTTGAATGTGAACCTGACCTCCAGGATGTGGAGTGGGCAGGCTGAGACACTCCTGAGCATGTCCAGTGCTACCACAGAAGCCGCACATGTTGGTACCTGTGGCTCTCTGAGCCCTTCACAGATGAGGAAATTTTGAGGCTCAGACAGATCATCTTCCGTGCAGATAGAGCCAGGAGCAGAGTCTGTGCTATACCTCATTGTCCCTGTAGATCTCTGTGGGTGGCTCTCCAGATATGGCCAGTTGTGGGATCTAGAACCCTTTACTAGGATTCTCTGGGCTATAAAGATTGTTGGCCCAACTGCCTCCAACTTTCCCAGCATCCATAGCCCCTACACAAACACTTTCACAATCCAACTTCCCCAAACATAAAACCATCAGAGCCTCTCCCTGTCATCCCCAGGGTCCAGGAGATGAATAATGTCCTCAGACAGATGTCCATGTCCTAACCCCTAGAGCCTAGAAATGTTTTCTTATTTTGGCTTAAAGGACTTTGCAGGGGCCATCAGCATGTGTCGTGTGTCATATCGTCACAAGGGATTTTTCAACTAAAAAGCTTTTCTAGCTGTGGTTGGGGTAGGTATGGGTTAAACAAACCTTGTTAGGAAGCACCTCACTGCTAACTGTGGGGGGTAGAAAGAGAGGTCAGAGAAGCCAAGGAGATGCCCCTCCCAAGCTGGGAGGCAAAGAGCTCCCAGAATGGTACCCGGTGGTACCTTGGGATTAGCTGTAAGAGATACCCATGGGTTTTCAGCACCCACATGTGACTGAAATCATAAAGTAGACCTGTGATTTCTCCAGGAAGCTCCATTCAACCGTCCGCAGGTCCTTCCCCGGTCATTGTGCACACATGTACATGTACATATAATTATGCTGCTCCTCAACTCAGGGTGAGTAGACAAGGCTAGGCACAGTCCTGAGGAGGAAGAAGAAGGATAATGTTAGTCTTCTAATTCTGATACTGATGATAGCAACACCCCTGCCCTTGGGCATTCTGCTAAGTGCTTCACAGATGCTCAGTCACTGTAACAATGCTAGGAGGCAGGTCAGGCTCCCTTTACCTGTGTCCTATTTACCCATTTTATAGATGGGGAAATTGAGACACAGAGAGGTTAAATAACTTGCCCAGGGTCTCACAACTAAGAAACAGAGCTAGAATTGGGCCTAGGCTATCTGGGTCACATTTATCATTTTCGATACTTTGTGCACACACACACATACGTACACACACACGCACACTACCCAGTTCTAACCTAACCAGCCTTCCTCCTTCGAATTCTCCTTCCTTCTCTTCCCCCTCCTACCTCCTAACATTACTGTCTAAGGGTTATAAGAGAAGCCATGGGTGCAGCTTTCTAGGGGTTTTTGTTGTTGGATCTTCTCAATGCTTTTGGTAATGAAATACGTCAAGGAAAGAAAAGTTGCTGATGTTTTTCATTGAATTTTACATTTCCTTTTATGAAACTCCACCCACTTCAGCCAGATAATTAGATCGATGTGATGTGTTATTAATTGCACATGGTGAGTCAATGTGTCAGGCTTGGCACAAGGCTTCAGGCTTGTCAGCTCACAGAAGTGGGGACATCCTGGTTTGGCAGAAACATGAACCACAGCAGGGTCTTGCAGGTGGTCCCGCTCTTGGGGGGTGTCCCACTGGGTTAGGCAGGCTGGCGACTGACTGCGGGGCATTCAGGCTTTCTGGGAGCTAGCAGCTGGCCTATCCTACCCAGGTCCCTACTTGCCTAGGGGGAAGGCTGGGCTAGGCTTCAGGAACCTGTTAGTCTGGTTTGGAAGCTTGTTACCAGGCTCTCAGGGAAGGATGGAGGAAGAAAGGAGGGGGAGGGGAGATAGAGGAGACTGAGAAGGGTTAATAGGAAAGGGGGTGGACAGGACTGTGAGGGCAAAGCAGGGGTTGGGGGGTAGTGCTGGAGGACCTGGAATAGCAGGGGGCTTGTCCATGCTCACTTTAGACCCATCCAGCTCATTCCACTCTTCCTTACCACACCCCCCTCCCCCATCTAGTTTCCAGGGGAAAGACTTAATCTGACTGGAGGGCTTGAAGGAGGAAGGATCAGTCTTTGAGATGTTCCCCTTAATATCTGGCCAAATCAGCTTCCAAAGCTCTTTCCTGGCTGTTGGAGTCCCCATAAAAGTACCTTGAGAAGGAGGTGTGCCAGGGAACACTCTTCAGGAGCATCCTGAGAAGGAGCTGGGTTACCTAGACAGTCTTTCTTCCTATACACAGGTACTGTGAGACTATGGTCAAAAGAATTAAGATACAAGTCATTTCCTATTGTCACTCTCTACTGTCCAACCTATACTCCCCATCTGCCTTCTGACTCACATGATTCTTTCCCCCTCCCTCCTTTCTTCCTTCCCATAGCTTCTTGGAGGCTGGCTCTGTGCTGTGGATGAGGCTTAGAGGAGAACTTGGCCCTCTGTGTTTATAGCCTAGGGTCTCTTAGACTATCTCTGAGTGGCAGCCGAGCTATCTGAAGGCTGAACAGGTGGGACCAACAGAGACTCTCCACCCAGTACCCCAAGCTTGAAGCACCTCATCTTGGCCGACAGAGCAGGCTGGTGGCCCCAGCTGCTTGGTTGAAGCAGTCAAGGCTCAGAAAGAGCAGATGACTTGTTCAACGGTCACAGGCAATGGTGGGACTGAGACCCAGGTCAGTTTGACTCAAAACTCCACAGCCATTGGCTAGAGCACTTGGGAAGGTATTTCAGGCCAGTGAAGAGAAGGGAGGGTGAAAAGGTGTGGACACTTTGCGGCTGGGGTCTGGCGTTCTGTTATGTGGGAGGACCCAAGTGTGCACGTGTACGAGTGCCGGCTCCTGATAGGGTTGCCAAAAGGTCTGAACAAGAAAGATATTTTGGGAGGTCAGTGACAGGCAAAAAAAGATGCTGAAAGATTTTCTCTGCAAAGTAGGAGGGCCTGAGAGGCAAAGTGGCCTGGTGCTTGGAGCACGGGTCCCTGTGGAAGGCTGGATTCGAATCCTGACATAGTTACTTGTCTCTGGGAGCAAGTCTCTTGACCCCCTATGGCTACTTTGTGAGCCCTAAGAAAGGCCTGTTTGTGGAGTTGTCTTCAGCACTGACTAAGTGCCGTATTTCGTTTATAGCTGGGCATATGGTAAAGGTTGTCAATACCCATGTTTTCTTTTTTTTTTTTTTTTTTTTTTTGGTTTTTCGAGACAGGGTTTCTCTGTGGCTTTGGAGCCTGCGCTGGAACTAGCTCTTGTAGACCAGGCTGGTTTCGAACTCACAGAGATCCGCCTGCCTCTGCCTCCCGAGTGCTGGGATTAAAGGCGTGCGCCACCACCGCCCGGCTCATGTTTTCTTTTATATTGACATTGGGGCTAGTGTGGAGTATCAGGAAGTCTCAGGAAAGGGAACTCTAGGGCCAGGGCCTAGCAGTTCTGGGAGGTTGAACTGGGCAGCCTTCCCCTCCCCCCAGTGCCCATTGTCTTTGCCCTAAACTTCTGAGTGATGGGAAGAGGGGTGGGGAGGAAAGAGAGATTCCAAAGGTCACCCATGGGGCCTGACTCTCCCAGGAAGCAAGGGCCACTGCAGCCTCTGCCTCCCAGCAGACTCCAGCAAGCTGGTCTTGGGCAGGCTTTATTCCTCTGCTGCTCTTCAGTGGCCATGAAGTTGGCCTGGGTTGAGTCTCAGGACAGCTGGGCTTTTGCTTCTCCTGCCCATGCAGCCACCCAGTTGAAAAGAACAAAGGGTCTCAGGAGAAGAACCATGGCCTCAGAGGTGACCTGGTCAGGTGCTGGCAGGTGCTGTGGTGCCCTCCTCACTCACAGGCAACTCACCCTGATGTGTGGCTTTGGTTAGTTGCAAAGGAGTTGATTGTGTTAGACACAGAGACACACTGTGGCTAACATCCCTAGCAGGCACAGGCTATGGGAAATAGAGCCCAGGATACCGGTAGAAGCTGAAGAAGATGCCTTAATGCCTTTGAAACTAGAAGCAAAAAACTGGAAGAAGAAGCTGTTGTGTCAATAGACACTGGGTGGAAGTTTAACCTTTTTATGGAGAAAGGACCTCATGAATACTAGAGTTTTCCAGGTCCATGAAAACCATACACAGCCTAGTCTTTGCACTCCCTTCTTTCAAGAGTTGAGGTCTCAAGAAGCAAAGGACTTAGGAGCTGGGTGCACATGGCATTGGGTTTGGGCCTTGGTTGTATTACTAGCTCTGTGATCTTGGCTAAATGGCATAAACTCCCTGGACTCCGGTTTATTCATTTGTAAAAAAGGACGACAAGTCTTCACAAGGGGACCTTGGATGAAATGAAAAGAATCCAATATATGCCGGGCGGTGGTGGCGCACGCCTTTAATCCCAGCACTCGGGAGGCAGAGGCAGGCGGATCTTTGTGAGTTCGAGACCAGCCTGGTCTACAAGAGCTAGTTCCAGGATAGGCTCCAAAGCTACAGAGAAACCCTGTCTCGAAAAACCAAAAAAAAAAACAAAAAAATGTGGTGTCCAAAGCCATTCACTTGCTAGATCCCCAATGTTTGCTAGACTCCCCCAATGCTTGCTAGACTCCCCCAGTGCTTGCTAGACTCCCCCAATGTTTGCTAGATTCCCCTAATGTTTGCTAGACTCCCCCAATGCTTGCTAGACTCCCCCAGTGATTGCTATACTCCCCCAATGCTTGCTAGACTCCCCCAATTCTTGCTTGATTCCCCCAATGCTTGCTAGACTCTCCTAATTTTTACTATACTCCCCCAATGCTTGCTAGACTCCCCCAATTCTTGCTAGATTCCCCCAATGCTTGCTAGACGCTCCTAATTTTTACTAGACTCCCCCAATGCTTGCTAGACTCTCCCAGTGCTTGCTAGACTCCCCCAATGTTTGCTAGACTCCCCCAATGTTTGCTAGACTCCCCCAATGTTTGCTAGACTCCCCCAGTGCTTGCTAGATCCCCAATGTTGGCTAGACTCCCCCAATGTTTGCTAGACTCCCCTAATATTTGCTAGACTCCCCCAATGTTTGCTAGACTCCCCCAATGCTTGCTAGACTCCCCCAGTGATTGCTATACTCCCCCAGTGCTTGCTAGACTCCCCCAATGTTTGCTAGACTCCCCCAATGTTTGCTGTACTCCCCCAATGTTTGCTAGACTCCCCCAGTGCTTGCTAGATCCCCAATGTTGGCTAGACTCCCCCAATGTTGGCTAGACTCCCCCAATGCTTGCTAGATTCCCCCAGTGCTTGCTAGACTCTCCCAGTGCTTGCTAGACTCCCCCAGTGCTTGCTAGACTCCCCCAGTGCTTGCTAGACTCCCCCAGTGCTTGCTAGACTCCCCCAGTGCTTGCTAGNGCTTGCTAGACTCCCCCAGTGCTTGCTAGACTCCCCCAGTGCTTGCTAGACTCCCCCAGTGCTTGCTAGACTCCCCCAGTGCTTGCTAGACTCCCACAGTGCTTGCTAGACTCCCCCAGTGCTTGCTAGATTCCCTAATGTTTGCTAGACTCCCCCAATGCTTGCTAGACTCCCCCAAGCACTTGCTGTGGCCATGCTTTATGTTGGGCATCTTATCACTTGGCCTTGGCCTATTCCCAGGTCTTATTCACAAATCTTGGTCCCCAACTCCTGTGCCTGCTTCCTCATCACCCTTCTCCTTACTCTTGGCTTACAGAGACCTGAGGGTCCCTTCCTTCTCTTTCACATCCTTAACTGCTACTGGCTCCTAAGAGCCTGCTTCCCAGCTGGCCAGGCAGCTGGCCCTAGACCCAGCAGAGCCCAGCTATCATGGCTTCACTGCTGGCTTCTTACTTTCAGTTTCCAAGCAGCCCCATGTCCCAGTGGGTCCTACTTGGACCAGAGACCAGCAGTCCCTCCTCATCTGCAGAGCCACACCCAAACTCGACAGAGTGCTGGCTGGTTCCTTTTACATTCTCCAGCAATCTGCAGAAGCTTGGGCCAGGCAACTTCCCTCTTGAAATGTTGACAAGTGCTGCCTCCTAATAAAATACAAGCCTGCTTTCTATCTTTTTTTCCTGCCAAAGGCATCAGCGATGATTGATTGGCTGATTGATTTAGAGAAATTAAAACATGTCACATATTTTATAAGCAACTTAACCACCCTTGCGGGAGCCTGAATACCTGACATAAAGATGCTGGCTTTAAATGTGGAAATAAATATTTTTCAATATTCAAATCAGTATCAGATATGGAAAAAAATGAATAAGGAGCAAAAATCATTCATTTTCTCTTAAGTGGCACTCAGTGCATACTTCTGTAGCTCCAGATCTTCCAGAGTTGTAGCTGTGGGTTAGGACTGGATAAAGATGGATGCATAAAAACATAACCACAAATACACCATTTCAGGGGCTGGACAGTGATCATGTCTTAAGATCATGCCAAATCTTGCCACTCCTCAGAACCTTCTAGATCTTGATCACTTCTTTACCCCTATCTTATCCGGTGAGCTCCATATTCTTCACCTCTGAGACACACCTTATTCACCCTTTGCTTGGAATACCATTTCCTCTGGGTTTTCTTGAACGCGTGTTCTAGGACGGTAGAAATCCTGACTTCAATAGTGATGTCTCACATTCAGTAGGGGTGCTTGTTAAACATTTGGAAAATGATAATCAGTTTGTGAAGCTTCTACTTAAGTTTCAAAACCTCCATCAAATATCTGCTTCCCCATCTTTGTGCTCAATAGAGCCTAGCACTATAGTCTCTGCTTCCTTGCTGCTTTGTGTTGACTTAACTCACCTTAAAAAAAAATTATCATTCATGTGTGTGTGTGTGTTGTGTGTGTTTTGTGCAAGTGAGTGCAGGTGCCCATGGAGGCCAGAAGAGGTACTTGATTCCCTGGAAATGAAGTTATAGACAACTGTGAGCCTCCATGTGGGTGCTGGGAATTGAACCTGGGTCCTCTGGAAGTGCTTTTAACTGTAGGGGCCATTTCTCCAGTCCTCATTGGTTTTTACATATCTACAAAAATAAAAAAACAAGGGGCATTCTAGACTTTGGAGTCATCAGATCTGGGATGCAATCTTTTTTTCTAACCATTCATTTACATGTTCAACAGAGAGTTATTGGGTACCTGGCTCCTAAGTGACAATCACTGGGAATTAAATAAAGAGTAAAGACAGTGTGGCTCCTGCTTTTTAGGGAATTTCTCATAGGTGTACCACTGCCTTCCTATGCTTTGAATTCCTTAGCTGTAATTCCCTTGGGAGCTGATTAAGTCAGGAGGTACAGGGAGGCACCTGGTGCATGCGAGGGAGGTGCGTGGTAGACTTTGCCCAGTCCTCAGCTTCTTCTGTGAACTATGAGCTTTGTCTGGGGCTGGGGGAGGTGTCTGTTTCCTTTCTCTTCCCCAGGACACAGTCATTTCAGCTGCCACTGAGAGTGCCAGAGGGGCTCTTTGTGCCTGATTTCTTGTGGCATTTTCTGACATACACACACACACACAAACACACACCAAAATTGGTGTGGTCAGATGTGGCCTGGCTTCACTGCACAGGCTGTTCCAATAGCCACAATCACGTTTTCGGTTGCATGAGCCAGCTGTAGAGCAGTCAGGGGTGCCAGAACTCCCAGCTCTAGAAGGACACAGGGTAGCCCTAAGGAAGAGTGCTTGGTATCTGGCCCCCAAGGTGGCTGAGACCCAGGCATGGTATACTTTACCCAGTTTTGTGAGGGAGTTTGAAGAGATGAAATGGGATTACAAGTCCAGGATGAAATGGTATAGTGAGGCCCAAATCTAAGACTCAGACTCAGAAAGAGACAGGGTTTGGGTATATTGGAATTCCAACTACCTTTCAGAAATTGTTAATAATTTCTTAATAATTTAGAGTGGCAAAGCTCAGAAAACAGTGAATGTGCTCTGTGTGAAAGACTGGGACTTCACAAAAGGTGATAGCTTAAAATTAAGTAGAACATCTGAAATTATTATTATTATTTTAAAAGAGATCAACTACAAATTTATATTGTGACCTCAGGTTTTCACTTAACATTTTGGGGTCATCTAAATAATGCATAGGCAGTGGGGAAGCAGTACTTGTGCTGTCAGGAGGGATGGCTCCCTTTATGGTTATGACTGGGTAAAGGGGTGGTGGCCCAGAAATGAAGGTGGGAACATCAGAGAGGGGAAGTTGGAGTACAGCTCCAGGAAGGAGGGAAGAGTCCACAGGTCACATCCCTCCCCCCCTGCCCCTGGGGCTCCTCTCTAGTTGCACTGTCCACCCATTGGGTCCTGGAAAACTTCTCAGTTCTCTTGACTGAGCCTTTCCCAGGCTCTCCCCTTTGCTGGCAGTCCTCCGTCCCTGCCATGGTCCATGTCAGACGCACATTAACTTAGAGGTTGTCAGGACTACCCTGCTCATGTACTGGATAAAGTTTGCTGCCCCTGAATTGTGTGTTTCTACTTTTCATTTAAAATGTTTAGTCTGATGTCTGTCTGCTCAGCAGGACCAAGTGCTACCTAAGGGCAAGGCCTGCCTCTGCTTTGGTGTCACTGTCACCCTATCCCTAGCATAAGGACAGGCACAGGTATAGCAACACAATAACTACTGAGGAATGAATGAATGGCTGCCAGGGGCTGATGCCTCTACCAAGCCTGGCTTCCTACTCAGCCAAAAACCTGGGCCAGATGAGAACTTTCCATTGGTCCACAAGAGCTTCTGATTTTGGAATCAATTCCATGGTCAAGTCCAGAGCATTGGGAAATAAGGGTCTGTGTCGTCAGAAGGTGTCCTGGTGACGTGGGTACTGGGCACAGCAAACCTCTCACAGCTTGCTGTGGTCACACCCTATCTTTTTAGTCTGCTCACAGGCTCTGAGGGCAGAGATTAGTAAAAGACATGAGGGGACAGCGCCTTTCTGCCCTGCAGTGTGTGGGGACCTCAGCTGGCACCACTGCAATGTTGGGAACAGGGATCCGCTTCAAGACACTTATTTTCTCCTGTGTCTGGGGTCTGGGCTGGGTTGACTCAAGGTCGGACTTGAAGGATGGTCCTCTGAAGAACCACATGTGGTCCCAAGTATTATGGTTTCAGGGAAGTAGGAATTCTCCTCTCTCTCTTTCTCCCTCCCTCCCTTCCTCCCTTCCTTTCTTTTTATTGACCTTTTAGGTAGAATTTATTTAAAAGTCTGATTCAAGTTACAAGAATATTATTTTTCTTTTAAGTAACTTTGGGAAAATATCTTTTCAGTTATATCCACATTTTTATTCCTGACACATTAGATTCCTCTCAGATAGTTAAATTTTAAAGGTATCTTTTCATAGACCAAAAACAAAAGCTCCATAGAAGTAACAACACATGTCAATTTAGAAAATGATTTATTTGTTTTTTTCCCTAACATAATATTTTTTATTAATTATTTGGGAATTTCATACAATGCACCCTGGTCATATTTGCTTCCCATTCCTCCAAAGTCCACCCTCCCACCCCTCACCAAAAAAGAAAAAGAAAAAAACTGTTGCCCATATATTCAATGGAACATGGTCAAACTTCCAGTGGCCAGTTCCTTAATAAACACTTCTCCACCCCCATGCCTGCCTGAAGCCATTACCTGTGAAGAGCTACACTTCAGCATCCCAATCACAACTTTTAAGGACTCTCTCCAATACTTTCCTGCCTGGACTGTTCCCTTTTGTGGTAGGAGGGTGAGGAGAGGTTGTCCCAGAAGCCGTCAGTGTCTCTCATTCTCCCAGTCACCGATGCCCTGCAAAAGAAGTTTTCTGGCCCATAGCAGCCATCACAACATGGATCATGGAATCCCACATGGGGAAGTAGAGTTTCTTAGTGGAAGCTTATGCCTCCATGGCTCTAGTCTGTAAAGTGGAGGTTGTACGACGTGCAGTGTCACTCCTGTATTCTGGTGTTCAGAGGTGGCCCAGCTCACCGGGATGGACCACAGACCCATAGAAGCACTGTGGGAGGACTTACGACATCAGAACCGCCATGGATGATTTATGCGTGGTCGATCTCTGGGATCAGGCTGGCTCTTGATTATGCAATGAGCTGAAGAACAGATCCACTTTCGATTGAGCCTTCACATTGGTAAAGAACATTCTAGTTAGCTATTCCAAAGAGAGAAGAGGCTTGGTGCTTCACAGGCCCGGCTTCAAATCCTAGTTTTATGACTAAATTCATGGGATCTTGGGCAAGCCACTCACCTCCCCTGGATCTCAGCTTCTCACCTCCATAGCAGAGGCAGTAGCACATGGCAGCCTGATTCTGTAGTTGAGGTTTAGTGAGCTTCTAGAGGAGGCTGTAACCCGGCGGCAGCCCAGTGGTGGCTCCTATGTGTACTCCTCACAGCCCGCTCCTCCTCTTTGCAACACTCATCCTTGTTCTTCCACGTTCAAAGTCAGAAGAAAGACCTCTCAAACTGTCTTCCTGGATTCAGACCAGCCACGGCTAGAAGGGATTCAGCTTCTGTCCTTCTGTCAGTTGCTAAGTAAGGAGACGGAGATACAGAGAGAACCTCCGGTCAATCCTTGGAGCGTCTGCATTCAGTGGGCAAGGGAGGTGGTGGGAGGCAGCTGGGTGCGGCCTGTGCTTCTGGGGTTGTGTTTGGTGGGCCACAGAGCCCCTGATGTCAGTCTCCAGTATGCCTCTGCTCTGTTTGTATAGATCCAGTTAAAATCTGACAGCGTATCGACTTCAGAAGAACTGAAGATGGGAAGAGTCAGTCATGTGAGCAAGGCCGAATTAAGCTCTTAGCTGCCTCCTAATACGGCCTAATGCTTGTTCAATGCGGTGTTGAGCACTTTCACACATACTGTCTTTTAACTACACCAATATCTTTATGACGGAGGTCTTTGCACTGCCCCCACTTTATGGCTAGACACTACAACTCAGAGAAACAAAGTGACTTGACCAGGGCCTCATGGTCAAGCTGCCAGGATACTGATATAGCACCCAACTGTTTGCACTGAAGCAAAACGTCCCAAGGGGATAGGGAGGCACATTGTGTTCTGCGTGTCTGGAGCATCTTAATGGGAGTTCTTACTTACTTCAGACATGAGACTCCTTCCAGGAGAGGGAAAGAACAAGACCTTGAAGACAGGACTTCAAAGCCATCAGAGGTTGCTGCCCTGGCATGGGAGGGAGAAAGCTGATTATGGGACCAAGAGCATCTCATGCTGGCTGAGTGGCAACCTGTGGTGGTGTTACCAGTTAGATCTGTCTGAGAGCCATCGGTTCCCTTGAAATGGGATGCACTTCCTCCCACTAGCAGGGCTGAGACCACAGTGGGCCAGGAATGCTACTGTAAGCAGGCTTGCAGAAGGTGGGCCCTTTAGCACAAACCCTGGCATCAAACAAAGGGCTCATACCAGTAACTCTTTAGCTTCAGGGGTAGGGCTTTCTTGGCTGTTCAGTCAAAATGATTTTCTTGGTCCAGAGGTAAGGGTTATTGTCTTAATGACCATGCATCTTATATTCATTTTTTCATTTGGAAATGTTAAGAGTGCCAGTCATCATGCATAGCTTATAGGATGATTGCAGCTGAATAAACGGTGACATGGAGAAGCAGAGCAAGGGGCCTAGGCCATACAGTAGTGGGTAGATCTGGGATTTGAATCCAGACCTCTGGCTGTGATTCTGCTGTCGTTCCCTATGGCTCTTCCAGGGAAAGTCAGCCCTTGGAATGTCTGGCTAACACATGTCAGTAAAGGTGTTTCTGGTTCCTTCCTGCAGCTCTGCCTTCTCCATCTTTTCCCCGCTGGAAATGAGAAGATAGGATCCCTGGGCCCTTGGCGGCCTTGGGGAGCCACCTCACACAGGACATCAGTTTGATTAACCATACGTTCCTCTATGCCAAGAATCAGGCGAGGCCCTGGGTATAACTCTCAATGAGGCAGGGCAGATACAGGGAGAGGCCCTGGTAGGGCAGAGTGCTGGGATGTGGTAGTCGTAGGGATTGTGGGTGTCTTGTGGGTGACCTGTTTGTTTTACCCTACTTTCAACTGCCCAAGTCTACACTGTCAATGCTGATGGCAATCTAAAGACTGATCTTCACCAGGAATGCCCCCGGCTGGTGAGTGACAGCCTGGTGGAGTTACACTGGGGGACTCAGGTGCGTGTTCTGCCTCCAGTTCCAGCAGCACAGACTTCTGGCTGCCTGTAGTGGGAACTTGGCAGGTACACTGGACTTGGGCCTTCTCTGTGCAGTGTCCTGGAGAAGGGGGGGGGAGGATTTCAGAGATGTAAGGCAAACTGGAGGTAGTTTCTAATGCTAGAACAAAACACCATGCCCCCTGTGCCCAAAAGCAACTTGGGGAGGAATGGGCTTATTTTAGTTTATAGTTCCACATCACAGTCTGTCATGGAGGGAAGTGAGGGCAGGTCCTCAAACAGGGCAGGGACCTGGAAGCAGGAGCTGATGCAGAGGCCAAGGGGGAGTTCTGCTTACTGGTTTGTTCCTTCTGGTTCCCAGAACCACCTGCCCAGGGTGGCACTACCCACAATGGGCTGGTCCTTCCCATATCAATCATTAATCAAGAAAATACCCTGTAGACTTGCCTATAGATCAGTCCTGTGGAGGTATTTTCTTAATTAAGATTTCTTCTTTGTGGAGAACCCTAACTTGTGTCAAATTGACATAAACCAAGCCACACAGGGTCTGTGAGTCAGATATGGGGCCAGCTATATCCTCAAAGAATCTGAAGGAAGTCTTCAGAGTGGGTGGGGGTTAGCCCTCTGAAGGGGTGAGGAGGATGGAGAGAGGAGGGATGAGTGTTCAGGGGACCGGTTAGATCTGGGGTATTTGGGGCAGCCCAGAGGGGGTCTCTGGCTCAGTGCAGGTGTGTCTGGTGAGGCAGGGATGTGATGCTGAGGCAGATCATGGAGGCCACAGAGAATGACTTATACTCCATCCTAGCATCTTGGGCAGCACAGAGAACTGCAGGGAGGAAAGTTCAAGAAGGATTTAGAAGCCAAGATGGTTTCCGGCAGGCTCAGCTGGGCCTGCTATCAGAGCTCCTCCTGGGGAGGAAGGAAGAGAAGGTGCTGGGCCGATTCCCCTTCAGGGAGCTTCTTCTTGCTGCCAGTCTGCCCTCTCGGGGACCATAAAGTTGGGCACTGTGGGTAATTATAGGCTGAAAGAGGCCCAGGGCAGGGAGACTGGGGACCTGTGGGGGTTGGGTGGGGTGCCGTGAGCAGGATCCATCATGCTGGCCTGGCACACGTAGACACCCGAGGCCCCCATAAAGTGGCTGAGAGCAGGCCCTTTTACAGGCATTCAGGGATGGAGCATGACATCACCACAAGCCAATCAGGGACACCCTGGCCCTACTATTCTTCTCCAGGGCTTGTTTCTGTGGTGCCTGAGGTAGATTCTTGGGAAAGTGGATGCTCTGTTCTGGAGTTCTTGTCCTCAGTGGGTTCTGAGTGAGTCTTTGTGCAGGGAGCCAGGTTCTGAGGCTGCTAATGCTCTTCCAAGATGGAAGCGCTGCACCTTTCAGGCATTTTGAACCGGCTGCCTGGGATCCCCTTCCAACCACATTCTCTACCATTTTCCAATGAATCAACTTTTCACATAGACCCGATTGAGAAAAACTACCCACATACTTGAAAACTTCATGAATGACAGAGGCTGGAGACTGAAGAGATGTGGATTTAAATTTTCCTTCCTCTTCCCACTATCTGTGTCTTTCTTGGACAAGTCCTTTTGCTCAGGAGCCTCAGTTTTTCCATCTCTGTAATGGGCCAACAATACCCACTTTGCAGGTTAGTTGGGATCATCAGGCTGGGCATTAATACTTGACAACCATGAAGTAAGTATTTTGACTAAGTCATTCTTCCTTACCCTCGATTTAAAGACGTACAAAGACATACAAAGCCTTCCCAGGGCTACTTCCCACACTCGATTTATGGGGTAGATGATCTTAAAGAAGACGGAAATGAGGCCCAGACAGACAGAGGGTCTTGTGAAAGCCGCTCCGGCTAATTAAGCTCTGTTTGTAGTTCTTTGGCGAAGCACAATCATTTGTTAACTCTAATTAAGAGAAACTATAAAACCAATATAGAACCCAACTGAACGTTTGGAAAACAGGGGGTGAGGGATGAACCTTTCCTCCTGAGGCTGGCAGCCTAGCAAGAGCAGTGGGGACCCGGTTAGTCCATGCTGGCCTTGACCCTAAACTCCACAGGACCCCGCTCCTCATTCCGGGCGAGCTGTTACCATGCTGATGGTTTCCTGGGACTTCGTAGAACTGAGGCTGAACTTTGCTTCCACTTCCCCTCCAGAAGGGGTGAGATTCCAATGGACACCTCTTTGTGCCCACAGAACATGTCTCTTGTCTGTCTCACTTCCTTCAGATACGTTTGCAGAGGCGGCATTGGGGGCTCTCAGGATGGGAACGTTCTTGTGGCCCATGGTGCGTATTTTCCAATTTATGTCCATAAAGGCCCTTGCTTTCTTTGCCTCCAGCAGAGTTTTATCTGTCTAGAAATTTCTATGCAGCCTTACCAGCACTGAGTATTACTGTTTGCTGTTTAGCTTGCTACACGGTAGGTTGCTATTACCTTTTAAATTTTATTTTAACTCGCTTTATTTGTTAATATGTGTGTGTGTGTGTCTCCTGTGTTCCAGTGAGTTCATACTCTGATTTTAACAGTATTTGATGGTTTTGGTTGTACTGAATAAAGCAAATGCTACAAAACGCAAGAAGAACCACCGCTTCATGTTTGTAGAAAGCGAGCACATTGTCTGCCCTGCCAGACAGTGATGATTGTCATAAAATGGGGCTGCCTCCAAAGTTGAAATGAGCAAATGATTACAGCATACAATGGAATCCCAGACTGACCCTGATGAATGAAATTGCTAGTGCGATTGGGGTGGATGTCAGCCAAGGGCTTCCCCTGTGGCTTTACGATAGGTCCCAGTGACCCCAGCTGTAAATACGAGGGGGGGGTAAGGGGGAGACGCCATGACCAGGCCAAGGCTGGAACAGAGCATAGGGGTGTATGTATTCAGATATGGGTGGGGAGTGACTTCTATAGCAGCCAAACTGACTCTGAACCCCTAGGGAGGGGGGTTGTCATGGGTTCAGGCAAGAACACAGAGACCATCTGAGGTGGGGCTGTGTAGTGAGTGGTTTTTGACTGCTAACAGAGGCCCAGAACACCTCTGGTGTATCTGACACGGTGTCCCAGTGTTGGGAACAGCCAGACCTAGGTTCTCAACTTGGCTCTAGCTACTGAGATTTATGGAAGCTATCCTTGTGGGCTAAAGGTTAGCCAGGAGCCTGGACATGTTCTGTCCCCTTTGCTTTGACTTTGTTGGTCTCTCCAGGCTGGGGTCCTTGTACCTTCAGTATGGTTCCCTGCTGATGCTCACAAGGTCTCTTCGATGACCTTGACACCTTACTTCTCAGGCTGACCTTGAGGCCAGCTGCTTATAGCTGCCCTGAATTCGGATCTCAGAGCTCCTTGAATACTTGGGTCTGGATCCTGCATGAGTAACAGGGAAACTCTGCTGGTGGCCTCCCTTCTTGTGACACTGAAGGCATTTCTCCCTAGAGACTAAGCTCCTTCCTCAGTCTTAAAAGGTGAAGTCACAGAACTTCCTCATGCTTGCAGTAGGCTAACCCCTACTCCTCCAGGAAGGCTTCTCTGACCTCCCCAATCGGCAAGTGGTTCCCTCCTTCGCTCTCCTCTGTGCTACTAGCTTCATGACTGTTCTTATAGCACTTGGTTGGTGCTTGGTCTGTTCTCAGGGTGACTCCCTCCCCAGGTACCCAACTCTATGGCCACATCTGCATCTCCCTCACCGCACCCTCTCGTGGGATAGCCCTATCCCATGCACTGGCCTCGTCACTTTGAGGACTCTCAAGGAATATTTGCTGAGTGAGTGAGTGATGAAATATTTCCTTCAGCATCCGTGAAAGGCTCCTGCTGCAGGTTCTCTTGCTTGGCACAACCTTCCTGTCAAGGCTTGATAGACAGAATGTCATCTTATGCATTTGAATAATGACACTGGCTGATCCCCATTGCAAGCTTTGGGGTACCAGCCCTGGTGGTCAGAGCTTTTTACAAGCAGTGCTACACGTGATCTCCCCAGAAACACCAGGAGATTGGTACCCCCTTCACACTCATCTCACCAGGACAAGTTTGAGGTCTGCTGAGGACAAGTGTCTTGCCAAGGTTAAATTGTGAGAAGGAACAGAGCTGGAATCTGACCCCAGTCTGTGTACTGCCAAAGTTCCTGCCTGGCCACACTGCCTCTCCTCATGGTATCACATCTCTTGTTTTGCCCTCTGGACCTTGAGTTCTAAGGAGAAGGGACAGTGTCTTATGTGTCCTGGCATCTCCAGGGGCAAGCACAGGGCTGGGTGCAGGTAGGCGTCAATAAATGGTGATGAAAGAGACGGCTGGACGGACAGACTGCTGGTGTCTGCCCCAGCTCTGTTGCAAGTGGGGAGTTTATGCAGTCCTGCAGCACACTGGGAGATGGGGGGTGGGGTTTAACTTGGGGCTGATCTTGTACCCAAGTTGTTCTGGTCATAAAACACAAGGTGTGTCATCGTGGGGACACAGTGAGCAATGTGCCTGCCTGCCAGTGCATCAGATATGTCTTGCCAAACACAAGCGAAATGAAATGTCCTGGGAAGGCAAACAGCCTCCTCCCTCCTGTGCCAGAGAGCAGGATCATTGCGCTCTGTCTACACACGAGTTCCTCCAACATCCCCCGCTGATGGCCTTGAGAGATAGCGTGTCCCTGTGGGTCCCTGTGAGTGAAGAATAGCTGTTGTGGGCATATAGGTGCCACAGGGTCCCTAACATCTGGCTAGATGGGCTCATTATCTGTCCAGGCAGCAGGCTCTTAAGAGGAGTGAGATCCCCTTCCTCAGGGGAATCTGCAGCGCGCATGTGCACCTATCCTCAGGGACTGTGATCTGGGATTGGTCCCTCTGCTCTGAGCTCCACCTGCGGGACCGTCTGACTGCACTGTGCACTGGAGTTTAGCTATTGATCGTTACCAAAGTCCAGATATAAATTGTGGGAATGGTCATTCTTACATGTATACCATCCAGTTTCCGGCTCATTCTCACATGTATACCATCCGCTTTCCCACGTGCCATTTGACTCCGCTTACAATGCCACCATCAACAGAGTCAGAGATTCAGTCACAGCTAGGGGCATGTGCACTTCGATCGGACTTTGCTCTGGTTCAGCCTTCTGCATGGGCCAGTTTATCCAGATTGCTGATATCCCAAATGGTTAATGGCATGGAGTTAGTGTTAGCACCGTCTGGCTTGATATTCTGACTCCTGCTAATCACTGTGCCTGGGCAGGGGACTTCAGGGGCTGAACCTATTGTCTCTTTACCTATAGAGTGTTCAACGTTTAACAGAGAGTGGCTTGCTTGTGGTGTTGCTTAAGGTCAGCACATTGCCAGGGTCCCTCAGGGGGAGGGTGGGCATGCCTCTAGTCCTGCCATCTGTTCTGTCCTCAGATGCTTTGTTTCATGCTGTCCTGCGTCCTTTGACCTTTCACCTTTGATTTCTCAGCCTCTGGTCCAGAAGCTCTTTCTATAGTAGTAGCTTGCTTTCTTCTTGGGCCTCCTTGTTAGGTGCTCAGGAACTCATTTGTTACGAGTCTCCTGTGCCAACTGCTCAACTTCCCACCTATCTGGGACACAGCCTCCCTATCGTCATTTGCTTCCCTTTCTGGGCTTTCACGGGGCCTACGGGTTTTTTTTCTTCTTATATCTTTTCTTTTCTGTATATGTGTGGCATGTATTTCTTCAGTGGTAGTGTGTATATGTTTATGTGTGGGGTATATATTATGGTATATGTGGGGTATGTGTGGTGTATGGATATATACATGTGGTGGTGTATTTGATCTGTACATTGTATATATAATGTGTGTATATGGTGTGTATGCTATATATGTTGTATATGGCATGTGTAATATATGTGTTTGTAATGGAGGTGTGTTTTGTATATACAATTAGTCTGGTGTGTCTGGAACATGTAGCACACATAGTATTTATGTTGCATGTGTTATATGTGGTGAATGTGTCTATAATGGTGGTGTGGTGTATATGTTGTATATATGTATGTATAATGATATGTATGGTGTATGCAGTGTGTATATGGTATGTGTAATATATGTATTTAGCATGCATGGCATGTATATTGTATGTAATGTATGTGGCATGTGTTTGTAGTGGTGGTGTGTATGATAAGTGGTGAGTATATGCTATGTCGTGTGTATATGGCATGTGGTATGTTAAAACAATGTGAGTATTGTTTTAACCATATAAAGATGTGTTACATTTGTTCATGTTGCAGAATATTACTTTTTTTTCTTTTTTAATTTTCTAAGTCAGGGTTTCTCTGTAGTTTTGGGGCCTGTTCTGAAATTTGTTCTTGTAGACCAGGCTAGCCTCAAACTCACAGAGATCCACCTGCCTCTGCCTCCCGAGTGCTGGGGTTAAAGGTAGTGTGACCTCTCATTTCAATGGAGTTTATGACTACAGTGCTATGGCTTGCTTGCTTGATGGCAATGTGGACTCACTGTGTGCCTGGAACTGTGCGCAGCTCAGGAGCACCAAATGGCTCTGAGGCAAGAGCGGCTTGGCTCATGCATGCTAAACTGTGCTTGCTAATCTCAGGCAGGATCGTAATTACCATAATAACAGCACAGTTAAGGTTTAGACTGGGCAGGAAACAGGCTGTACTGTATTTCTCCTACATAGTGCAACTAAAGTTTTTAAGAACTGCTTAACATTTTGAGAAATGCTCCTGGATAGTGAAGAATTACAGATTCACAATAGGACAGATTCAGACATAAATGGGTCATACTGTTAAATAAATGTACTTAGGTTTGGGAGAAAGAAAAAGAAAAAAAATAGAGAATAATAAAATAAATAATGCCTTATAAAAAGGTAAAGTCTTTAAAGAGACAGACTACAGATACAGATAGTTATAGATTAAAAGAAATAAAAACAAGCCACGTAAATATGGAAAATTCACAGGATATCTGGATTATGTATTTTATTGTGTTTTCTTTAAATTTTTTGACTGTGAAGGAACTAAATACAAAGAGATATCTCATATGGGCTGCCAAGCTAAACCAACATGGATATTATGAAGGTATTATTGCTTCACAATTTTGGTCTAAAGATATGATGCTTTCAAAAAGAGGTTCTTCTTTTGTTTTCATAGAGGACGAGAACCTGTGGACTTATCCTATACTAATATGGTATGATAGACCATGTCCTCCTGAAGGTCACTGTGAACACCTTCAGAAAATTACTTCACTCAACTGTCGACTGAGATGTACCTGCCACACAGGTTATACCATGAAAGGCCTGATTAATAGTGCCCCCATACAGCAGGAAGCAGTTTGGAGAGAAATAACTACGTCCATATTCCCAAATATTGTTTATAAATGCTTTTTTTTACATTTAAAGGGGGAGATGATATGGATATAAATAATTT
>JAQHUG010000077.1:4386299-4421106 GCA_028555095.1 Dicrostonyx torquatus
GGGCACCTAGGTTGTTTCCAGGTTCTGGCTATTACAAATAGTGCTGCTCTGAACATAGTTGCATAAATGCTTTTGTAGTATGGTTGAGCATCTCTTGGGTATATTCCCAAGAGTGGTATTGCTGGATCCTGAGGTAGGTTGATTCCCAATTTCCTGAGAAACCTCTGTGGCAATCTTTATCTGTATTGCAGTATCCTAATGAATTTTCTTTCTCAAGAAAAAAATTTTTGTTGAATGAATTAATGACAAGTGAGGATGTGTGTGGTTGCCTCGGGGGAAGGCAAGGATATTAGAAATATTCTTACTCTACAACTTATGAGACCAGGCATGTGACGGCACTGGGAAGAGCGTGTATATGTGAGTGTGTAAACCCACGGGTGTGAAATGTACAAGGGCAGAGACAGCTAGCCCCTCCCCTCTAGCTATGGCTACCCCTGGAGCTGAGGTTTCCCAGGCTGGTCATAATGTCTATGGTTTACTCTTCTGGCTGTTTGGGAGGTGGGGTGGGGTCACTGGGTATTGGTCTAGGGTTTCTGTTTTCCTGGGAGGGGTACCTCTCCTTTTGGGGGATTTGTATCAGCAGCTAAGCAGATAATTGCTTGTCAGGTTGATTGAAGGCTTTTCAGAACCATCTTCCATGAAACATCCTCCCATCCTCTCAAAGAGCAGATTATCTGAGGTGGAAATGTTTCTCCCTCAGCTTCCCCCCCCCCCCTTTCTCTAAGTAGTAATTATGGCCCAAGTAGCCCTCCATGGCGTTTCCTGTCATTTGGAGGCTGAAGCCAGCGGCTGTTTCCTCTGCTGAGTGAACGACAAGCAGGCCAATTAGGGGAACACCCCACCCCCAGCTTGGCCCTGAGCCCCAAGAGCTCCCGGTGGCCTCCACAGAAGGACCCGGGAGGCCTGACTTCTCCTGTGGAGATGATGGGTAAGGAAGGGTTGACTGACCATTTGTAGCTCTTGGCTCTCTTCCAAGTCCTGAGGCTTTGCTAGCCCTCTGCTCCCCACACCCTTTTCACTTCTGAGGGAGCATGGCCCTCCCTTAGCTGTGGTCACACTGCAGAGCCCTTCCAGGTTAGCTCCATGAACAGCTGGGAGACAAAGCAAGGATCAAGAAGGGCTAATGGCCAAAGCAACGGCTGGGGCTGCCTGTGTTTACAGTGCAGAGCCTTTCGCTTCTCCATGTTTCCAATATGTTCTTTATAACATGGGCACAGACTTGGCAGAGTCACTCTGCACATCCCACCCTACCTGTGCTTGCACACATAACCAATAACCTTGTGGTTTAAAGTCTCCTCCCCCCCAGCTTCTTCCTGTGCCTCCCTCCCTCACCCACCTCGTTCACTACCTCTACCCGTCTTCACATCTTCCTTTTGATAAGCATCCTGTCAGTCATAGGGGCCAAACCTGAGCAGGATACAGTCTGCAGTGAAGGAAGAACTGAGGTTTGTGAGTTGAGATAACTTGGCTTGGGTGAATGACCTGAAACCACTCCATGCCTCAGTTTACCCACCCGTGAAATAAGGTTAATAGCAACAGGGTCTTCCTAAGAGGGGAGGGGGATGAGAGAATGCCCAGGGCTCGGACTCTAGCCTGTGCTTAGCACATGTGTAGTGAACAGATGATGACAGACCTCAGAAGGGAGGATGTGTGTCGTCACAGAGAGAGGAGGGGATGTTCAAGGTGACTGGGTCAGGGATTGTGTTTGGGAGGTTCTGGGGGCCCAATGTGGCTGAAATCAACTCGGTGGTGAAGTGTGGGAGGGTGGCAGTGGATAGGAGGCTGGGACACTGTCCCTGAATCTGTTAGCCAAGTTCCAACCTCAGCCACTTACCACCTGTATGGCATTGAGCAAGGTGCGCCTCAGTTCTCTTGCATACCACAAGGCAGGTCCCCATACTTCCTGCCTTAGTAGACAGAATAACTGAGTTAGTAAATAAGAGAACTTGTCCGTGGAGAACTGGCATAAACATGCTCACTACTATTGTCCTGTGTGGACCTGTTCTGCATGCGGTTGCACGTGTGGATGGTTCACATGCCCACCTGCAGCCAGCAGTTGTTCACATGGTGTGCTCGTGTGTATGTATGTAGGCGTGTAGTCGAACCAGGATACGGAGAATCCACTGAGGATTTAGGGAAAGAGTGTTCTATTCTGGTCAAAGAACCCCTTGGCTGAGACAGGATACCTACCGCCATCCCAAACAGTGGGAAGTAGCATTTGTAAGCAACAACCCATGTTCTTTTCCCATGGAAACATTTCTAGAAAAGCCCCTCCCCCATTCTCTCATTGGTACAATGTCAGTGGAAAACCTATCTATATGAGGTTGATGAGCTTCTTAATTCCTGCCATTGTCATGTCCACATCTCCATCAGGAAGGCAGAGGGCTGAGGAAGAGTTAAAGGGGCAGAAGGCAGAGGCTAAGGAAGAGTTAAAGGGGCAGAAGGCAGAGGCTAAGGAAAGTTAAAGGGGCAGAAGGCAGAGGCTGAGGAAGAGTTAAAGGGGCAGAAGGCAGAGGCTAAGGAAGAGTTAAAGGGGCAGAAGGCAGAGGCTAAGGAAGAGTTAAAGGGGCAGTGGGTGTTGGCTGCTGGCGGCAGGGAGCAGGCCAAGCCCATTAGAAGTGTTAGAAGTGTTGGAAGCAAAGGAAAGCAGGGCAGGGAAGTTGTCAGTGGCCTTCAGATAAGAGGACATTCGACCTTGCCTGAGACCAAGGTCCTCCTCTGGAGGCCCCCAGCGTGCCAGCACAGCCCCAGGGGAGGACAAGGAAGTCTCCTTGACTGCAGCAGCCTGGGCTTAGCTAGGGCTGGACATGGAGCCTCTCGTTATCTGCTCATGCCACATGCAGGCAAGTCATGCTGGGCACATAAGACTTGGCTGGCCTGCAGGAAGCTGGAAGAGCTTCTGTCCCTCTGGGGTCAGAGGTGACTGGAATTTGGCAGTCCAGGGACATGGGAACTTCCTGTGGTTCTCCCAGAGCTGAGACTGGCAGCAGGAACCAGACAGAGCCGGTGGTCAAGAAATGACAAAAAGATGATTTGCATCACCACTTCCTTATGAAAAGCATGCGGCAAGCCTGGATTTTGCAGTATATGTGCATAAAACGTGCATGCACACTTCCACGTGCATGTATGCACTCGCATGCAGGACTGTGTTAAGTGCGAAGAGGCAAGAATTCCAAGTTTGTGTGTTGCTAGACGGATGTGTACATACTCAAATTTATCTGCCTGAGTAAAGACGCTCTTGGCACATACATGATGTGTGTGTGTTGTGCAGTCATGTGTGCTTATTGTATGTAAGCATGCATTTGGGTGGGATGTATGTGAGCATGTATACTGAATACTTATATTAACTCATAGAAGGGTGTATGGAACATATGAGTACGAATACATAGGGGCACAATTTCAGGGTGTGTGTTGCCTGTCCTGAAAATCTAGCTCAGAATACAGCAGAATGAAGGGGGAAAGGACAAAACCCATGACACTGGAAACACCTGGCTCTTCATATGTCCTTGGAGTCTTCAGAAAGGGTTCTGTGCTTCTTCATCGCTAACAAATGTGCAGCTTCTCACTCAGATATACAAGCACCATACGCTGTGAGATGTGATTCCCAGCCCGGTCGGGGCTTTTAATCCAAGTGGACACGTACAAGGAGTAGCTGTGGGACTGTCTCCAGGTGAGAGGGATGGGCAGAGCTTCCGCTCTGCTGGGCTCACTGCAGCCCACTCCATTGAGTCCTGCAACAGTGAAAGAGGGGATGCCTGCGGAGCAAATGCAGAGGCCTCTGGTGGGGAAGCCTGGCTCTGCCTTGAGTGTGAGCTGGAAATCCAGGGGCTTTCAGAACAGGCATGGGCCGCAGACAGGCCCCTCAGTGGGAGGACTTGGAGCAGGACCATTCACCCTCACACTGTTTAAGGAAGAGTCTGGAATGAAGATGTGGCTCAGCAAAGTGCTCAACATACCACGTGCAGGCCTCCAAGTTCATCCCAGCCCTGAGAAACAGTTCCTTCTTTTTCTTTCTTTCTTTCTTTCTTTCTTTCTTTCTTTCTTTCTTTCTTTCTTTTTTTATTTTTGCAACACTGTGCTATTTGTTTAATATATTTCTAACAATAGACTAGGAGTGTGGCCACTGTGAGCTTGTATAACATTTTATTAATACACAGCCTCAAATACACCCGTGTTTATACACTTTCTGTGGCTTCTTTCATGCTACAGTAATAGAGTTGAGTAGGTGTGACAGACTCTAAGGCTCTTAAGGCCCCAGATATTTACCCTTGGCACCTTGTAGAAAGACTTCGCTGGCTGGAACAATTAGGTCATTTCACTAGCATGAGGATGGTAAGTCTGATGAAAAGTAAATGCTTAACAATTAGTGAATGAATGAATGGCTTGGTTAATTATGGAAGACGATTCTGTTGGAATTCCAGGCAGAGGGACTAGTGTGTGCTAGTTATGTGACCAAGGATCAGTACCGGGTAGTCTGGTAATGGAAGACAGCACAGAACACATGCATGCACACACGCACACACATACACACAGAGGCACATGCACACACAAGATTGGCAGCCCAGCAGAAGCAGTTTTTATGGACAGAAGGTTTCTCTGTGGAGGTGAAATTGAGTCTTCAGACTCATTAGGCATGTAGTAATTAAAGATGGAGGGAGCAGCATACGTAGAGATTGGGAGGCCTGAGTGAAGGAAGAGGGTTGGATGGGCACAACCAACGTCACTGAGCCTTAGTGTGTACTTGCTGGGTCAGTGGGCAGACCTGGAAGGTGGAGATGTTTGAGATCTCTTTCATGGGGCTTGGAAGGGATCTTGTCAGTTGGGATTTTGTCCTGTGAGTGATGGGGAGTGGTAGGGGGTACTAGGATCCAGGGCGTTGGAGGAGGGCTTCTTCTTTGTCCCAGCTGCCTGGCTAGCTTAGCCCTGAAATAACCACACAGAGATTGTATTAATTAAATTACTGCTCAGTAGAGCATGAGACTCTTAATCTCAGGGTTGTGGGTTTGGGCACCAAATGAAGGACACTTAAAAAAAATCCCACACTAACTCAGAATTTATTTTTTTAGGTGTAGACTCACAAATCAGAATCCTCTGCTTGAATGGAGAACAGCAACCGAATCCCGCAGCTGGAAAAAGAGAATGTACGCCTGCTCTACATTGGCTTGTACAGTATAAGAGGCCACGCCCCAACGGGCAGACAACCACTGTAAGACTTCCTACAGCACCAGGGGGACCTAGGAAGACCAGGAAGGCAGAATCCTGGGCAGGCCACCAGCTGTAGTCCCTGTGGCATGTGACCTGTGGTACCCACCTCCCAGGGATAGGCTAAAGTGACTTGGGACTGAGCTGTGAATAGCTCCATTATATAGAGCCTGATGAGTCACATATCTGAAAGAAACACAGGACATGGGATTAAATCTGAACTTCAAAATAATCATGTTTAATATTAAATATACTCAAAATATGCATGGTAGATACTTAAAAGATGATCTGCTATTGTTCTGAAACCTAACTCTTACTGCCTGCCCACTGTTTTCATTTGATACGTCTAGCAATCCATTTGTTTAGGGATGCTTCTGGCTGAACCTGGCTCTTGGTTGGTGACTTCAAGTTCCTAATATGTGCCCAAGGAAGCAAGAGTGACAAGGTGTATGGATGGATACTAGCAATGTGAGGACCATGGGATCCAGTCTTTTTGGTCTATAGGAAAAGAAATGAAGGCTCAGAGAATGGGAGGGCCTACCTCCAGGCCATCCGCCAGGCAGGGTCCCCGAACTCTGCTTTTCACTGTGGCTACTTGGACAGGGCATTCTGGCTCTTGAGGGTGAAAGGGTGGGCCTGATAGGAGAAGCAGGTCACAGGAGGGGCTTCAGGGCTCCAGAGCAGCTTCTGGAACTTTCAGAAGCACCCAGGTCCCAGCAGGAGATGCAGTGTACATTCTTTAACACATCCCTTGCTCCTTCCTTCTGTGCCTCAGTTCCTCCAGCCATAAAGTGGGACTAATTACACCCACCTCCCAGCTGAGTTGTGAGGATTAATTAATGTTTGTAAAGGCTTTGTGATCCTTGGATGAAAGACGCTCCTTTACATATAAAGGGTCATTATTTTTATTATTATTATACTAGTGCCAAGTATTATTACCTTAATTAGCTTTTCTAGATATCAAAAGCAATTAGACGGATCACTTGCTGAATGCCACTCTAGAAACCTAAGTCATAGAAACTTGTACAATTGTTTGTCAGCTCATTATCAGGCAGGGTGCTGGCCATAGGTCACAAGAAAGTGTTCAGAGTTGAGGAGAAATTTGATTTTGGCTCTAGTCAGTATTGACTCTTTGTCAAAAATTCGCAGGCATTTAAAGCTCCTTGAAAACAGAGTTTTTTGTCTTTTAATGGGGAAATGTCCTTTCAAGCAGGCATATGTGTGTGTTTTTGGAAGTCATGGGAAATTAGCTCTGTAGACCAAGTACCCTGGGCTAGGGTAGAAACATGCGCTGTGTTCCTTATGTGTAGAGAAGATCAGGTTTTAACCTCTGTTCACACTTGATGGTGTCTGCCACAGCTTAGGCCCTACAGTCATGGGCCTATGTTAGTCCCACTTTTTGATTCTCATTTTACAAATGAGGACACCATGGCTCCAAGAGGTGAGATGACAGCTGGGAAGGGCAAGTAGAGAATACAAATGCAAGTCTAGATTTGATGCCATTCCTTGTTTTGGGTTTAACCTGTCCCTTAAGAAATCAAAAGAGCTGGGCGGTGGTGGCACACACCTTTAATCCCAACACTGAAGAGGGATCTCTGAGAGTTTGAGGCCAACCTGGTCTACAAGAGCTAGTTCTGGGACAGGCTCCAAAACTACAGCAAAACCCTGTCTTGAAAAACAAAAAACAAACAAACAAAAGTCAAAAGAGCTGGGCAGTGGTGGCACACACCTTCAATTCCAGCACTCACGAGGCAGAGGCAGGTAGATCTCTCTCTGAGTCTCAGATGAACGTGGTCTACAGAACTAGTTCCATGATAGTCAGGGCTACACAGAGAAATCCTGTCTTGGAAAACAAAAGGGCAGGGGAAAGTCAAGAGATTTGTTGCAATTGCAGAGAACAGATGGTACCATCGGCTGCTAAACTTTCCAGTCTTGGATCCAACATGGCTTTGCCTCTGGAGGGTCTTCAGGGCTGTCTTAGAACCTTAGGGAACAAGTAGAGGAGGGAACTGTATCCTGGATATGCCTATTAAGGCAGGTAGGACAGGCCAGGACAGAATCAGCGGGGCGAGGCTTCCTCTGTGCTGTCCAGTTAGCTGGGAGGGTGCAGAGCTGGCTGTAATTAACTTTACCAGCGTCCTTAGCAGAGGTGACAGGACCTTTTCCCCACTTCCCTTTCTACTCTGTCCAGCTTCTTTCATGGCTACATGGACCCTCCCAAAGCTGTGACCAGGCCAGGGAGGGCTAGATTGATTTGTACTTCTAGTGTATTCTGAATTGGGCTTCCCTCTCAACCTTACACATAACCCCTTTTTCTTTGTATGGAGTCTCCCTTGAGGGCTGCATGAGGACGATGTTGAAGTCAGTGGGTGCATTAAGAGGTAGCTGGAGTGCTGAGGACTGTCTAGATGGTTCACATTTTAGCAGTGTAAGGAGAGGTTCTTGAATGGATGGATCGGTGAGGTAGTGGATGTGGTAGATGCTCATAGAGTAGATATGGATGCATGGTTGTATGCATGCACAGATTAGGAGGGCATAGAACACTGACTAGAAGGGTGGTATATGGTGGGTTTTAGGGGTTGACTGGAGTAGCAGAAAATACACAGAGAAGTTAGAAATTTGTGAATGGGTAGCAAATTTGGAGAAGGATAGAGGGATGGCAAGTGAGCAGTAGGAGGAAAGAGATTTAGTGAATGTTTGAAGAAGTTGGTGGATGGATGGAGACATTTGGGAGGTAAGTGGAACATGGATCATGGATAGAGAGGATACCAGATGAAGAAGAGGCTTCAAAATATAGACGCTGATTAATGGGTGGGGGGATTGTGGAAAAGCAAAGGAAATAGTGTGGTTGAAGGAAGGTGAAGGACTGGGTTGCAAGGGTGGAAAAAAAAAACGAGAGAGTTGGAGAAGAGGGGTTGGCAGCAGGGAGAAGGACTGTAGACAGAGGAAGCAGGAGATAAGTCATGGGCATTTGATGGATAGACACTTTGATGAATGAGCAGAGGTAGCGAGCAGATGTTGACAGGCAGGTCAGTGGAGGAGGCAGCAGATAGGACAGGGTATTGGCGGGTGTGGAGAGCAGTTGGCAAGAGTAGAAGAGATGCAGCGAGGCAGGTGAAGGCAGCTAGAGGGAGGGCAGAATGTTGGCATTGTGGTCTCGCCAACAGCTTGTACAGGGACTAGCCCATGCCCCATGGGTTGCTGTGACCAGCCTCTCCTCACATTTTCCCTCCCCCTCCAGAGTCAGGCTCTCCCTAGGCTCATAAATCCCCTGTCCGGCAGGCTTTCTATAATTATCGCAGAACAGTAGCTCAAGAGGTGGGGCAGGCAGGGCCTGAAGAAAGGAGCTGACTCAGAGGCAGACGTCTGTCTTCTAGTGTTGTGTCAAGTGTGGCCAGTGGCCAGAAAGCCAGGGCCAGCACCCAAGGCTCTTCCTCTCGCACTGACTGTCTTGATCCCCACTTCGGATGCCCCAAAGAATATGAGACTCTTCTCTCCCTTCTATTATGTTTCTGTTGGTGTCTGTCCAACTCTTGCTTTCTTCTTTTTGGTGTCTTGCTCATTTTCTCTCCCTCTTGCATCTCTGGGTTGCTCTTCTTTTGCTGTCTGCTTCCTCTCTCCTTTTCTCTACTGTTTTCTGCAGTCTGATTGGTTCTCTTTTCCCTCTGCCCCTTGCTGGGGGAGTCTATCTTCCTGCAGTCACTGTCCCCTCCAACCCCCGCCACTGTGTCTTCACACAGAAGCTGCTTAGTTATGATGGGGGTTTTCTCTTGGGCTTTGAATTAAGGCCAGAGACTTCCAAGAAAACTTTTCCCATCTCTTATTGAGTCACAAATGAAAACCCATTGAGACCCTCTAGCCCAGTGGTTCTCAACCTTCCTAACACTGTGACCTTTTAATACAGTTCCTCATGTTGTGGTGACCCCAACCATAAATTATTGTTGTTGCTACTCCATAACTGTAATTTTGCTGCTGTTATGAATCGTAATGTAAATAAATATCTGACATGCAGGGTATCTGATATGTGATCCCCCCTGAAGGGTTCATGACTCACTGGTTGAGAACTGCTGCTCTAGTGAGATCTGGAGGGGCAAAGGTAAACATTGTACTGCCCTCTCTCCGTAGATGACAGGCACGGGTGGGAGAAATCCCTTTTTATGAAGCAGTGGCAGAATTGGGGGTGGGTGGGTGGGCATCAGGGTCAGGAACCTGGCACAGACACAGGTGTTAACCTGGTTTTGAGTAAACCATCTCACAGAACCCAGTTTTCCTCTTAAAACACCACAATAGGTACAGCACTATGGAGCCTGAGAAGGCCCAGCATCCAATGCCAGCCCTAGCACCACCCACTAGCTGTGGTCCAGTAGCTTAGCCCTCTCACTTTCCCTCTGCTCACCTGTATAGCAGGTCTTTATAGACCCTTCCCTGTGGGGTATTTGGGGACATTAAGTAAGGATACCGGACCAAAGTCCTCGTAGTCATCAAGAACTAACTCAGAACTGATGCAAAACACTCAGGATAGTGTAAAAGAAAGACTTTATGGGGGGGGTTGTTCTATGCAATGCGGGTGCTGATCAAACAGTTTGTAGGAGGCTGTTGCTTCCATGTTTAGGACTGGAGCCGACAGAGCATTTGGGAAGGAAAAGCCAGGAGCTAGAGTGAAGACGATGGAAACCTGCGGTGGAACATGCCAGGTGATGGAGTGCCTGGCAGGCCCTCATCCTGCTTGGTTTCCATCTCTTTTGTTTGTTTGTTTTTTGTTTTGTTTTTTTTGGAGACAGGGTTTTTCTGTGTAATAGTCCTGGCTGTCCTGAAACTCATTTTGTAGACCAAGATGGCCTTGAACTCGGAGTTACACCTGCCTCTGCCTTGCAAGTGCTGGGATTAAAAGTGTGCACCACCACTGCCTGGCTTAGTCTCAGTCTTTGAAGATTCCCGTGATCTGCTGGAGAAACTGATGCCTGTCTCTAAGTCATTGTATGGGGCTGACCCAGGATTGAGGTAGCTGGAAGTCTGGGAGAAAGTGGAGGAGCTTGCATGCCTAGGGCTGCCTCAGTACCACTAGTGAACCTTGTAGACAAGCAAGGAGCTTATCACCACAGCGCCATGGTCTGTGTTCATGTCTGTGTCATGTATGTGAATGCACATATGTGTGTGAGTGCATGCTTCCCCATCCCTGTCTACCCCGGAGTGTGAAAGAAGTCTAGCTGTGCTCTGTCAGGCATATGTCTTTTGGAATCTAAGCTGACCCTTTGCTGAACTAAGTTGGATGAGTACAGAAGCCACCATAACATCCCCATTTCCCAAAGGCTAAAGGCTATTTGGGCCTTTACTATATTTTCTCCTGTATGACTCTTTATATTCTTTTATGAAGGACACTACATATAAGTGCATCATGTTTCTCAAAGTTTTTTTTTTAAAAAAAGCTTAATTTGCTTTAGTTAGCAAACATCATATATATATATATATATATATTGCACCCAACGTGCTGATTTGATGGATGTACATATCCTGGGTTGGCTAAATTGGGGTAGTTAACATATGCTTTATTTCACATCCTTCCTTTTGTGGCGAGACCCCTTAACATCTACTCCCCTACCCATTCTCGAGAACGAACTATTTCGTTATTAACCCTAGTCATACGTGAGCTTTCTTGAACTTAACTTTTCTCATTTTAATGGCTCAGTATGAAATCTGGACTGAAGTTAGACTGCTTTTTTTTTTCTTTTTCTTTTAATGTGCTTTGGAGCCAAACCTAGTATTATTTAGGCCAAATGTAGTATTGCTAAATAAATACTATTCGGGTTCACCAAGTGACTCTAATGCACAGGTGGGCATGGGAGCCGCTCCTCCATGCTGGCAGTGACTAGGTACCGTGGGCCTTACACAGGGCTCATATGAAGTAGGTACTGGACAAATCCCAGGGGCAGAGAGGATCAAGGTCATATGACTGGTAAGTGATGGCTCCTCCACCTGACCCAAGTACTGTAGTTCTATCACAGGGCTCCTGCAGAGGACAGGGCAGGGAGTGGGTGCAATGGCCAATTTCTTTTGCCTGTGCATATGAAAGTGTGTGTGTGTGTGTGTGTGTGTGTGTGTGTGTAGAGGTACATTTGCATGTGTGTTTGTATACATGTGGAACTAAGGGACAATCTTGGGTGTCATTGTTCAGGTGTCATTGGTCTAATTTTCTTGAGGCAGGAGCATTAGGCTAACTGGCTAGCAGGTCTGAAGGACGTGTTTGCTTTCACCCCTCCCTAGTGCTGGGATTCTAAGTGTGCACCCGGCTCTCCTGCACTGGTCCTGGGACTGAACTCATGTTCTCAAGGCCAGTGCTCTTGCCTGTGCATCTGTGCCATCTCCCCAGCCCCGAGGTAGATGAACTTTCACCTGTGTCATGAGAGAACGGGTTTGAGGAAGAGCTGGGCTTGAGTATCCTCTTCATGGACTCTGCATCCCTTCTTCTGTTCTGTCTAGAGCATGCTCTATAGGCAGCGTTTTTACTTTTAGAAGTTGTGACTGACTGATTCTGGCGCTGGCCTAACCCACTTCCCAGTGCTCAAGCTGTGTTGTGGATAGATAGGGATTAGGGAAGACTTGTCTTGTGTTGTAGTTGGTGCAACACTAAACATCTGTGCTCCCTTGCATGTCTACGAAGAGTTTCCTGTGGGGCAGGAATTTTCCGTTTAAGGACTGTACTTCCGTCTGTGTGAGGTGGGGCTGTTCACACAAGTGAAAGTGATTTATCATTTTCTGATCCAGGAGTTTAAGGAGGAGGTAAAACATCAGTTTTAAACCTGTGGGTCACAAGCCCTTTGGGGGTTGCATATCAGGTATCCTGCATATCAGATATTTACATTATGATTCATAACAGTAGCAAAATTACAGTTATGAAATAGCAATGAAATAATTTTATGATTGGGGGTTCACCACAATATGAGGAACTGTATTAAAAGATTGCGTCATAGGAAGGTTGAGGACCACTGGTATAGAGCTTCCCAACTTGTCTGCTCACCTGCTGAGTGCATGTCAACAGTCAGTGTGACTGTGAAGCCTCATGCTGTCTATGATGGTCTGTACTAGCCTGGGCCCCAGGGGCTGAGTGCAGCAGAGTCTCCCATTCTCAGCAGCCAGGAGGTCTTGGGTTAGACAGTTATTGGAGAGAAAATAAAATTACACAGTAAGAAGCCATCAGAGAGTGTATTACAGTGTCTGACTGTACCCTAGCCCAATAGAACTCAAAGAGTGGCACCTTCAACAAGACCCAACACCCAAGGGTCCTTGTGGAACTTGTTAGAAGTGCGGATTCATAGGGACCACTCCACAAGACAGTCTGAAAACTCAGACTAAGCCCCAATAATGGGGCTTTGACAAACTCCCAGGGCATCCCAAGTTCTAACTCAAGTTAAAAATCCCTGTCCCAGCCTAGTCACTGTAGCATGGAGGTCACTAGGTAGTTCCCGGCTGCTCAGCCCCAAAATAACCACACAGAAACTGTATTAATTAAATCATTGCTTGGCCCATTATCTCTAGCTTCTTATTGGCTAAATATAAATTTAAACCATCTCCATTAACCTGTGTATCACACGTGGCAGTGGCTTACCAGGTAAAGTTCCATCTGGCTCCATTGGGCTTCTCTCTGACTCCTCCTCCTTTCTTCCAGCATTCAGTTTAGTTTTCCCCACCTATCCTATTACAGGCCTAAGACAGTTTCTTTATTAACCAGTGGTATTCACAGCATACAGAGAGGAATCCTACATCAAGTCACCATTTCATTCATAGCTTCTGAATGGAAATCCAGTCTCAGGCCTCTCATCTGTTTTTTTACCCTCTCCCAAGACCACTTTTATTTCCAGTACCACCTTTGCCTCTTTGGCACCTTCTGTAGAAGACAGTAGTAATACTTATTCTATTTTTTAAATTAAAATAATTAATGTAGGAGCTAGAGGCATGGCTCAGTGCTTAAGAGCACTTGCTGCTGTTCCAGAGGACTGGGGTCCCAGCACACACATGGCAGCTGTCAGCTGTTTGTAACTCCTCTCCTGAATATCAAATACCCTCTTTTGGCTTCCTTTGGGTACTAGGCACACACATATATGCTGCACAGATATATAGATAGACAAAGCACCCATATACAACAAACAAGCAAACAGATAAGTAAATACATTTAATTTGATTTGATGTGTGTGAATATTTCCATTTTCACACATGTCTGTGCATCACTAGGGTGCCTTGTACACACAGAGGCCAGAAGAGGGTGGCAGATTCCCCAGAACTGGAGTTATAGATGGTTCATGAGCCATTGTGTGAGTGGCAGGAATAGAACTTGGGTCCTCTGGAAGAACAGCTGGAACTCCTAACTGTTGAGCCATCTTTCCAGTCCCAGCCACTCTAATCCTTGACATGAAGGCATTCTGAGATAGTTCACTAATTCCATTCCCCCTTTTTTTCTTTCTCATGACAGCTACAGAGAAGCATCGACAATAGGCTGACTCATAAAGTTCCTCAAGAAGCTGTAAAGTATGGTTTGGACCAACTGCCCTTTGGGTGGGGTTTACTGTCAGCACTAGGTTTTAAATGCAGTAATGGAGACTCAGAGGGCAGATGAGATGGGGAGGAGGTCTACAGTCAAGCCTGCTTCTTTGTTGCCAGTCTCTACATTGTTTCTGCCCTTGTCTCGCTTCCATCCCGGGGTCTCCAGGGGACTGGGCTTTCTCAGAGAGACTTTTGAGTTGCAGCCTCATTGTCCCAGTGATAGAATCAGGGCAGGTGTTCAGGCCATCCAGGGAAACTTTTGCTTGCCATGTTCCTAAATATAACAAACATAGAGACGTGCATTTGTCTTCTGTCTGTGACGGTGAATTCAAGACATCCTACAGAGAGTGAATGAGTGGGCTAACTAATAAGGCCGGGTGGCTCACTGAAGCACTTTAGTGGGACTTGGCATGTCAGGAAACAACTCGGATTTCTACCAAGGGAGAAAACATTTTCTGCAAAGGAGCTGACACCCTGCTGCAATTGTTTGGAGCAGACAAACAAATGGCTGTGGTGCTTGTGGGAAATAAGGGACACGATGTGAGTTAGGGCACTGCTTCTCAAACTGGAACCCATGTTAGAGTCTCTTGTAAGGCTTGTTAAAACACAGCTTCCTGCAGCCCACCCCAAGAGTTCCTGCCTGATTCTGATATGGCTGCTGTAGGAATCACTGGTAAGCAACACTGGATTAGAGTAACACCAAATACTATAGCAACTGCTGTCTGTCAGCACCCAAGTCTGCATTCTCATTCATTAACAGGTGAATGGCTGAATATTATCCCCAATACTATTGGGAAAAGTCAGATGTGAATGGATTGATTCCAAATGTTAACAGAGAAAGGTAATTTGTCAAATAATTTATACAGTATGATCCCATTTTGGAATAAAAAAACCCCAAACTAACCACACTTTTCTTCAGACCCCGAATCCTAAGTTGAGGGAAGATTGAGTGAAGGGTGAAGACTACACCTGGAAGAAAGGTATCCTTGGGAGTTAAGGGAGAACTGCTTGCCAACAGTACTCCTGCATTGCTTAAGAGGATGAGAATAGTTTTAAAATGCGAGAAGCAATAAAAAGTACGTTGCTATCCCATAAAGGGACAGTCTTGAGCCTGCTTTGTTTCTTCCCTGCAGGAGAGGGGTAGCATTTTTTTTCTGTCTATAGGTGAAATAATATTGGAGTTTAGTAGTTTTGATGAGTAAATGAATAAATTAATGAATAAAGGACCATGTATGCAACTTTATCTCTTGTTTCTGGCACCTGGGCGAGGCGAGATGAACAAAGCATGTAGGGATTTTCAACTGGTGATGTGTTGAGTGGACAGCCACCCCATGGCACTTCATGATGCTCCTGGCTGTAGGTGTGTATTACACAGAATGACCTTGCCTTCATGGGTCCAGCCACCCCATGGCACTTCATGATGCTCCTGGCCGTAGGTGTGTATTACACAGAACGACCTTGCCTTCATGGGTCCAGCCACCCCATGGTACTTCATAATGCTCCTGGCTGTCGGTGTGTATTACACAGTATGACCTTGCCTGCATGGGTCGAGGACAGGTGGATCACAGTGGTTCATTCCTGAGAATGGATGGTCAATGATTTCAGGACTGATGAAAAAGTAAGTGTTACTCTCGGGAGACAAAACTAAGAAAGACCCAAAAGAAACCAGATCAAGACTCAAGTCTCCACACTCACAGGTAGCAATGAGCACTTGTTCTAGCCTGGGCACTGGAGGTATGGTGCCTTCAGGTGGGAGATGAGGGCAGCTAGCTCCAGACAGGCAAGATTGACTTTAGACTCCACTTAACTGTACTTTTGGGTCTCTCAAATAGCTCCTGGGTATGAAAGCTTTGGGCTACGTGTTGGGGTCTCTGCCAACCCTACATAGTGCTGGGAGTCAGGAAGCCCAGATTACATTTTACAGCCTCACCTGGTATCTGCTTCATTATGGGAACCGAAAACGGAGAACCAGTTTGACATCCAGTGGCACTCACCCAGGATGAGGTAGGGGAGGCCAGGTCTTTACTGGGAGAAGACAATGGAGGGAGAAGAGACAGTTTCTAGGTGGGAGAACTCCCCAAGGAAAGAATCTAGTCTGCAGTGCTGGGATAGGAAACCCCTTCATAGGGAACTAATTCAAGAACAATTTGATTTAGCGCCCCACAGGGGACTGAGAGCACTGGATTGAAAATTCAGATCTTATTTCTATTAAATATGAATATAGGAAGGCTTTCTGCTTAACTGAAATATTGACTTATTTTCTTTATAACCATTCTATGAAAAAGATGTTACTAACATCAATGTTGCCAGTGGGAAAACTGAGGTCCAGAATATTTTGTGGCTAGCAAGTACCACCTATCAGTGGATTGATATTAGTCGATTTCCAGCCAAGGAATGGGAATGTTTCTAGTAATTTTAAAGAGTGGGGATTTAATGTAGAAATGAGTTAGATAAGTTGGATTTTGGCAAGAGGAGGCAGCTGCTACCATCTTTCATTCATTACTTCTTCCCATCCCAGGAGTCCAAGCTGTTCCCAGAAAGCTAAACTGTGATGATTTGTAACGAGTGGCAGAAGACACCATGCAAGGGACAGAACCATTGCCAGAGATACCGTGGAGGAAGGAGGAAGCATGGGGTGCTCTCCCCTCTAATGTTTCTCCTTGATTGACATTACTCTTTTTTTTCTTCTCCCTTTTCTCCCTCCTTCCCCACCCCATCCCTCCATTCCCCTTTCCTTTTATTCTACAGAGTATTACTTGAGTTTGAATGAGAAATATCCCTCACTAGCTCACGTATTTGAACTCTTGGTGCCCAGTTGGCATTGCTGTTTGGGGAGGTTGTGAATTTCAGAAGGTGCAGTGTGCTGGAGGAAGTAGCCACTGGCGGCAGGCTTTGAGATGCCATCGCTCTACCTTACTTCTTATTCTCTGGTTCTTCTCAGTGTTTGCGGTTGAACATGTGCTCTCACAGCTTCCTGATCCAGCCATTGACTGCTGTACCATTCCTGCCATTATGGACTCTCTCTGTGGAGCCATAAGCCAAAATAAACTCCCCCATAAGTTGCTTTTGGTCATGATGTTTTATGTAGCAACAGAAAATAGCTAATACAGCAGCCCACACTGGATTGTCACTCACTAGGTAGACCAGTCTGACCTTGAGCTCGTGATGGTCCTCCCGTCCCTCACTGTTGGGAAGACAGTTGAGTGCCACCATGCTCAATGCCTGTTCCTTTTTGATGGTGATCTCCTTCCCTGTGTCATCCTCTCCTTTCTGTCTCCATCCCTCTCCTTTTCCTTCTCCCTACATATTTTCCAGTAAATTTTAATCATTTACTAGGTTTCATGTATTTGTGTGAAAAATAGGAATTCAATGGCAAACAAAAATGTTTTAACAAACACACACAGTTCTGAACCTTGAGTGCTCACTAATAAGCAGCTCATGGCTCAAACGAAAAGCCATGAAGTGTGTCTACAGGAAAGATCTATAGCAAGGTAGTAGTGCAAATTTTAATATAAACATTCTTAGATTGTACCTAAAATGGTATTTATAGTCTTAAACATTTGCAGTGAACTGAAGATGATAGGAAAAGAAAAATAAAGACTCAAAATTCAGTAGCTCCAGGAGGGAATCGTTGGCTAAGCAAATTGTATCAACAAGTTCATGTGTGTTAAAGACGACCAACCAACCGAGAGCATAGGGCCCAAAAGTACAAGGAAAGAAACGGGGCTCTGAGGGGTGGCATTACATGCGGTGGAAGGGTGGCTGAGCCATTTTAACCCGACCTCCTTGGAACTGTTTTGAAAAGTATACTTTTATGAAAACCACAATTTACCAAAACTGACTTAAGAAAAAGAAAGAAAAAATCAACTAGATTTAAAATGAGCAGTGTCTTGCCGTGGCAGGTCAGATTTACAATTTTGAATAAAGAACCAGTGGCCCAGAGACATGCTTGGAGTATGCAGCTGGGAAGGGGTGGAGGCGAAGCCAGGTATGTCTGAGTGTGAGGACTCGGCTTCCCTTGTGGGGCAGGAGCTGATGAGGCCTTTGCTGGGAAATTCCCCAGAGACGCCTGCTATTGGGTTGCTCAATCAGCAGCACGTTCAATGCACCTCTAGGAGAGGCATTTGGCACCTGAATTTCCCCTGAACATTTCACCATCACCATCTCCAATTACTGCACATGTGGGCAGCCTCGAGCTGCCGGGAGATCTTCCAAGGCCGCCCAGCAGAGAGGGGCAGGGTGAGCAGCTGAGCCTCTGCCTGGGGCTCCTTGACTCAGCAGACTCCCAGCAGAGGACTGCCCACTGTATGCCTCTGTCTGTGCATGCAGCCCAGGCCTCCGAGACAGGCCTCCACGAAGCCCTGTGGCTGGATGAGCTTTTCTCTCAAAGCTAGTGTGTTAAGTGGCTTGATCCCTAGGGTAGCATTATTGGAGAAGGTACGGCCTTTACGAGATGGCCTTGTCACAGGCCTAAGACAAACAGGGTCAAGCAACCATGGACCAGAAGTTCCTTAAACTATATGCCAAAATGAATCTTTTCTCTTTCTAAACTTATTATGCTGGGTATTTTGTGACAGTGACAGAAGCTGACTGACCCGAGGGGCAACTCAGGGGCTAACTTTAACCCAAACAACTTCATGAAGGGGCGCCATCACCTGTGTCTTGTTTGTATCCCTGTGACTTTTCTCTTGGGACCCTTATCCCTCTTTCCTTCCCTTTTGGGGTTATTATGGGGTTGCCAAAGACAGAATCCTATCATACACGGCTAGGGGACACAAGCCAATGAGAGCCCACACTTCATTTGTGATGTATGGAGCATTCCTTTCTTTTGGATTGGCCAAATAGGAACAAAGTAAGCCTGAGGTTTGGGAGGCCTGCTCATCTGCCTCTGCATCATGACAGCTAAGGGAAGTGGCAGTGGGGTGGGAAGGGGCGGACGCCCAGAGGAAGATAAAGCTAAGAGGAACCTTGAGACATTTGACAGTCCCACTGTGCTGAGTCCAGCTGTGCTGAGCATCCTCCCCTTTTCCTGCAGGGAAGCCAGTGTCATCCCTTTGTTCTTAGCTATGTTTTAAGTTGGGCTTTTGTCTCATGAAGCCCAGAGAGTCCTGACTAAGGCCTCCATTTGTCTTGGCTTCCCCCTCTCCCTGTCCCTTGGGAGTGACTCATCCCGTCAACACCTTACAGCTCCCCCATGTCCTTCTCTTCAGTACGTTCTGCCCGTTCTGCCCGCTGCTTCTTGGTGGATGTTTAGCTTGGCTCTGGGTATTTTAATGGCGGCACAATGATGAAGGACCACGAAACAGACCCCACCAAGGTGAGCAGTCAATAAAACCATTCTGCTTGGGGAGGAGACTGGGGCACACTAATGACCACAGCTAATGCTGAGACAGGAACCATTCCGTGTGCTTGAAGTACATGAGGTTATCCCATTTTCACAGCCATTCCACACACAACTTCTATTATGGCTACCATTTAACAGATGGGGAGACTGAGGTCAAGGGCTTAAATAAATTGCCTAGGGTCACAGAGTTAGGACGTGATAAAACCAAGTTGTGGACTTAAGAATTTTACATTGCAGCCCCTGTTCTGAACCAATTTATTGACTTGAATCAATCAGTGACTTCAGTTAAGGTGGAAGTATTTCTTGGTGAGAGGTGACTTTGGTCCCTTTCCCAAGCTACCTTCGTTATTCTTTACATAGTTTCTTCAACGTAAAGAGCCTAACATAGCAAAAAATTAGATTTGTGTTTTGAGGGGAGAGAAATTCTTTGAGTTAATGGAAGAAACTGAAACTAAATAAAACCCAAACAGCCATTTCTGCAAGAATTATGCTCCCAACAACAGAACAGTGCAACTCTGTGTGCAAGAGGGAGGGCTGTCTGTCATAGCTCACTTCTTTTTGGAAGCTTAGAGCTAGAGCTTCATCCTTAGGTCCCAAGTACTTTCTCGAGGTTCCCCCAGCACCTCTTTCTCCAGGCAGCTCCACTGTGGATGGAGTCATCACAGTTCCAAAGCATCGAAGTGCACAAGGTAAGGCCACTCTCTTACCCTTTCCTGTATCCTTACCCCCCAACCCCACGACTTTCCTGTTCTGCAGTGACAGCTCCACAGACTTTGGAGATATGGATAAAAAGCAAATCAGGAGCTACTCAGTGTAGGCTTATGGTCATGTGGTTTGCAGTTGTTTCTGTGGGCAGTCTGATAATTGCTAGTCATCTCCGTGTGGAAATGGCTTCCAAGAACACGGGTAGCTCCTCCTGTGCCGACTCATGTGTGACAAGGTATGTCGCGACACAAAGGCTGCAGGCCAGAGGTTGTGTCACCCCGTGAACGTGCCCTGTTGTGCCCTCATGATGGCAGAGAAACCAAGTTTGAAATGGACATAGTCAAGTTTCTGTCTCTCCCTCATTCTCCCTGTTCTCTCTTTTGCAGTTTGAATCCCAAACGCAGGTAGTTTTGTGAGAAACTGTAGCCCCAATGGACCACAATAAATTAAAAAACAACAAGCAAACTCTTTAGCATCATTTCAGGCTCTGTTTACTCCTGAGTACAGACAGACTGCTGGTGTCCTGGATAGAACTGTGGGGAAGCCCACAGAAACCGGCACAGACTTTTAGCGTTTGGAAATAACTGCTGATGGCATTTCACAGCCAGACTCTTGTCTCGGCACTTGGCTTTACGTGAATCAAGATCACACTGAATAGATGCCTTGCTGTTTCAATTCTACCTAGCATTTCATTACAAGCCCTGTCTTACCTTCTGGGTTACCTCAGTGTAACAGCACTCTCGTTCTTGTTCCCGCCAGTGTATCAATGTGTCTTTAGCCAGTCTATTCTCAGAGTACACTGAGTCGTTTCTAGAATGTTCATTATTACAGACAATGTTGTAACGAACAACTTGGTATATATATTTGCCTTTCACATAAATTATGAGACAAGGAATTAATTGGTTGAAAGATAAGTAAATGATTTTGAAAAATTTTTCATGCCTGTTATGAAACTCAGAGGCTGGTGAGACGGCTCAGTGGGCAAAAGTGCTTGCTGCTAAAGTCTCATGACCTGAGTTCAAGCCCCAGGCCTCATGTGGTAGAAAGAACCGACTCCTACAGGTTATCCTCTGACTTCCACATACATGATGTGGTATATGGAAGCAGACAAACACAGACACACAGAGAGACACAGACAGATATATATACATTCATGCATGAACAAATGGGCACACACACACACAAAATAAAGAACTATAATAAAAATATAATACAAAATAAAATCAGAATCTGGACATGCTCAACACAATTGGTTAAAATTAAGTATTTTTTATTCTATCAAAAACTAGGTATTATCCTTTATTATATTTGTCAATCTGATAGGCGAAGATGAAATCAGGTGTGGTGGAGCACACTGATAATTCCAGCACTTGGGAGACTGATATAGAAGGTCAAGGGTTTGAGGCCACACACAAGATCAAGCCAGTCAACATCCCAGCATTGACTAGGGAGGGGCTCATAAGCCCCCACTCCTGCCTAAGGAGCCATTGACACTTGATGACTGTTGTGTGGGAGGGAGGGTCAGTTTTCTTTAAGGATGTGGTCCCCAGTATGTGTACTATGTCCAGTGGTTAGCCCTATACCTGTGACCACATAGACAGCACAAATTGCTACCAGTGAACTTTAAAAAACTGACAGGAAGACACAAAGTCGAGGGAACTAGAAGGTGAGGGGTGGCTCTGAGAGGAGTTATGGAGAAGAATGGACGTGAATATGATCAAAATACTGTATACACGAATAGAGTTCTTAAAAAGTAATTTAAATTATATAAAGCAGGTGCAGCCTGCTATCTGGATAGTGTGGTGTCCCCAAATCTTTCTGAGTTCTGATGCCGACCTTCCAATTCATAGATTTCTCCTATCACCTTGCAACTTGTGTGTTAACTTCCTACAGCTCAGGCTGCATTTAGTTTACGAGTGGCATCCACATGCCTAGCACCGTCTTCCTCAATGAGGAAGAACTCAAAGAGTTTCTATGGAAAGACTGAATGATCTCTGCATGAAAGCAATGACATTTCAGGCGGAGAGGGGGAACACAGGACTCTAACACTGAGGTCTTTCATTGGCTCTCTGTCTTTACTCTGAACCTGTAAGCACCAGATTCAGAATAGGCTCATGCCTGGTGGGAGAGCCTTCCGTTCCTCCTGAGCCCAGTTCCGCACCTCTCTGCACTTGCTTGCAAGTCCAGAGGCAAAGACATGAAGCTACATGCCTCCATCCACTCAGCCTTTACAAAAGCGAGTGTATAATGTCTCTTGGGTGACTGTCACTGCCAAATGTGTCTGTTGCTCAGGGCTAAGCGGGTGACCCCAGTCCTATCCCCAGAGCTTTATTCCTGGAAAATGGTGGTACAGGCTCATGTAGCCCTGGAGGGCTAGGCTATCCTGAGCAGCGGCCCCTTGGTCATAGCCACACCCTCAAGCGGGTTTCTTGTACTGACTTGCTGAACCTCACCATTGTTCTGGGAGCAGAAATATCACCTGGAGAGGGTGTTCAGCACCTGGAAAAAGCAGATACGCGACCAAGAAGAAGTTCTCCAGCGCCTTTCCCAGGACGATACCATGACTATGCTGTGGCTAAGCAGTTGGGAGGAGTTTTCACAAATCGAACAGATTTGGTTTTAATCCCGAGTTGCCTGGTGCTACTTGTATCACTGTGGATGCTATCATCACCCCTGAGCCTCGCTCATGTGCTATGACAGCAACAATGCCACTTAATCAGATTTCACAGTACAGTTCTGATCTAGTTCACAGCTCCTGAGTGCTTCTCTATCGCGGGGCGATTAGCATACTGTCTGGCACACAGCGAGTTCTCAGCCAGCGATGGGAAATGAATCAAGCGCGCCAGTCCAGGCTGGATCCCACGAGACTGTTCCATCGCTGTTTAAGTTCTTAAGTTGTAAGTGACAGAAACCTGCTTGTACGAGCTTAAGCTGTCACGTTAGGAAGACTGATTGCAAGTGCCCAGGGCGGATTCACAGGCTACCGCAGGACTTCAGGAAGGAACTGGAAAGCGGTGTGGAAATTCTGGGACCCCAGTAGCACTCTCTGTTTACTCTGCCCTAACTCTGCTTCAATGTATACCCTCTAACACCACACACACACACACACACACACACACACACACACACACACACACACACACACACACACACACCTCCCCCACCCCCACCACCCGTTTCCTGCAGATCAGTTTTCTCTGCTCTTCTGGCCAGCGCAGGGTGATTCCATGTTCCTCAAGCTCATTGTCATCCTAATGGCCACCTTAAAGGGAACTGAACTTGTCCTCCTTCCTGGAAGAGATGTGATTGGCCTGGTTAGAGGTGGGTGTTGACTTCTGATCCAGCCAGCTGAAACTGAATGGCTAGAGTCATACAGTAAATATCACTGACCCTTGGGATTTGGGCTGTCAGGAAGTGAGGGGTGTCAGCCATTGTCAACAAGTGGTTATAGACCTAAGTACAAGGCTTCCCCCCCATCATTTCAAATAACAGATGATACTAATAAAAAGATTTTGTTATATGTCAATAGAGGGAAAATATTAGAATCAGTTTCAGGAATGGAAAACAAACCTTTTTAGAAGAGATCCGTAAAAGGGCATGCATGTGTGGGGTGATTATTTTATATGCTGCATTATTCAGAAGACACAGGGTTAGGGAGGTAGAAGAACAAGACGAATTCAGCTTAGTGACCGAGGTGACTACATTGTGCTTGATAAGGCAAACAGATAAGCACATGTATTTGGCAAGGAACAAGAAATGGTTCAGGCTGTACACAGTAGGAAAACAAGAGTGGGGCATGGAAATATGTGACCTAGAGTTAAAGATCTAAGACCTTGTAGCAGGTGTCTCCAGCTTTGGGTTTTCCAGTGAGCCATCAAACGTGGATCCTGGGCACTGCCTACCTTTGGCATTCTTTCATTTATTGGTTCAGTCAGTTGACATCGGTTTCTGATTGCACCGGGGTTGCAGTAGTGAACTTTCTTCTACAAGCCTTGCATTATATTTATTTTTTTTCTTTTCTGTGTGGCTTTGCAAGAGAAGATAAATAAAATGTTCTTAGCGTCCCACTTAGTCTCAATTTTCCTACAAGCAAGTATCATTTTAGGAAAATAACCACAAACTGAAGAAAGTAGAGTTGTTTTCTTGGAAGTTTTGGAGAGCAGACATGAATTCCAATCAACGGGAGGTCACGCTTACCTTGACTCTATTCCCCAGCCCTGTTGGTGTCTACCAGGCAATTGCCCTCACCTAGAAGGAGCAAGGAAGGAGTTGGGAGGGTCAACATTTGAACCTCTCTCCTTGGTGGTCCCAATCAATACATTCACTCTTCTGGGGTTGAGAATAGACTAAACCGAGTGGATTCTTCCATTTGTTGGTGGTATATAATGTATAATCCCAACAACTGCTGATTCCTTAGTTTTTGATAGTTATGATTACAAATGTATATCTTCCAGGCAAATTGATATTTATGTCTTTGGCTGGTATATCTGAATTACCAGAGCAGAACTCACTCTCAGTTAGTGGCTGCAACCATCTCTTTTTGGGGGGGAGTTCAAGTCAATCAGTTAGTTTGCTTATTCACGAATACCACTTTTTTCATTCATTGAATATTTTCACTTAAAAAGGTAATAAAATGTATTTATTTTGATTTTTATAGTCATTAAAGTGTTTTGCTTGCATGTATGCATGTGTACCACATATGTGTATGTACCTGGTGTCCATGGAGGCCGGATGAAGGTGTCAGATCCTCTGGAACTGAAGTTATAGATGGCTGTGAGTCACCATATGGATGTTGGAACCTGAAACTTTCTCCACAAAATCAGCATGTACTATTAATCACAGAACCATCTCTGCAGCCAGTTGAAGTATTTTTAAAATCATGTTTATTTAAATATGTAAGTTTTAAGAAATGAATACACTTTATTATAAAAAGCTTCCAGATAAATAAAAGCATCATAGATCAAAATTAACCAGACCAAAATTTTACACTACTCAATGAACTCCTTTATCATCAGAATGGGCATTTGGAATGGAAGTTGTAAAGCTTCATATTAAATTTTGCTTTTAGTATCAAACATATATGTATCTATCCACCATTCAAGTAAAAAAAAAATCCACAACGGAATTAAGTAGATGTGGAGCCATCCTAGATGACACGGAAAGATGAGTATGTGGCGTGTATATATAATTGGATTTTATGCATCCATGAAGAAAAGTAGGAGCATGGCGTTTACGGGATGGTGGATGGACCCAGAAATGACTTTAAAGTGAAAAAGGCAGATGCAGAAAGGCAAAAGCTGCATGTTTGCTCTCAGATAGACAAGTGATCCTTAAAATTATATATGTCTATATTTGTACGTGTGTGCAGATCGTGAGAGAACAGGGACACACCTTAAATGGAGGAGAGAATGAAAAGGTAGAAAAATAGAAGAATATATTTTATAAGAAAGCAGAAGTAAGCTTGTTAGGATGAGGATAACAGAGCCAGCTGAGATGGAGCAGGACCAGGGGCAGGACAGTTGAAAGAGGAGTCAGCTCCAATAGAGTGTGATGACACACACACACAGATGAAAAGGCCACTATTTTGTATGTGAATTTAAAACAATAATAAGAAGAAAAGAGTCATCAGCCCAGAGGAGTGCACCTAGGGAATGACGGAGGAAGGAATCTGTGTCATGAAAGGAACCGTGAACTGCTCTCCACAGGCTTGCCATGGTAAATCCTGATTTTCAGTTGCCCAGACTTAGAATCCTTGGTGTGTATCACTTCACATTCCCACCTGCATGCTAGGAGTGCTCCCGTTTCCCAGAAGCTCCAACACAGACCTTTCGCTGCTTCCTGACTGGTTGATAGCTAGGCTATCCTGGTGGTGGGAAGAGGCATCTCCCTGTGGTTTTGATTTGCATTTCTCTGATGACTAATGCTGTTACAGATCTCTCCTTTGGAGAAAGGCTTATTCTGAGCCCTTGTTGATTTTTAATCAAGATATAGTCTACTGTAAGACAGCTTTATAAGTTCTAGTCTAAGTCTCCAATTGGATACACCATCTGCAAATGCATTCTCCTGTTTTCTGATTGTCTTGGCACTCCTTGATAGTGTCTTTTTTAAGAATACAGGTTTTTAGTTTTGATGAGGTAAATTTACCTGTATTTTTCTTTTGTCACTTGGAGTTTTAAAATGTGAATTCTAAGATGCCCTTGGCAGATCTCAGGCAAAGAAAATTTTCTATAAATTTTTATTTTTGTAGTTTTAATCCTTACATTTAAGCCTTCGACCCATTTTTAATTAAGGATCCCCCTATATTCTGTCTTTCCCATGTTGTCTTGTAGTTATCTTAGCATTTTATTCAAAAGATGATTCTGATTCCATTGAACAACCTTGCTTTCCTCGCCATGCATTGATTGGCTACAGATACATGGGTTTAGTTCTCCTCACTCAGCTCCAACCTGTTGGTACAATTCTCCCAACATACACTGTCTTGATGTCTTGATCACTATTATTTTATAGCTGGTTTTGATGTTTAGACGTATGACTCTAACTTTTCTAAAGGTTTGACTTGGTTATTCTTGGACTGTTGTAATTACATATGAGTTTTTTGTTTGTTTGTTTTTTTTTTTGCTTTTTTTTCTCAAAAAACCAAAAAAAGAAAAAAAAAAAAAAGAAAAGAACTAGCTCTTGTAAACCAGGCTGGCCTCGAACTCACAGAGATCTGCCTGCCTCTGCCTCTGCCTTCAGAGTCCTGGGATTAAAGGCATGCGCCACCACTGCCTGGCTAAATATGAGTTTTAAAAACAATTCTGATAGAGATGGTATTGAATTTGTGAATGAGTATTGCCATCTCAACAAGACTGTCTCCCCATGCACAAGTATAACCCTTTTCCTTCATTTTATATCTTCCTTCATTAATATCTTGTAGTTTTTAAGAGTGTAAGTTTCAGGCTGGGCAGTGGTGGCATATGCATGCGGGAGACAGGCGAGTGGGTCTCTGTGAGTTCAAGGCCAGCCTGGTCTACAAAAGCTAGTTCCAGGACAGGCTCCAAAGCTACAGTGAAACCCTACAGTGAAACCCTGTCTCAAAAATCAAAACCAAAAACCAAACCAACCAAGCAAAAAAGAGTGTAAGTGCTTCTTTTGGTTTGGTTTATCCCTAAACATTTTACAATTTTAGATTCCTTAATGTCTTTGATTCTTCCATAGAGGTGTATAGAGGTAGACTTTTGTATATATGATCTTGTATCTCTTTACCTTGTTAACTAAACCACTTGTTAGAAGTTGTAATTTATATTTAGTGGATTCCTGAGCATTTCCCATGTTTAAGATCATGCCACCTAACAACAGAGGTGGTTTTGCTTCCTTCTGAGCTGAAAGCCTCCATTTCTAACTTCCTTGCCTAGGCCCTCCGGAACAGTGAGAAGAAATCACGCAGGGAGGTATCCTTGTGGCCCTGATCTCTGGGAGGGGACACTGGTCCTCCTGCTCGGTGTTGCATTAGCTTTGGGATGTTAGATGGAGGCACTTTCTTATACCCTTACTTTTATTTTTAATTCATGAAGGTATGTTGAATTCTGTAAAATGCTTTTTCTCCCTGTATTATTGAGGTGACTATTGTGGCTTTATGTCTTTTATTCTACTATATTGGTTTTCAGGCCATGGATTATTGCATTAATTTTCATTCATATGTGACTAACAAACTGTGTACATATTAAGGTATGTTTGGAGATGAACTTTGGACTCACCGTGTGGGCTGGGCATATAGGCTGTGGTGTGGCTTCTTCCGAAGAAGCATCCCCACCTTGGTTTCCAACTGCCCTTCTCTGGTTCCCTTTTCAGAGCCCACACAGTTCCTTATATCAGTCAAGTCCAAACTTACACCTCCAGTCAGGTAGACATGTTTCAGGTTAATTAGGGGCCTCAGTCAATTTAGTTCATGGGCTGTAATTACGAGCACCTAAGACCTGCAATTTCTGTTTTAATTAAAATAAACAGTGTGGAGGGGCTGACATCACATCGGGGCAACTGGTGTGCGAGGATTGGTAATTACACTGAAGCAGGGTTTCTTGCTGTGGTATAGTCTGTTGGGATCCATGGTGGAACACTGGGCATGACTGTCCTGGTGAATGCTAATTACCTTGCTGCCAGCCACAACTCAAACCAGACAGGTTGGTTAGTGGTGGTGATGACATTAGAAAATGCTCCTTTCAAGTTAGAACTGAGCTATGACCCGTGGGGCATGGCTGCATTTACATATATGATGTCCCTCTAAATGCATGTAACTGCCACAAGCTTCTGTGCACACACACAATGATAGAAAACAATTCTCGTTTTAACTGCTTGTTTTAGGACTCCTCTTTGGGGAGGGTGTTGCCCATGTTCAGGAAACTAATAGCTCATCTGGGAAAGGTAGCACACATCTTGACAGGTCAGCCTTAGAAGTCAAAGAATCTGGGGATGAGGTGGAACAGAGTGAAGGAAGGGGCGAAGGGAGGTGAACAATGCAGGGAGCTGAGTGGGAGAGTCAAGCCTGAGGAAAAGGCGCCATTGACACGTGACACGTCGGCCAAGGTGGCTAGAGGAAGTGTTAAAACAACATATTTAATGCATAGTTTAAAACTGTTTGCTTTGTATGATGTCAACACCCACTCCCCCATCCCGGCATTGCAAGCTGTCAGTTACGTTATTAACACACACCCATGTTCTCTGATCAGTTTTTCTCGTATGTGGGGTGCTGATCTAGGCAGGGTTGACGTTTATATTTGAGAAGGCAGGTAGGACATCACACAGAAATGAAAAACTACATAGGGAGCAGGGAACCAGAAGTGGCCCCAGATTACATGTCTCTGGGAACTTTCAGACATCTAGAGCCGAGAGGACGCTTAGCATAGGATAGGAGAGATGGCCCATCGTTTCTTAGGAAAATGCATCTTGTTATGGTACTCAGTTGCTTGGAACCTCCTACCAGCTTCCCATTGCTACTGGGGTAAACTATATGCTAATTTTAGAGACTGTATTACCTCCAGAGACATTTCATCCTAATCCCCCCAAACCTGTAAATATTGCTTGTGTTTCTCTTTTGAAAAAAAATAAAGAAAAAAAGTCTTTTCAGACATAGTTAAGGATTTTGGGATGGGAGACTGTCTGGATCATCTGGGTCAGCACTAAATTCTATCACATGTCTATGTGGAGGGAGATGATACCACACAGAGCAGGAACAGACAGAGGTGGGGAAGTCGTGTGGTACACAGGCAGGGATTAGAGACACGCATTGGGGGCAAGGGATGGCACTACCCATGTCCAAGCTCAGAGAAGTCAAGAACAGGGCTTCCTCTAGGACCTATGGAGGAGGATGGCTCATCTAACACTATGCTGTTGGGCCAGTGAAGATGGTATTTTGTCGCTGGACACAAGAGAACTTGAGTTTCTTTTGTTTGAGAAACTAACACAGACAGCTTCACTAGATTTCCAGGACTGGCCACTGTTGGGTGGACCTTCTTCTCCCATCCAACACATGGCAGGCTTCTGGTCTCTTCTAGTCTATAGAGACACAGCCAGCTAATGTCTGGACAAGGAAACTTAATATACAGGGTAGCCATGCCTCCTTGAGCTGGGCTAAGCTGGTCTCCTAGTAAGTATTCTGCTTGGCACCATAACAAGCTGGTTCATAGCCTCAGGCACAGGTGCCCTGGCTAAGGCAGGGTAAGGCAGGTTTGGTCACAGGTCTCATCTGTGACCTTGCCAGGTACCTTCTTGGACCCAGTGGAATCAACAGGCTTTCCTGTAGAACATAACAGGGCCAGTCACTTATCTTCACGGTACATGTGCTGTGTGACCTTGCAGAGTTACTCTTTCTGTGCCACAGTTCCCTAGTCTATAAAGTGGGGCCCATGGAAGTGACATTCAAAGACTGTTTTTTGACATCTTCTGTAGCTTTCCTTTTGTGCTGTGTATTGGAGGCCTTTGTAACTAATACACTTTACTGCATTTACTTAGGAAATTGAGAAAAGTCAAATGGGAGCCCAAAGGTAAGCCCTCTCCCCTTGCATTCCCATACTGTTGGAGATTTGCTTTTCCTGGGAGCTGCATCTGGCTTATTTACACATTTACCTTCCTAAGAGGACTGGGCGGGGGTGGGGGTGGGGGAAGTGGGGGGTCGTTGAACCCGTAGTAGGCCATTGCCACAGGGTGAGGGGTTGAGCATGTGCTCAGGTTTGGACACAACCATGAGATTCTATGCACACCATGGTAGCAGATGGGTGAGCTCTGGATGCTTTGGCTGGGACCGCAGTGCCTATCCAGGCCTCTCAAGGGAGGGAACAGCCATAAATTTGAATAGACACATTCATGTGCAAATGCAGGTTCACACATGTGCAAGTCGGCCTTGGGGCTCTCACATTTGTATACACAGAGGCATACTCTTATTTAACCCTGCTATTGCTGCTGTGTCCATATTTGTATGTTCCTCTTTCTGCAACTGAATGGTTAGAAAAAACAGCAAAGGAACAGAGGTCCACAAATGTGAAATTCCCTTCCCTAAGCTACACAACTTTCATGTGGCAAAGATAAACCTCAAGCCCAAGATTGACACGTCTCCACCAAATTAGGATGTCATTCACAAACACACATACACAAACACAGACATACACACGGACATGTGTACACACTTTTACTCGATTGATGTTACCAAGTACCACAGTGAGATTCCAATCTCCTTATGACCCGCGATGCCAGTCAAAGCCTATTCCTGCCACATTTTAATTATGTGATGGGGGTGGTCACAGTGTCACCGTATTGGTCCTCAGTTTCTTCATCTGTTAAATGGAGAAGATAAGAGAGCCTTATTTCATATGTTTGAAGTGAATATTAAACGGTCTAAAGAACAAAGGCTTGGGGTACGTTATTGCCACATAGCAGGTGCTCAGTACATACATACATACATACATACATACGTATTTCTAAAGGATGCCTTAAGCATCTCTGGAAGCACCCATGATGTCTTCAGCTGGAAGGTTGCAGGGATGTTGCTTCAAATGTGATTTATGAAAAAAATCTGCTCAAATTCTAGCAGAGAGACTCCGCCCAGGACGGAGGCCATCCTGGTGCTGCAGTGTCCTCCAGACTCTGCTCTTTGGTGGCATTGCCTATCCCACCACTCCAGCCCATAAGTCTGTTTCCAGCTCACTTTCTTCCATGAATGTCTGGGCAGGCCTGGAAGAAGAGCCTCTTAGCACGTTGTAGGGCACCCTGCCAGCAGTAGGGACAGAAAGGCCAGTCCTTGATCCTCTCATCCCAGAGAACAGCACAAGCTGCTACAAGCTCACTGAAGGCAGGAGATGGGAGCGGTCCAGACGCTTCTGCGGTTTGTCTGGCCGAACATCTCCCCTGCCTGGGCTGGGCTGTCTGTTCTCTGGGATCGCCTCTGGACCTAAGGACCCAGGCTTTGCCATGGTGAGTATCTTCTCCCCCCAACTCCACCCATTCTGTCCCCACTTCTCATACTCCAGATTCAAGCCCCACGGGCAAGTCCCTTTTACATACTTGTCTAAGAGAGGTTTCTGATAACCCCACCTCATTGTGTCATTGTGTAGATTAACTGAGAGAATGCATAAAACACCCCAATTTTGGCACATGATTGGCGCCCCATAAATGTAGCAGTAATTATTGTCATTGTTATTACTGTCATCGTCATCATCATTATCGTTATTATTGGCTCCCCAAGGCAGGCTGGGATTAGAACCAGTCACTAACTGTGTTACATCAGGCAAGTAACATCCCTATGCCTCAGTTTCCTGTTCTGCCTAGTACTGGTTAATCTTTCTGAAGTCTCCTCCCTCCGGCCTCAAAGTCAAGTCTCCAAAATGCTTTTTTTTTTTTTTTTTTTTGGTTTTTCGAGGCAGGGTTTCTCTGTGGCTTTGGAGCCTGCTCTGGAACTAGCTCTTGTAGACCAGGCTGGTCTCGAACTCACAAAGATCCGCCTGCCTCTGCCTCCCAAGTGCTGGGATTAAAGGCGTGCGCCACCACCGCCCGGCCAAAATGCTTTTCAAACACATGCTGAACAACTGTCACGGCTGCCTTCACTGTGAGAAGCAGTCAAATGAACCCCGGTGTCTTCACCAAATGAACTGAGCAAATAGAATCATTTGGTCATGGTACAATTAAAAGATCAAAAAAAAAAAAAAAAAAGACTGCAATTCTTGGTGCCATGGCCACAGCCCAGGATCCTGTGATGTAAGTAAGAACGCTGGAAGAGCCAGCTTTGGGCCAAACACTGTGGTAGGAAAATGAACTCGTCTTGGTCCACAAAACTCAGCCCTCCAGAGTAGGTCTTTGTTTTCCTTCAACTTCTGTTTTTTTTCACCTCTCTTCTTTATTATCCATTCTTCATCAAGTCATTATACTCATTTATTCTTAATTTTTGAATAGATTCTCCCTAGACAGCTAAGGCTGATCCTCAATTCTGTTCTCTGTGGCCATATTCAGAGTGAGGGGGTTATAGTGTATGTTACCGTGCTTGGCTCTCTCAAGTCATCTTAATGTTTTTTATGCTATTCATCCTTCATCCATCTATCATTTATCTATTTATTTATCTATCTTTTGGTGTGTATGGCACTTGCCTGCTGTGGTGTATGAGTGTAGGTCAGATAACAACCTGTGGAAACTGGTTCTCTCCTACTACTATATGGGTCATGGGATGGAACTCAGGTCATCAGGCTTAGTGGAAGGCACCTTTACCCACCTAGAAATTTCTCTTCCCCTCAGTTCTTCTTTTAAAGGCTGGTTTTCCCCAAAATCCCAGTCTTTGTCATCTATTTTTTTTGTAAGGAATGATTTCTGTTTGTAAAGCATATTTTTCCTTAGAAAAATTCTGAATCATAATTTAATTATAGCATTTCTCCCTTTCCCCTCCAAACCCTCCCATATATTCCTTCCTACTCTCAAATTCATGGCCACTTTAAAAAAACTAATTGTTACTGCTCTCTCTCTCTCTCTCTCTCTCTCTCTCTCTCTCTCTCTCTCTCTCTCTCCCACACACACACACACACACACACACACACACACACACACACTATGCATACCTATTTCTAGCCTGCTAATTCTGTATACTGCTCCCTGTGTGTGTGGTGTGCTGTTTCTTGGGAATAGCCACCTCTCCCATCCCCAACCTTTTTCGGTCGCTTACAGTTCTTTGTGTAGGATCGCGGTTGTGTGGGCTTCTCTCCCCCCAGCTTGGCATGTCACTGGTGTCCTTGTTCAGGTGACTGCAAAGCATTCTCACTGCTCTGTCTGGCTCATTGCCAGGCCGTCATCTGGAACCTCGCTTTATCTCTTGGATTCGGATCTAAGTATCTTTAACTACTTGAGCCTTTGTCTTTGGATGTGCCAGAGGTAATTCTAGCTCTATGCTCTCCACCCTGACTTATCATTTTCTGCCTTCTGTGACTCAGCCACAGCATCACCAATCCACCATGGTGTCGTGGAGTTCTGTGTCTCACCCTATAGTCCCTTCCTCTCCCATTACATTCCCACCTTCCTTCTTGTTCTCCCTCTCTCCCTTTCCCTCTCCCTTCCTTCCTTGCCTAATTCCTTCCCTCTCTCTCAAGAATTTTCAGCATTTACAAAAGGCTACATGTTAGCCATTATACTAGTTTTCAGACCACTGGGGTGATCAGTTTTCCCATCTTAACCCCAAAATGTCTAAGAATTGCCCTATCCAGTTTCACAGTTGAAAACAATCCAGTATTTACCTAGGAAAAAAAAAGACACTTAGCGAAATGTATTGCATATGCCCCAGAATTAATGGATGAGATGGAGAAACTGGCTTGAGGCCAAGCTTCCAAGAATATTCCGAACCACCTGTGTGCCTGATTTTTTGGTGGAGCTGCAGCTGCTGGCGCTGAAGTTGCGCCTGAGCGGCGATGCCAGGAACCAGCTCTATTGCAGAGAACCACGGAGACCAGTGTCGCCACCGCAGCTCTGGGCTGGCAGTTTGACTCAGAAGCCACTCTCTAGGGTAGCTGGAGCTCTTGGTAGCTTCCTACCCACCAATACCAGGTGAGATCCAAAAGCAACAGTTCCTCACATTAGACACTTCCCAGCTGGTCTGTCTAAGTCGGGAAGTATGGTCACAGCATATTGGCGAGGAGGTTTGGGGAGAATTTGAACTCTTGCTTCTACAGCAGAGACCAGAACTCATTATGCCATATTTTGCCCAGATTTCAGAAGACTACTAAAAGGTGATAAGCGTCTCCAAAGAAAATGATTGATTTCTACTTTAGGATTCTAGCCTGCACCCTTCACCCTCACGTCCTCATCTCTCTCAGCTCTGTGTCTGGGCCAATGCCTGCTCTGGCTGCTGGAGCATCTCATTTGAAGTACATTAGTGGCATTAGCTATTCAGTGTCCACATCTGGCACACACTGGTCCCAGAGCTTCAGCTGCCCAATGTGCCCTTGGCAATCCTCTGTAGATTTTCAGGTTTTTGGTCAGCTTCTATACACCTTCCTAATTTTCAAGAAGGAATAAAGAGACAGTTATTGGAGGGTAATTTCCCAATCTCTTTTTGAGAAGGACATGGTGTCATTTTTCATGGACCTAACATAGAGTCTGAGCAGAGAAGGAAGAGTCTGTTGACTCTGCAGTCAACAGGATGGAGCATAACTGTGCTTAGCTTAGGAATAATGGAAGCGTTGGGTTTTAAATATTTCTTTCACTGGACTAAAATCTCACCAGTAAGACTTGCATCTGTGGGTTCAAGTGCTTTGTCTATGACTCCTTCAAATGGTAATCTGAAGAGAAGGGTCTTTTGGGTTTGACCTTTAGCATTTGTCCCTGATTCTGTCACCTTCCGCCTTTCTTCCATTCCTTGTTTGTTTGTTTTAAAGATTTAAGTTCATAGCACTTAGTGCCCATATAAAGAAAACGGAGAAAGCACACATTAGTGAATTAACAGCACACCTGAGAGATCTAGAAAAAAAAGAAGCAGACTCACCCAGGAGGAGTAGAAGACTGGAAATAATCAAACTGAGG
>JAQHUG010000077.1:4421376-4464072 GCA_028555095.1 Dicrostonyx torquatus
AAAGGAAATGGACAGTTTTTTTAGATAAATACCATATATACCGAAATTAAATCAAGACCAAGTGAACAATCTGAATAGATTTATTTTTATTTTAAATACTGTGTTTGTGTGTAAGTGCCTGTGAATGGCTATGTACATGTGACTTGCAGAGACTAGAAGAGGCATCAGCTCTTCTGGAGCTGGTGGGTACTACACATGGGTGCTGGGGGCCAAACGAGTCTTCTGTAAGAACAGCAAGTATTCCTAGTGGCTGAGGCATCTCTCCAGCCCCTCTCTCTACTTCTTAGTTTCCAGGTCCAGTCCTAGGCCTTACCCTCCACCCTGTCTCACTCCCTTAGGCTGATGCAGTTGCGCATGACAGAACCAGGAGGACAGCCAGCCAGGGCGAATAAACAGGTGAGGACAGGGATTAGGGCAGAGCTCCTCGCCCAGTGAGCATGGGCCACCCATCCTCTGCAGAACACGGTAAATAATTGTCTCAGGACCAAAGTCATGATTACAGGGTGTGAGCTCACGCTCTGGAACTGCAGAGTCAGAGGAGGGACATTCCCCAAGAAAACCTCTCCTATGGATCAAAAGAGCATTGGAGGATCGAGACAGCCCTGTGCAAACTTCACATCCTGGCAGGAGTTACCGGTCTCTGATGGACAGGGAAAGCGACAACCACTGATCAAGCCAGACTCTCCAGAACTTACCTCCCCAGCCAGCCCTACCCAATCTCCAACCCATGATGAAGAGTACAGAAAGTACACTGTAAACTTTAGCTCCTTCCTGGATGGGGTGGCTTCCTATGGTGCCTGGGGGTTTAAACCAGGTGTGGGCATCTGCAATGTTCATGCAGTCTACTCTTCAGCCTGTGTGTACACTTTTCCTCCAATGTGTGTGTGCTTCTTTCCTCAACCAAGCTTCTGTCTCAATGTTCCCGTCTTGCTCTTTGACAATCCTGGGACTGTGATGAAAATTTCCCCACCCAGCTGACGCCCTGGCTGTGCTACCCTTCGAGATAGAGGCACCACACACGCAGGATACCTCGACACTTCCTGGTGAGATTTAAGTACCACTTCTGCAAATAGCAGCAGAGAGCCTTATCAACACTGGCTATTTATTAAGTGAAAATTACCAGAGCGCACATAGAGGGCTTCCTCTGTGCCCTGGAGGCAGATGCTCATCAGTGGAGGTTACCTGAGTTTGAATCCAGGATGGCTTATCAGCGGTGGAGCTTTGGCCACACGATCCCACATCCTCCCACAAGCCTGGTTTCTCCTCTCTGAGATTCAGATATTGTGGACATACATCAGAGGGCTGCTGAGACGATTAGATGAGACAGTGCAGACAAAAGCTCAGCAGAGTTCCCGGAGAGGCTGATAACAGCAAAACCAAAGCTTTCATTATTTGTTTGCATTTTAAAGCAATCACTTTATTAACAAGTAAAGCTGAAGTGTTATAGCTAACTTTACTCACGTTAGTGGGCAGATCGAATAGCTATACCCATTCATCCATTAACCATCACTATCAATCTCAAAATTCTTCACCTCAGGCAGCTTCCAGTGTGTCTTTGTAGCCCAGACCACCTTTGTCTCTCATCTCTGGCCTCAGGGAACTACTGATCTGCTGCTGTCACTCTAGACTAGTCTGTCCCCTTTTGTGGCATGGATAAATACGCCGCTTCTTTTTCTTGTGGATTACGGATTGTACTGAAGCTTGAGTCTGTTGGCCAGTTGGAGAGGATTTCAGCTGTTCTTAGTTTTAGAGTTGCTGTAACGTTGCTTTAAACATTCACAAGTACCTCTGGAAGGGCAGCTCATATTTTCTCAGATAAGTATCTAGAAGTGAGAATTTCTATATTAAACTTATATATTTATATATGTGTGTGTATATACTATACACATTTATATATGTAAGTTCCATGGATCATGCTTAAGTTTATAGGAAACTACCAGATTATTTCCCAGAGTGTTAGAGTATTTTGCACTCTATATGAGTGTTATATATGAGGGCTTAAATTGTTCTCCCAGCTCCCTGTCAACAGTTGCCTTTTAATTTTAGCCATCCTAGCTGGCATGCCTTGTAATTTCATTTTGCTTCTAACTTGAATTCCCAGTGAATAATAATCTATCATATGTGTATGGTGTATCTGTGAATCTTCTCATGAGAAATGTTTTGTTCACTTAAAAAAAATCAAACTGTTTCCTTATCACCAAGCACCCCACTGTCCTTTATAGGAAAAGCCATCCTTGACTTATCTGACTTCCTGGGCTTATTTGTCTAAAATCAATGGTCTTATATGGATGGGCTTATTTCTTGACTTATTTCTCTGTTTTAGTGATCTATACAGCTACCGTGTACCAGTATGATTCCATTTATGCCTCAGAAACTTTAAAGGAATTCTTTTTTTTTTTTTTTTTTGAGACAGGGCTTCTCTGTAGCTTTGGAGCCTGCGTTGGAACTAGCTCTTGTAGACCAGGCTGGTCTCGAACTCACAGAGATCTGCCTGTGTCTGCCTCCCGAGTGCTGGGATTAAAGGCGTGAGCCACCACCGCCCAGCCTCTTAAGGAATTCTTTTATGACAAAATTGTGTTGTGTATTTTAGGTCCTTTGTATTTTTATATATATTTTCATACATTTTAGAATTAGATTGTCAATTTCTTTTAAAAACAGTTCTGGATTTTGATTGAGATTGTACTGAAGCTGCAAGTCAGTTAAAGGTAAATTCTATTTTTCTGGCAGCCACTGACCACTTTTTCTTTTTCGAATTTTCATCTAAGTATTTCATAGTTAAAGAATGTTATCCACAAGAAGTGAGATTCATAGTTAAAGTATGTTATCCATAAGAAGTGAGATTCGTAGCGGGGGATGTAGCTCAGCCATAGAGAGCTTGCTTAGCAAGGGCAGGGACCCTGGGTTTCTACCCCAACACTGAAAACAACAATAAAAACCCAGAGGAGGAGGTGAGAAGAGTGAGGCACTGGCAAGATGGTTCACAGGTATAGGTTTGTACTACCAAACTAAATGGCCCACAGGACCCGCATAGCTGAAGGGAAGAACTGACTCCCACAGGTTGTTATCTGGTCCCCCCTGTGTACTGCAGACCCTCACCCAAATGAATGAAAGAAATAAACAAAATGTAATAACAGATTTTTTTAAAAAGGGGGCTCATAATGAGATTTTCAATTCCCATTTCTGGTAATATGTTGCTAGTTTATGGTGTATAGAAGTGTAGCTGATTTCTGCATTTTATTATTTATTTATTTATTTAAAATTTAAAATCAATCTTTTTTCATTTTACATACCAGTTCCAGTTCCCAGTCCCTCCTTTCCTCCCGCTCCCCCACCTTCCCCCTACACCGCCTCCACCCACTCCTCAGAGAGGGTAAGGCTTCCCATTGGGAGTCAATGAAGTCTGGTACATCATTTTGAGGCAGCACCAAGTCCCTCCCCTGTATCCAGGCTGAGCAAGGTATCCCTCCATAGAGAATGGGCTCGAAAAAGCCAGTTCATGCACTGGCTTTTAAGGACAAGGACTGGATAAATCTTTGCCCCACTGTCAGTGTCCCCCACAGACTACCCAAGCCACACAACTGTCACCCACCTTCAGAAAGCCTAGTTTGGTCTTATGCAGGTTCCCTTGCTGTCAGTCTGGAGTCAGTGAGCTCCCTCTAGCTCAGGTCAGCTGTTTCTGTGGGTATCCCCATCATGGTTTTGACCCCTTTGCTCATATTATGACTCCTCCCTCTCTTTGACTGGATGCTGGGAGGTCAGTCCAGTGCTTAGCTGAGGATCTCTGCATCTGCTTCCATCAGTTGCTGGATGTAGGTTCTATGATGACAATTAAGGTAGTTATCAATTTAGTTATAGGGGAAGGCCAGTTCAGGCACCCTCTCCACTATTTCTTAGGGTCTTAGCTGTGGTCACCCTTGTGGATTCCTGCAAATTTCCCTAGTACCAAGGTTCTCACTACCCCTATAATGCCTCCCTCAATCAAGGTATCTCTTTTCTTGCTCTCCCTCTCTGTCATCTCCCATCTCAACTATCCCACTACCTCATGTTCTCCTTCCCCTTCCCTTCTCCCATCTCCCCTCCACAGCGACTTTGGAAATTAGTATGGCAGCATCTCAGAAAATTGGGACTCAATCTACCTCATGACCAAGCAATACCACTATTGGGCATATACCCAAAGGATGCACACTCATACCACAAGGACATTTGTTCAACTATGTTCATAGCAGCATTATTCATAATAGCCAGAACCTGGAAACATCTTAGGTGCCTCTTGACCGAAGAATGGATAAAGAAAATGTGATACATTTATTCAATGGAGTATTACTCAGTGGTAAAAATAATGAAATCTTGAAATTTGCAGAGGAATGGATGGAGCTGGTAAAACCATCCTGAGTGAGGTAACCCAGACCCAGAAAGGCAAACATAGAATCTGCTCACTCATAAGTGAATATTAGATGTAAAGCGAAGGAAAAGGAGCCTACAGTCCACAACCCTAGAGAAGCTAGGTAATGAGAGACGAATATGGATCCCCCTGGGAAAGGGAATAGACAAGATTTCTGCATTTTAATCTTATGTAGGTTCTGTCAGCAGCTTGGCGGAGTCTGTAGAATCTTCCATTTCTTCATTTATGACATGAGGACAATGTGATGGCACCTGCAACGGAGGGTGCTGTGATGACAATGTAGGACACTGAACTATTTAGCCTGTTTCCTGGCATGTTGTAATTGATCTCAGTGAATAAATATTGTCATCTTTACGACAGGCAAAAAGCATCATTGCTGTGAGAAGACTGGATGGGATTAGTCTCCGCAAAGAGTAACAGCAGAGGTGTGGGATGGGACTTCTGAGGTGCTGAGGATGGTTTGTGTTGTGAGTTGAGTATAGGTTGTACAGGTGGGTTCATTTTCTGAGAACCAGGGAGCTGTGCACTTATGATATCTGCTTGTTTTCTTTAATTTATTTTATGCTCGCAACACTCCAGTAAAAAGCAAGCCGCAGATGAATTAAATCAACATCCTCTGAGAGCGTCACCTCACCCATGCCACTTAGCCCTGTGAGCTAGCCGGTACTATCCCTCCCACTTTCTAGAAGAAAGGTCTCCAAGAGATGGAACCGCTGTCTGAGTTCACAGAGTGAATGAGCTGTCATGGCCACTGTCACTCGAATTCTTGTGCCCTTAGTCCACTTTGCACAGCCTCTGTCAGACCGGGGAGCACGTGAAACTCTCAGGTTCAGATCCCAGATGCATGCTGGGGGATTCCACCTTCCCCAGGCAGGATGGGGCTGGTGTGGAATGAATAAGCTTGATTGTGAGTAGAAGGGGCTCAGAGAAGGGCTAGAGAGGGCTTGAGAAGACCCAGCTGGCCCAGCTGGGTCTCCTCTCTGCCGTCATTCCTCGCTGCCATCCTCCTTGCTCAGAGTGGAGCCCGCCCCACACAAACATTGTATAATTACCCGATCTGGCCTGGTGAGCAGGGCATGGAGATGGAGACATTTATTTTTCATTAAAAAGAGCCTGATGAGCTTGTAGGAGGTGAAACTTGGGAGGCTGGGGAGTAGCTTCTCAAAAAATGCTGACCACTTCAGTCTCACCAGCTCCAAACACACGTCCTCAGTAACTTCTGCCACACATCTGAGCCTTGCTGTCTTCATCTGAAACTGATTTCACCAACCTTACCACGGTTCTATGGATGACTGCCTAAGACTGTGGAGAAAGGAGTAAATGGAAGCAGGAAAGCCTAGATTAAATCCCCTGACACGTATTGCATGGATTTTGAGTTTCATACTTTCCCCTGGTCCCTGATTCAGGATCTGGAAAGTAAGCATACATTTCCTCCCCTTTAGAGTTGTTCTTTGAGGCCATATTTGTTGAAGTCCAAGAGCCGTGAGTGCCTAAGAACATCCGAGTGTTTATGGGAGCAGTTTGCTTTTCTCCAATGCCATGTCTACAAGACACACACCCCTTAGGAGATGCTTCTGGGATCTTGAGAGCAGCACTTCCTACTAGAAGTCTCTCTTGTGCACTTGCACAAACCCATACTACCTCTTCATGTCCTTACAATATGTTAGGAAGTGTAGCTAAGGGACTCTTGGGACCACTTAGTGGTGAGGAGCGCCTCTGATTGTACTGGGTGGTGGATAAATGTCTTCCCCTCGCCTCCACCCCATGATCTGGTCTGTCTGAGATGTACTCAGTATTGTGCTAGAAACCACACAGGGTGAAGAAGAGGGAGGGTTTCTGCTGGCAGCTGAGACCTTTCTATCACTTCCTTGTGTAATGAAAGCCATGGCAGTTTGGAGTGTCTGGGCTTGTGGTTTCAAGGGACACTTTGACCTGGCAGCTCTGATGAAGTTGTGTCTCTAAGCTTATAATTGTGAGAACAGAGTGCCAGGTGGAGGCAAATCCCAGACTCTACCTCTAATTTTCTGGTCTTTTCCTTGGTAACACAGGCAGAAGGGCTGAAGCTGGCTGGGTGTACATGCAGACCTCCTCCTGCTCCTTCTAGTTCTGGGGACCAGACTGAGGGCATTACGCATGTCAAGAAACAGTCTACCACTAACTACCTTTCTCTCTCTCTCTCTCTCTCTCTCTCTCTCTCTCTCTCCCCATCCCCCCCCCTCGGTCATGCTCATCTCAACTTTCCTATTAGGGTATGGAGCCTTGAGCACTCCCAGAGAGTGAAGTTGTCAGACAATCTTCACAAGGACAATCCTCTGGCAGCTATAGAGGGGAAGGCCCAAAGCAAGGTAAGACCAGAAGCAGAGATGATGTCAGGGACAGGGATGCTAGAAAGGGGTGTCAGGCACAAGGATGTTAGGGACAGGGAAGTTAGAGAAAGATGACAGGGACAGGGATGTCAGGGATAAGGTTGTTAGAGAGGAATGTCAAGGGCAGAGATAACAGTGAAGATGCTTGGCTATTTGTAAGATCTTTCTGGATTCTACTGTCACAATCATTGAATGACCCCAAAGACACTTCTCAGGACAAACACAGGTTCTGGTAACCCCAAGTAGGATGGTGTATATGGCAGAACTAGGCTACGAATCCTATAAACAGCAATGGCGTCAGTCTTTTCTCTACCATTTCATGTTTTTCCAGGATCTTGTCTCATCTCAGGAACTTCTGAATGAGCCAGAGCAGTGGCAGTCTCATTATTTTAATAAGTTCTGCTTGAGGTACCTAGTTTTAATGGCAATAAAAGTATGAAAATGTTCTACAACTCAAGATATTTTAATCAAATCCAGAGAATATACTTAGGTCAATATGGCCAACTGGTTTAACTTTGTTCATAATTTTTCCAGTCTGTTGTTCTGTTTCTCTGTTCAAAACTTTGGAAGTAAGAAATGAAGATAAGACCCTTCTACTTTGACCTCTGAGGTCCTGGGTTCTTCCCTATTCATTGAGTGTACTCGCATGAATGGCCCTTATGAGGAGTGCCTTGGTGATGGTCCACTGGAGGTGTATGACCTGTTCTTGAAGTCAGCTTCCTGCAGACCCAATGGCTGTGTTCATTTTTGTTGACTCAAGAGAGCTCCCATGTTGGCCTCTAGGGAAATTTGATAGTTTTCAAATTGAGTGAGGATGAATGTTGTGTTTTAGTCATCATTGGAGAAGAAAAGAGGGAGCTTGGGTGTGTGTAAAGAGTTCTATGGAAACTTGGCCAAGCATCTGGGTGTGGTTTCCAGGACTCGGAAGCTAGACTTCATCCCTGGGGGTCTCTTGGTCTTCTTTCTGTAACTATTCACTGAGTTCCAGCTTCATGGATTCTTCTGTGAGTTTCCTTCTCTTTCTAGAAACTTCTCTGTGGGCTACATGTCCCTCTTCTACAGAAAATTTTACCTTTGTCTTATAAAAAACAAACTCTAAATCCAGACATTCAGAGACTCTTTTGGGAGTCTCTTCCAAGTTCTGCAGCTTTTTCAGCTCAGCAAGTCCCAGCCTGACCTGAAGCTTCTTTCCTGCTGAACTTGCTGCTCCTCTGTTCCTGCTTTCAGGAATGACAGCATTATCCACCCAGTCACCATGCATGGAAACTGGGAATTACGTTGGGCTCCTCCCTGCCCCCCACACCTACCTGTTTCAGTTACAGGATCTTGTTTGTCCCCTAAAGCATGCCTAGAGTCTACCATGTTCTTCCCGATAGCTCCTTGTTTAACTGCACATCCAATTTTCCCTATTTCCTCCTGGATAATTAAAAATAAATTTGTCTTATCTATCTGTTTCTCCTCTACCAATCTCTGTCTATTCCAGTTTGAATTTCTCTCTGTTGCTACAATTACTTTAAAAAAGTGTGTGTGCACGCACATGAGTACAGATGCCTACAGAGGCCAGTCATGTTGGATGGATCCCCCTAAAGCTGGAGTTACAGAAGGTTATGAACCTCCCCGTGTAGATTATGGGAATTGAACTCCAGTCCTCTGCAAGAATAATACACCAATACATACTATTATATGTGGAGTCATCTCTCCAGTTCCTACAAGTGACTAAAACAAACTCTGAATCCAGACATGAAGGCCTTACATGATATTGGATGGCTTGTAAAGTTCAAATTCTCTAGCTTATGAGTTCAGCCCATGTAATATGGTTTTGCCTTTGTTCACAGGCTCTAATCCTGCCCACCCCTATGAATATGGGCAACTGTTTAGTCATAGGACACTACTTGATGCTTCTTGGATGTGTCTTCTGTGATGAATATGCTGTACCTTTCACTCATTCTTCCTGTGACTTGACTTGTCCAAACTCACAACACTTTTCTGCTTGACTCTGATGACCTGTGAGACCCATTGACTCAGCCCTTCTGGCCCTTCCTTTGACAAGCCTTGCTCCTGGCATTGAGTGGCCACTTCACTGCTGGTTCCTCAATTAAGCATCAGATGGCTTCCAATATCCTTTAGTGATGGCTAAGGCTATTACCAGGACTGTTGAGATAGCCAATGGGCCCTTTTCATGAATGGTCTCGTCTTTGATGACTATGGGATTATAAGTGTGTATACTGCCATTGTCAGCTTTCCCCACTTTGAGATCTGAGAATTAAAACCCAGGCCCTCATACCTGTACAACATACACTTTACTGACCGAGTCGTCTCTAGTACTCCAAATGAAGGTTTTATTATGTCGTTTAGAGATCAACAGTGGGGAAACTGGGAGAGTCCTCAACAGAGGGCTTGGTGGTATAACGTTGACAGTTATTGTAGAGAACACCAAGTTGCCCAATTCATCAATAGGAAGGGCCTTTAATCTGGAGAGATCAAAACTGAAGATAGGGTACAGTAGAAAGGCAGAAGGCACACCTCAATGATCTTCATTAATTCAAGTCTCTACCCCACATGAGTTATAGCCTAGGGTCCTGAAGGGACTTGCACAAGTCTTTGCAGAATCTGTCGGTTTTATTTGAAACTAGACTGGGAGGGAGATGGACGCCAAAGAACTGGGGCTAGGCATGTCTTATCTTGATTTTCAGACCAGGGGTTCTAGAAATTATGGGCTCAAGGCCAGTCTCTGGCAATGAACTAGAAATAGTTGTTTAAATAATGTAGGGTTATGTGTACTTAGAATAAGGGCGATTAGTTTAGAGGCATGATACGTCTATTAAGGATGATTAAGTGAAAAATTTCCTTGCCCCTCTAAAATATAACTCCTTAGACTGGTGTATGGGTATTTGCCAGTATTTAGCATCTCCCTGCTATTTGTGCTGATTTGGGGGGAATGCTCTCCTTTATGTCTCTTGAAAAAAAATACTTTCTTCTCTCACCATACAATTGAAAATAATACAGTTTTCCGGCCTTCCTTGCAAATGGGACATTGGCAAGCATTCCAGGTGTGGCCAACCAAAGGCAGCCACTCATGACTTGCGGTGAGCTCACATATGGCAAAGGAGTAGAGATCATGGGTGAAGAACCAACTCCACCGAGTTTCCAGGGGTGGTAGTGACCCTGATGCCCCAGAATCTTGTGTTCATGACTGTAAAGCTGGAGAAGACAGACTACTTGTCTTCAAAGTTGCTCACAGCCTGGGAAGTATGAACATGTCATAGGAATATACACGGCAAAGAAGAACATGGCAGAAGGAGCTAGGCTGCTAAAGAGGTATCTTTCAAGTTAAGAGTTTATGCTGGGTGGGACAGCAACAAATCTGCGTTTTTATAAGCCGAGAAGGGAGGCAGGAGAGAGGGAGAGGAGGGCTTATAATGGTGGAACAAGGGTCTAAGAAAAGTTACTTTATTGACTTTGAAGTTGGAAAAACAGCCACGAGCTAAGGAATTTTCAAGGCGTCTAGGAGTTGGATAAGTCCAGGAGATGCATTCGCTACGAGGTCGGCTAGGAGGAGCCCAGTGATGCTGACACCCTGGTTTAGCTGTGTGAAACCCATGCTGAGAGCTGGAGCTATAGCCAAAGTAGAGCAAGTATCTAGCATTTACCAGGGCCTGAGTTCAGCCCATGAGATTGGTAAGGACTGAAAAATATGTGCTGAACAAGATGAATTCAACAGTTTTTGTTTCATTTTGCTTTGTTTTGGCATTTTTGTCCTATTGGTCTTTCACTTGTTTGTTTGTATTTTAGTTTTTTGTGTTTCTGTGTTTCTTGCTTTTTTGAGAGGGAGAGAGGGAGGGGGGAGGGAGAGAGGAAGAGAGGAAGAGAGAAAGAAAAAGAGAGAGAGAGAACATAAAGCTGGGTGAGGAAGGAGGTGGGAAGGATTTGGAAGAAATTGGAGGAGGAGGAAAAACATGATCAAAATATAGTGTATGAAATTTCTTTTAATAAAAAGGAAAAATATGTGTTGAAGGCTTGATCTACATAATTGTAAGATAATGCATGCATATCTGTGAAACCGCTAAGTCTGTTACAGTAACAACAGGAAATGGATACATGTTCCATATATGAATTAATAGTTTTCAAACCACACCAGGAAGAGCCCTAAGAGGCCAGTGGGGTATCTCATCAGTCACCAAAAAGAGAAAGCTGGCTCTTTTACATCACCATTAGGACAATAAAACTTTGATCCATCTTGTTTGTTTGTTTTGGTTTTTCGAGACAGGGTTTCTCTGTGTAGCCCTGGCTGCCCTGGAACTCACTCTGTAGCCCAAGCTATCCTTAAACTCATAGAGATCTGCCTGCTTCTGCCTCCCAATTAAAGGCATGTGCCACCACAATCTCACGATTGTGATTTTGATCCATCTTATGATGCAAGATCTGAAGAAAAACGTGTGAAAGCTATTACTTCCACCACAAACAAAGATATTAATCATTATAACAGTGGATAATACTTATTGAGAATATGTTCCAGACATTGTGCCTAGCAGTTTCTTTAGTCCTCCAGATAGCACCAAGTAGGGGAAACTGAGGCTAGGAGAATTTAAGTGATCCAGCCAAGACCCCTCAGCAGAGATGGTATTAAAGGGCAGAGATGGTGTTTTGACTTAGGCTGTCTGGTCCTAGAACTTAAACTCTTGAACAAGGGCATCAGACTTTTTTATTGGAAAGTAAAGAACTAGGATCCTGAAAGCAAACATAGTTTGAGCATTTGAAGACGTTTTGGAAAGAGGCAAAAACCCTACATTTACATTCTAATCCACAGCTGTATAAAAGTACAGAGAATTGATCAAGTTATCTGTTGGCTTGTTGCAAAGAGGTATTTCCATTGCCTGGAAGATTGCTACATCCTGGGTGTGTTATAAGACGAAGGTTCTAGGGCCCCAGGACAAGGCTCTGGGACATAAGAGCTCTTCATTTGACAGAATAGATTGCTTCATGATATTGGGAATGCTCTGTAATTGGAGCAGTCAAGATAAGGCCTAACTTTGGTGCAGAGAAATTGATTGAAGACTCTTTGAAGATGCAACATTCTTCTTTTTAAACAATTCATGTGCACATGTACCTTTAAATGTGTGCGCATATGTGCATAAGTTTGGAATCCATAGAACAATGTCGAGAGTCATCCTTAGGAGAACTGCCATATATACCTCCTGTGAGTCAGGCAAGGTCGCTCATGACCTGAAGCTCACCAATTAGGCCAGACTCGGTAGCCAGCAAAATCCAGGGAACCTTCTGTCTTCACCTCCCCAGTACTGGGATTACAAGCACACACCACATCTGCATTTTTATTTGGATTATAGGGATTGAATTCAGGTCCTCATGTCTGTCAGGCAAACAGTTTAGCAGCTGAGCCATCTCCCAGTTCTAGGTGGATAAGTCTAAGAACGAAGGGTTACTGAACACAGTGCTGACTGTTTCCAAGCATTAGGGGTTAACTTAGAGCCACCAACCACTTTTCTGGAATCACTTGGCAGAGGAACTCCTTGACTGATAGGCTCGATTTCCTTGTGGGAGGGATTTAGTTTTACAGGACAGGAAATGGGATACATAGCAGCTATCCAAGCAACAGCTTTTTTGTAAGGACAAGTTTTTCAGTATTTCAGAGGAGACTATGTGGGAGCAGGGCTAGCAATGTTCAAAGATCCAAGTGCAAGGAATATCGATAGGTTGGAGCGGCAGACAGGCAGAAAACTTGAGTGGGAGAAGAGGGTAGAACCCAGGACAACACCCAGTTGAGGGCTGGGAGACTGGAGCAGTCCCTAAGGGGAGTTGCTGGTGCCTGAAGGCTGCAGGAGCATCAGAGCACAAGAAGGTCCACGGGGAAGCACGTCTGGGGAGGAGCTGTGGGAAGTGGGTCATAGTCTTGGATGACTCCACAGATGGCTTAGTCAGAAGTGGGTCAGGAGCTGGAGGTCAGACATTAAGACAGGTGGAGCCCCATAATCCCTACGCACCTGTGACTTAGAGACCAGATGGGGACCAATGGGAGCCTGGCCATGGCACGAGTATGGTCTATGAGTAGGATGTGGGCTTTTGGGCAGGCTAGGGATAGGAGAGAGGAAGAGAAAGGGGAGAGGATGGAGAAAGAGAGGGAGAAGGGGAGGGCAGAAGGGAAGAATAAGATAAGATAGGAAAAATGATATTTTACTGTTGGTATCATGGGTGAGTGGCCCACCTACTTAGTTTATATCTATAGATGCTGTACAGGGAGGAAGGAAGCAGACCACACAAAATCCCACCATTCTCCTTAAACGCCGGTTTACTCATTTGTAACCTGGGGATATGTGTATATAGCGTCTAGGTTTGTGATTGTGATATAGATTTAATGAGACAACATTTGGATGCTTCGTCCAGCAGCTGGCACAAAGTGAGTGCTCCCTAAGTGTCTGCTTGGTTACTCTGGGAGGTGGGACTCATGGCCTCCAGTTAAGTATGAGGAACTTGAGGTGTGGAGGAGTCATTATGAAGCAGCTTGGCTTTCGGTTCCTCTGGCAAGTCTCTGCTGACTTCCAGGCCAAGTCAGGTGCCTTCTCTGCATGGTCTTGGCCCCTGTACTTCCCTCTAAGCTTGGACTGCAACACAGTACGAGCGCCTACTCAGAGGCTCAGCATACACACACCACAGAGTAACCAGGCTCTGGATCCCGAGAATCAAACGTGGTGTTCCCAGCACCAAGTGCACTCCCACTAAACCAGCATATGAGACAAAGTTAACTATGTTACTGGTGGGGATGCCATCCAGGACCAACTGATCTATGTGTCTGAATGGGTTCATTTCTTTTGTAAAGTCTCTCTCTCTTTCTCTCCCTCCCTCTCTCCTCTCTAAGTTCTCTGTCTGTCTTTCTCCTCTGTCTCTGTATCCATCTCCCCCATATGTCCCCCTCTCTTTCTGTCTATCTTTCTCCTCTATTTCTGTCTCTCTCCTTTTGCTCTCTCTCTCTCTCCCCCTCATTTGTCCCCCTCTCTGTCTGTCTATCTTTCTCCTCTATTTCTGTCTCTCTCTTTTTGCTCTCTCTTGCTCTCTCTGCACCTATACATGCTTCTGTTTTCTTTATTGCAGAAGTGACCACAGCAAACACAGCCTCTCTTCCCTCTCCTTGGCTTCCACTCTCTTCTCATTTCTGAGGCATCTGGAGCACTAAGATTCTCAAAGAGAAGATGAATGTGTTGTGCCATTGGTTTATAAGGGAATAGGAGTCATTTATAAACTTTCTTGGTGCAGAAATAAGTAAATGATAATAGGTCCTTGCAAGTGACAGGGAGACAATGACATGTCTCATCATAGGGTTCTTAATCTTTCAACAACTGTTCCTTCCACTTTTCATTCCTAGCGCATCCAGTTCTTCCATCTGTTTTGAAGATTGCTAAATAAGGGACTTCAGCCAATCCCCATATATGAGCTGATCCCCATCTATTGATTCATTGATTTGTTGACTCATGTCTCCAGTCAGTGCTTTGAGCTACTCTGCACCAGGTCCTGGTCTCGCAAGACTGCACAAAAGAAGACATGTCTCTGCCTTTTGGAGGTAGTGGTTTGGAAAAAGTAGTCATATTAGTGAGTTCACAATTGTAAATTGATATAAATATTTGGAACTAGAAAGTTTTTGGAGAACTTTATCTAGACTGGTTGGATCGGGGAGCACATTCTGGCAGAAGTGAAACTGATGTAGGGCACTAAAGAATGAACAGAAGGTGGGTAGTGGCTTTCAGTGAGAGAATGTTCCAGACAGAGACCAGCAGGTTTAATACTTGGTAGAGAATTAGGACTTAAAGAAGGCTATGAACAGAGATGATGGGGGCCCACAGGATATTATAGGGGATAAATAGACAGGAAGTGGTAGTCTGTATGGGACCTTGTAGGCTCTTATAAGGATCTGGTTTCTGCCCTAAGAAAAGGTGAAAGAAAGAATCTGGATAAGCTTTGATACATATACGGTTTACTTTGAAAGTATCATCCTGGTTGCTATGGAGAGAAAGAGGTATGCTTGAGTAAAAGTGGTAAAGACCAGTGATGAGACATGGAGAGCTAGGAAGTTCTACTGATGGTTCGAATCAATGAGACAGTGGAGATGAGGACATGACTCAGGGGAAGCCTCAGAAGGATGTGGAGATTGAGGCAAGAACCATTGTTACTGGAAACTTCTGGAAATGGGGTGGCTCCCTAAGAAACACCAAGGATGTTGACAGAGGCTGAAGATGAATTGGTAGAGAAGGCAGACGAAGGTCATGGCCTTGGGCCCCGTTACCTACAAAACTTGTGGGATGCCCACTGTAGAGGTTGGTGGAACGTCAGATATGCACATACTCCTCCTGCTCTTAAGCCTCTAAAAAAAATCAATTCTGGACTCATTTGGTGTTTTCTAGTTAATTAATTTATTTGTTTTCAAGCTTTATTCAGCCATAATTAAACATCACTTTCCCTTTCTTGCACACTAAGTTTTTTGATTGGAAAATGCGCCTTGTCAATAAGAGGTGAACATGATCCTATTCATCATCACTTTTGAGGAGATTTAATGAAATGCTCACTAGAAATCAGAGAAATAAACATTTCATAGATTTCTTTAATAATTCTTAATGTTACCCACTTATTTATTGACTTATTTGACCAACTTCTATTGATGATACAGTTTTGGGTGCTGAAGACACCCAGAGATTAAGAGAGATGAAGCCTCAGCTTTCATGAAGATTTTATTTGGACAAACAATAAAATGAACTTGCAAACACAGTAGTTTTTGATGATATTAGGGAAGGCCTCTCTGAGGCATGACATTTAATGGAGACTTGATAAATACGCCAACCATGTAGAGATACAATGGAGACAAGGACATGCTGTAGAATCAGTCACATGTATTCTTGAGAATGTATTTTGAGGAATAGAGAAAAGACTAGGATGATGGCTCAGAAAGTGAAGGTAAGAATGGTAGGGATGATAGGCCGTGGAAGACACATGAGCTGACCTGAGTAGGACTTTCTAGATTGTGGAAGATTTTGTTCCACAAATGGAAGTGAATGGTCTTCCTCCGATGTCATCCCTTGGAAGGTTGCTTTCATTGTTGGGTGGAAAGCAAATTGTTAGAAGTGGAGGAGAAATGGAAGGTGCAGTGAGGAGGATGCAGGTGCTCATGGAAGGATTCTGAGGGTCACCGTGATATGGACATCATTGGTGTCTTTTTTTCCCTATGTGTTTCAGTGGATGACAAATACCCTATGCTCAGAGGGACTCTAATTCTGCTAACTATTTTCATCCTAGCTGCCACTTTTATTATTTTGCAATTCTAAGATGATGACTAGACAATCTCTTTCCTTTAGACAATCTATACATTTGATTTCTCTTATCTTTTACTAGGGATTTTTTTGTCAATTAAGTCATCGGTTGGTGAGTGATTTGTGTTATCCCCTGTGAAACCCAAGAGCATAGATAGATAGATAGACAGACAGACAGACAGACAGACAAATGGAATATCCTCTGCACGTGTAGTTGAGTCTGACTGTTTTTAACAGACAGATAAGCTTTAGGACACACTCCTGAAAGTTTCACTGATTTCTCAAAACCATGGGAAGGTATCACGTTTTTTAAAGGAGACACAGAGTACTTATAACTTCACTTAAAACATATTTAAAGTACTAAATAATGATGGAGCAGGGGATACTGAGAGGTGACCATGGAAGGGCTATGATAGATAAGATGTGCCAGTCGTAGAGGACTAAGGAAGGCTAGAGTGCAAGGAAGGGCCTGGTCAAATATGTGCTTCCTAGCTACAGGTAGAAGGTAGACTAGGAGACTGCCATAATGACCCCAGGAAGCATTGATTGGGTCCCAGATTTAGACCCAGAAGCGGGGTTATAGGGAAGGGGAACAACATAATGGTTATTTAGACTAGAGGTTGAAGGTTGAGTGGTTGGAAGGATACATCAAGAGGCCAAGGGAGGCTGGGAATATTCCCGGATTTTTGAGTTTAAGTGATTGGAGAGCAGCAATGTAGATTATTGCAGCTACTAAATATGTTACTTGCATGTTTTATAAAGTAAGATGAGAAGAAATTATAAATAGCACTATTTTGCTTCATTTCTGACCTCTTTTTGTATCTTTAGTTGGTTAAAACATATCTGAAGTTCCTGGCATCAAAAATCTAGGGCTCTACACTCCTTGAATATGGACTGGCATGTGGCTAACTTCATGGCCAACAGACTATGTAGAGACGATGCTAGACTAGTGCCAAGTCTAGGCCTCTACATCATGGTGGGTGGAGACTCTTCTGGAACCCTGTCATGTGCAGAAGACACCCTGCTGGCTTCAGAGGCGACACCGAGCTGAAACACACCTTATAAGCCCAGGCTATCCTTAGACAGCTGAGTCTCAGATGACTGAATGGCTGGCGAGCTACCATTCCCAAGGAGCACAATCGAGGCCCGTCTGCTGAGTATGGCCCACAGCATTCTGGGCTGCACAAATGGCATTGTTCTGATCCACTAAACTCATGGGCAGCCGGTTAGAGAGCAAGAGCAGCGTGACACGGAGACTTCTGAAATAGATGCAAAGCTGACGTTGACTCAGAAGTGTATGCTGTCCTTGTCCTATTACAAAGCACTCTACTGGACACGGGGCTGCTGACAGAGGGCTGAACTGATAGTAACAAATGCCTTGAGGGGGTTAGGGATGGCTCGGTGTTAAGAATGCTTGTGGTTCTTGCAGAGGACCTGAGTTTGGTTCCCAGAACTACATAACAACTTGTAACTCCAGCTTCAGGGATCTAATTCTTTCTTCTTACTTTTGTATGTACACACACACACACACACACACACACACACACACACACACACTGCATAACACACACAAAACCTTTAATAAAAAGTACCATGATTAATAGTCTTCTGAAATTCTCAGACTACTTTGTTTTATGAATTTGTCAGTATGTATTTTTCTGGAATATGCATCCCACCTCTTTGATGACCTTAGTCCCTTGGTTTTTATTCCTGTCATGATGGACTTATGCTGGGGTTGGAAGCCACAAGGTGATTAACACTCCAGTTTGACCCCACACTCTCTTAAAATTCCCACACTCTGGGAAAAGTGGTCACCCTGCAACTTCTGTACTTTGCCGTTTGTACCCATACTTACAGGCTGGCATCAGAAAGCGAGGGAGGCTTTAGAAGGCCTGGCTTTTTAACCGTAAACCCAAGATGCAGCAGGTTTGCTGTCCCAACCTGGGTCCCCAGCTAGAAGGCACAAAAGGGAGACCCTGACTCAGGTCAGCGTGATGCTCGTATTGAGGCTGTTCCTCTATTCCTGAAGATGCTGGGTTGGCTGAGGTGGGTACACTGCTGTTCTGTGAGGGGAGGGTTGCCTCTAAATGCCCTCCTGAGCAAAGCAGTGCCCACTTCTCTATCCCGACCACTGACAAAATGAATTTACACACCAGGGCAGAAGAGTGGCAGGGGTCACTTACCACATCCCTCTGCATAGAGTGGACCTTGGATTTGCTAGTATTCGTAGGGGCAGGACTCAGCTCCAGAGGCCAGCTTCAAAGTATCCAGACAGAGATGAGCCATGGGAGAGGAAAGGGACAGGAACAGAGGACTGACTTAATCTCCTTCAGGAACCTTCTTGATCCTTTGTTGAGAACTCTTTGTTTTTTTTTTTAAAGTCCATTTTTCATACATTCAGAATTCCAAGCTGCTGAAAATTCCCTCCTGTGATGAGAAGTATTCACGACAAAACGTGCGGACTGATTTGTCTTTCCCTGAAATCAAAGGCGGCATTCTGAAGAGACTGTGCTTGCCACACAAAGGTGGCAGATGTTTGCCGAGATTATAGCTACACCAGCATTCTGCGCATTCAATCTCGGGAGCATTTCAGTGTTTGAAAAGAGAAACCGTTTTGTGTCATTTCTGGATGCCTGGAACGCTTCTGGTTCCATCAGTGTGGATCTACAGCTCAGGAAGGGTGTGGATGTGGGTGGGTGCACTCACTCGGCCTCCGCACTTGGGATATTCTATAGGGCAGTTTCTGAGTAGGGCTCGGGTGTTCTCTCCAACAGGGTTCCTGCATACTGAACTCATGCATTACCATCAGGCTAACGATTCCCAGTGAGTTTCTGAGCAACACTCGGCTGAAGTACAGTGTGGGTGGTACAACTTGTAGAGTCTTCTGTAGCACCCAGGGGTACCGTGGTGCTAGGTACAATGGCGTTAGGCCGTCTAGGTAGGGATGCAAGGTCTTCACAGGCTGTGACTCTCTTTATCCCATAAAACTGGTTGTCTAGATTCCACATGTTAAGAAAGTTAATAGCAAGCTGAGATGATTTTTAAGTTTCCAGAAATTTTGCTTCTCACATCCTCTCCTCTTGATCCACCGTGCTGGAGACCAGCAATCTCTCAGGTTCTCTACCCCCTCACCCCTGGGATGTGATCAGTTACATGACCCTACACATTGATTTCCAAACATCTTCTATATTGCTTCAAAGTCTCTCTCTCTCTCTCTCTCTCTCTCTCTCTCTCTCTCTCTCTGTTTCCTGTTGTGTCATTGCTTGTGACCTTCCAGAACTTCTCCTGACTCTACCTCATCTTGATGCAGGAACACTGGGATTACAGACAGGTGCTACTGAGTTAGGCTTTATAGGAGAGCTGGGGATTTGAACTCAGATTCTTACACTTGTGCAGCACAGAGCTCTCTGCCCAGTCCCTCTGTCCTTTCTCTTCACCTCCATCCACCTAAAGCATCCTTACACCTTGTCACACCTGCCACACTGTCTCACCATGATCTATCTGTAGCTCTGAACCTAAACTACACTGGGAAAAGTCGGTGACACAACTAACTTTGTGTTTTCTCAACAGCACACTGGGCTAACAACTATTTGGGGTCCTCTGCTGGCTTTTTGACTGAATGGAGAGGTGTTGTAAATGATGGATTCCCTGGACCCAGCTCTCCTAGTCTTCAGACACCTCAGCCTGTGACTGCTGGAGTAAGCTTTCTCATCAGACTATTTTTGGACCACCAGCCCTCAAACAATGACATGGAGACTTTTTGCTATTTTTGAAAGCTTGACCTTTAGCTCAGGCTTGTTCTCAACTCTCTCTTACAACTTAAATTAACCTATTTCTATTATTCTACATTCTGACACATGACTCTCACCTCTCTCCCATTCTGTATGTCCAACTCGCTCCAGGTCTCTCGCATGCCTCTCCCCAAGTTCCTCTCTTTCCCTGGAAGTTCCACCTAACCACTTCCAGCCTAACTAGTGACCTTTTACCTCTTTATTAAACCAATCGGAAGGCACCTTGGCAAAGACACATCTTCATAGTGTACGAAGATTATCCCACAGCAAGCGCCTATGCTAACTTCTTTAGGAAGCCTCCCCTTTTATACGCCATGATGGCTCTTCTCTTCCTCTGGGCTTCCATAGCATCCTGGATTCATAAGGAAAGAATCAGCATGTCAGCGGCTTTATGCATCTTTCTTTTCGTCCATCTCTTCCAGGGATGTGGGGCAGATTTACCATCATGCTTCTGTTTTACTTGTTGCTGCTGCAAAGCATGATAAGTTGTATCCTGAGGGTAAGAGTGTAGACTGCAGGTGTAGATAGGGTTGGAATGCGCATGCCTCCACATACTGGTTGAATGATTTGGAATGAATCAGCTTCTTAAAGCTTTGCTTCTGTTGTTTGCTTGTACCTGGGGATTGTCAGACAAACCTTTGTGGCTTCTCTATTGCATGTCAGATCTAGAATTTCTTTTATTTTTTTGATTGAGATTAAAAACTCATGACATGGTACACCTACCACCCTATGCATGTTCACGCTGTTGTATAAGAAATGACCTAAGAATTTTCATTTTTGCAAAACTGAAGCTAAAGCCATCAAAGAACTTCCCACTCTCTCCTCCCCCAGTGCCTGGTAACAACTTTTCTATTCTCAGTATATGTATTGGTCTACTGCAGATGATCTCATGTAAGTAAGCACATGGAGTTTATTCCATTGTGACTGGCTCATGCCACTTAGCATGATGTCCTCAAGGCTCATCATAGTGTGGCCTGTATCCGAATTTTCATCCTTTTTTAAGGCTGAGCGATATTCCATTTTATATATAAACCATCTATTTGTCAGTTGATGGATACTTGGGTTGCATATGCTTTTTGGAACATGCGATGTTGCTTTAAACATCAATGTGCAAATATTTCCTCGAGCTCCTGCTTTTAGTTTTAAATATATATAATAGTAAATATATATGATATAATGTATATAATCTTACCAACAGTGGCTAATTATATTTTAATACTTTTGAAGAATAAACATACTGTTTTTCTTAACAGCTATACCTACTTTTACATCCCCACCAACTACAAAAGGTTTCCCAAAGCTTCATGTGCTCATCGACACTTGTTAATTTGTTTTTTTGCACCTTTGGGTGGGCTATAGTCACCCAGCTGGGAGTCGAGTTCATTGTAGTTTTGATTTGCATTCTCCTAATGATGACTCATGTTCAACGTCTTTTCATCTCGTCAGCCATTTGCTTGGAATTGTTGACGTGTCTACAGTGTCTGCAGTTTTTCTATCTTAAATGTTTGTTCAGTTGTAGAAATTTTCATACACTCTGGGTATTTGTACCTTATCAAACATGTGATTTTTTTATTAGATTTTTAAAATATACCAATCCAAGTTCCCCTTCCCTCTCGTCCTCCCATTCCCTCCACACACCCTCCCACCCCATCCCCATCCAATCCTCAGAGAGGGTAAGGCACATTGCTTTGTGGGAGGTCCAAGGTCCTCCCTGCTATATCTAGGCTGAGCAAGGTATACATCCAAAGAGAATAGGATCCCTAAAAGTCAGTACATGCAGTAGGGATAAATCCTGGTGTCACTGCTAGTGGCCCCTCAGCCTGAGCTCCCAAAATGTGATTTTTAGCTATTTTGTACCACTCTATAGGTTGTCTTTTATTTTTGTTAATAATCTTTTTGTCCACTATATATGGTATTATATTAACATAAACTTTAAAAAAGTTATTTTAGTTTAATTTTTGAGTGACAAATAATTGTAAATGTTTATGTACAATTATGTACATTTATGGGTCTAGTGTGTTGCTTCAACTGATGTATCCACGAAACGATCAAATGTGATCACAACTGTCACCTTAAATTCTGTGCCCTTTGGTTCAGTTTTAAATTTTGATTATGGGATCCCATTTATTTCTTTTTCCTTATTTTTCACATGCTTTTTGTGTCATACCTAAGAAATCGCTGCCAAGCCCAACATTAGCAGGAAGCTTCTTCCACCTGTTTTCTTTTAAAAGTCTCGGCTCCTATGTGCGCAGGTCTTCAGTCCATTTTTGTGTTGATTTTTACATATGTTGTATGGCACCGGCCCAACTTTACTTTTTCCCAAGTGTGTATTCAGTTTTCTCAGTTGGCAGAGTGGAAAGGCTTGCTCTTTCCTGTGCGCCTTTGCCGTTTTTGTCAAAGATAATTTGATCACATGCAGACGAGTTGATTTTGGTGCTATTTGACTCCATTGGTGTTTATACATCTGCCTTTATGGCGATATCAGAAATCTGGAAATGTTAGATACCAAACTTTGCTTTTTTGAGACAGGGTTTCTCTGAAGCTTTGGGGCCTGTCCAGGAACTCACTCTGTAGGACCAGCTTGGCCTTGAACTCACAGAGATCCATTTGCCTCTGCCTTCTGAGTGCTGGGATTAAAGGTGTGCGCTACCACTGCCTGGCTCAAACTTTGTTTTTTAATGATGTTTTTCACTATTCAGCATCACTTGCGTTCCATAAGAATTTTAGAAAGATGATGATGATGATGATGTTGATGATGATGGCGATGATGATGATGGTGTATGCTATGAGGGAGGAGACCACACATGCCCAGCTAGTATGTGGAAGCCAGAAGGCAACTTTTAGAACTTGGTTACACTGTGGGATCCCACGATAAAACTTAGGCTGTCAGGTTTTCAAGGCAAATACCTCCACCTGCTAAGTCATCTCACTGGCCCTCGATGGCTTTTTCTGTGTGTGCAAAAATGTCATTGGGAGTTTTGGTAGGGGCTAATTGGATCTGCAGGTGACTTTGGGAACTACTGATATGTTATGATATGATATCAGATCATATATCATATCATTTCAGGTCCTATGTTCATTTCTGTCTCTGTTAGGGTGTTTCTTCAGTGTTTTGTGGTCTTTGGTATTATAATGCTTCTTTCTTCTTTGGCTTCTTCCTAAACACTTTGTTTTGTTTAAGTGGAATCATTTTCATAGCTACTTTTTAGATCATTCATTATTAGTATATGAAAATGTGGCCACCCTCTGCTTGTTGATTTTGTATGCTGCAACTTTGCTGAATTTGTTTATTAGGCAATTTAAATGTTTTACTTCTGTTATCTGATTCAATCTTCCTAGCTGCCCAGTAAAGGAGGTATCGTTCTTGTTCCAAGATGAGAAAAGTGAGTCTCAGAGGGCTTGGGTAACATGTCCAAGGCCACCTGATGGGAAAGAGTCCCCGCCTGGACAGAGCATCAGCAGGCTTACCCCACATCCCTTCTGGCTATGGCACCTGCTCCTCACTGTCTAATAAGAAGATCTGTAAGTGTCTCACGAGGTAAGCTTGAAAGATGCATAGCAGAGGGGAGCCGGATGCTCAAGTAGTTCTGTTTTTAAATATGTAGAAACACTGAAGAAAATGTTAATGGAATATACAAAAATAAAAAGACATACAGCATTCCCAGTAAAAGGAAAATATTAAGGGGACTTACATTTAAGGTGTATTCTAGCAACATTCTAATTTTAGGGGTTCTTATTTACTTGTTTGTCTGTAGAACTGAGGTTTGAACCTGGGGAGTCATTCACACTAGACAAGTACTCTACCCCTGAGATACCTCCACAGCTCTCATTTCATTAGTTCATTGGATTTTGAGACAGGTTCTTGCTGAGCCACCAAGTCTGGCTTAATCTGTTTTTATATTGTTACCATCAAGGAGGGTAACAAGAGAATCCCTTTAAAGAGATACTCTTGGCATAGAGCTAGAAGAGTTGCCTACAGACATTTTCTTTGCCCTCCTAAATGGAAGAGCCTTCTGTAGGGTTCTGAGGGTTGGGAATCTAAGCATTCTGAAGACTTCTTGGTAAGAGTAAGAAGCAGGTACCCTTGGAGACCCCAGGAATCCAAAGAGACAAACTTGGGAAGAAGATGAACTGATTTTAAGAATCTGAGAATAGGGGGCCCTGCAGCAAAGGGTGCACAGGTTTTTCCCAAGGGAACTTGGACCCGAGACTCAGAAATCAACTGGGGACTGTATGATCTGCCAATACAACACCCGTGAGCCCTAAACCCATTGCTTTCCATAGCAAAGCCTCTGAAACTCCAAGGGACCTAGAAACAAATTTCCCTACCTTCACATGCTCCCTAACAGAGGATATTTCAGTTCATTCAGGATAACAGGGTGAACCGTGACAGCATGGGTAACAAGGCTCTGGTGTGAGGGTCTTGCTGAGGTCTCACAGACACAAGCATTGCCCTAGGCCACAGTAAGAGGAGACAGACTAGCAGAGGCCACCAGACCTGAGTTGTGTGTCCCTTCCCTGCTGGGTTTTGCCGTGGTACCTCCAGCTTGCCTTTCTTTTGGCAGAACCAGGGTGAAGCTGAGCCTCTCTCGATGGTGCCTGCAATGTACTAGAGAGCAGGGGCCTGCTCTTCCTGGGTCAGGTCTGGACCCAGACTCTTGCATTCGGTGCTTTCTTTAAGGAAGTCTCTCAGATCCCTGGCTAGAAACCAAGAGGGCAGGATTCTTCCTCTTTCGAGATAACCATCTCTATTAGTCCAAAGACCCAGGCAACGGGAAAGGGCCTTGACATGCCACACTCATGTTCTGTTCTTGATTTTTTTTTTAAAGAAAAGACTGCTTTCCCATGGTTAGGGGAGAAGTCAGACTTTCCTGTTCCTCTTGGGCCAGGCATGAAGCAATTTTCAGCTCTGATGTTGACACTGGGTCAAAGCCTCAGACTGTCTCCCTGGGCAAGACTCCTTGGACTTCTCAGCTCTGACCTTTCTAACATGAGTATGACCAATGGACAGAAGCAGCAAGAAGCATGCATGGCCTTAGTGGAGGGGAAGCAACTCAGGGATTAGAGGCAAGGGCTGAGACACTGGATTCATCTGCATGAGTTCGACCATCAGCTTCATGGCTTCAAGGGTGGGAAGCATTGGATAAGTCACTTAACCCTCGAGTCTTGGTTCCCACCAGGAAAGTGGGGGATAAAGGATGGGAAAGGTTAAGCAAACCTATGTGGAGAGTTAAGTGTAAGGCACGGAGTACGTCAAGAACTCCATGGGCCAGACTCCTTGGGTTATTAAAGGTTGTGGTTCAATCTTTTTCAACAGTAGGGAGTGCTAGGCATGTGCTCTGCCACTGAGCTACAGTCTCTGCTCTCTTTTCCTTTTTTATTACAAGACAAGGTTTCGCTAAGCTACCCAGGCTAGCCTTGGCTCATAGGCTAGCCTTGGCTCACTGTGTAGTACAGGCAGGCTTGTGATATCCCTTGCTCAGCCTCCTAAATACCTAGGATTAAGACCCACGCCACCAGGCTCAGCTTGACTCTTCCACTGGAACAGTGCGAATGCACAGTGTGTATGAGGCAGGACCATGCGGCTGGAGAGGGGAGCTGCAGGTTCAAGTCTTAGCTCCACCCATGACCAGCGAACAGAATGAGTTCAGAAGAACTAACATTCTTCTCAGATCTTGACTTTTTATCTTGTGTTTTCTTATTGAAGGCTAGGGGTGGGGAAGAGTATTGGTTACCTTGGTGCATCTGCAACAGCATATATAACAGAAACACATTGTGTGAGCAAAGATTTATGTGTTGTTAATGGGTCCATCATGGTAGAGAAGTGCGCTGTTTATTGATGTCCTTGCTGCAACAGAAATACCTGACAAACAGCTTGAGGTTAGTTCCAGGGTGCAGTCCACCATGGCAGAAAAGTCATGGTGGCAGGACCTAGAGGTTCCTGGTCCAATAACATCTGTATCCATGAATCAGAGAGGGATGAAGACTTATTCATGCTGACACCCCAATCCCGTAGAACACTGCTCATATGTAAGGTGTGTCTTCCCACTTTTCTTAACCTAATCTAGATAATCTCTCAGACACATCCAGAGAGTTCTAGGGTGCCTCCGAACCCCACCACATGGCTAGTGAAGATGCACTATCGCAGAAGGCGTGGCAGAGCCATAGTGACGGGAGGGTGTGGCAGTGATTCACAGTCTGGCAGATGTAGGCAGGGTGCTAGAACCAGGGGCCAGGCTGGAACCTTCAAAGGTCTCTCCTTGTACACTACTTCTGCCAGCTCAGCCACATCACAGAAAGACTCCACATCCTCTCCAGACAATGCCATCAGCCCTGGAAGCAAGCGTTCAAGCCACTAGCCTTCAGGGTCATTTCAGATTCCAGTCTTAACAGGAGGTTTAGTGCAATAACGCATGCATGTGTGTGTGTCAGCAGCATGGGGGACCTGCAATAACCAGTCCCATTATTACAAAAGAACTGAGTTAAGCTACTCAGTGGAAGGTCCGAACCCTCGTGGTCTGGTCACCTGGAAATATGTGAGGGTGGCCAGTCCTCTGGCCTTCTGTGTGTTTAGAGAATCAAAAGGAAAATTAAGGTCAGTCTGGCCTTTGTAGCTGGGTCCCTCATTTTTTCACTGGCACAGTGCCAAGCTTATTTAAGGCCTCCAATACATGCTTGTCAAATTCGAGAAAGCTTTGTTAAAGTCAGTGCAGATTTGTAAGAGCAGGCCTGGCTTCGTGGGCAGGACCCCATGCTTGGAAAAGCCCCAGGACATTTTGAAACTTTTAATAGCATCATTTCCATTTTGCACCATGCCCTACAAATTATGTAAAAAGGGTCTTGTGTACAGGTAAATAAATGATGGTCAAAAGTTAAGAGGGTCATAATTTCCCTCACAAAATTCTCCAGTGTTTCCCTATCACACTCAGAAGAAAGCCCAGGCCCCTTCATGTGACTCTCTGGTGCCACCTGATCCGCCTCAGTCTGCTCTGCTGATCTTGGGGACTGTGCTTCCCCGTCATCTAGACCTTCAGCCATCCAGGTCCGTACCTTTAGCAAGAGACCTTCTGCTCACTTCCCAAGTCATGGCTGGCTCTGCCTGCACTCGTAAGTAAGCTCCTCCTGACCACTGCCCAGCCGCCCTGTCTTCCTAGCCCGCTTTACGCTCTCTACAGTGTTTTCGGACAGGAGCTAGGTAGCTTATTTTTCAGTTTGTTTGTTTTCCATTCACCAATAGGCCAGAATGGATAAAACCAAGTCTCCTTCCTTGCCTTGTTCCAAGAGCATCACACAACCCTTGGCATACAGTAGGTGCTCAATAAATATTTGTTGACTGAAGAATGGATGGATTTGTCAGCACTAGGAATTTGATCTCTCAGAACTCTCTCCAGGGGCTCTTGTGCAGTTGGTCCCACAAATACGGGGGAGATGAGGAAGCTCATGCAGCCCAGAGCCCTGCAGGTGAGCAAGGTGTCCGCCATTCTCATCATTTCTTAACAACAAAGACTATAAGGGCCCAGAATCGAGTGTCGGGTTCTTGCTTTGGACCGACAGCTGGAAATATAGAGGAAGCAAGAAGATGGTGTGACTCAAGCAAAAGAAGAGAGTCATAGTAACAGAAGCAATGGGTTGGTCAGAGGCCACGTATCTCAATGCTCCACTCTATAGTAAAGTATATGAGCATGAGAGAGAAAGAGACCCATTCTGTATCAAAAATCAAAACCAACTTGAACCAATGAAATAAAAAGAAAAATGATATAGCAAGGATGAGAGTTATATATAAATATGGTATTAAGTATATTTATATGTTTTGATATTTATTAAGTATTTAAAACATTTGGGGTATGAAGACATTGCTATATAAACATTCACACATTAAGAAAGAATATCTCAAGTTCTTTTGCCATTTCAGCAAATGTACAAGTCCCTAATTCTTTCATCGACTTTTCCCAGCCTCTTTTTGAGGGAGTGATGATTTATCCCCATTTTACAGGTGAGAAAATTAAGGCCCAAGCTGGAGACTGACAATGTTGGAATGTGGCTTCAGTATGGCTGACTTGGACTGGGTTCTTGGCTACTGTTCTGGGTGACAGTTAGGAGCAGAGATGGCCTGGCATCTCTGGGCTCTTGCTGAGTGCCAGGTCCTGGACTGGTCTGAGTGGAAAAGATGGGTTGATTCATATTTATTCTTCTGGGAAGGTTTATTACTCATGGCTCCTTCATGCTGCAAGCATCCTCTCCACCTCCAACCCTGCTCCCCAGGCTCTGTGCTGGGTGCTGCAAACAGGCCGGAGAAGTGAGATGCTTCTTGGGTGTTAGTGTAACAGGGTCCCTGGCTGGAAGGGTTGTTGGAGTATGAAATACACACTCAAGAGTGGATGAACTTCTGTTCTCCTGGGTGCTGGTCATCTCTACCTAGATGGCACCACTTTCCTGGGGGTCATTCGTGACTGAGATTCTGAACATACAAGAAAGACTTACTAGTCCTGTCATCCAGGTGGCCTGCTTGGCCCTTTCATCAAGGGCTTTATAAAGACGGCTATGACAGAGAGTTAAGTGGCCTTTGGCTGTGTCTGAGAGCCCCGCCACCAGTGGGTCATCTAGCTGCAAGGAGACTCTCAGGTGCTGTCTCTGGTTCCCTATGAATCTTCTGCAACTGTTTCGGATCCGGCTCGGCTGCCACTGCCTGGCTTGACCGACCTGAAACCTCCCAGCCTGTCTCGTTCCTGGCAACTCCTCCCCACACCCTGTGGGCAGCACCCAAACAAGCCTCTTGGGATTTGAGGTGGGTCGATCAAGGTAAGTGTTTCCTCTTGGGTTCTTAGCAGATGCCCAGCCCCAATGACACCCACTGACCTCACTCACCTATTCACATCTGCTTTTCTTTTATGGGTAGGTCCATTCATCTAACAAATATTCAGTGAATTCCTACCGTGGGATAGGCGCTGCACTGGACTCTAAGGATACAGCTATAAATAAATCAGTCATAGCTTCCACCACAAATGTGCCCACACTAGAGAGGCCGGCATAAAGAAAGCAATGAGGAAAAATAATTACATATTTAAAAAGGTGAACAGAGGGAAAGAGCCCAGAGATAGGAGATTGGAGCTGACTCATGTTGGCTCATTATTTGAGGGGTTTTGTGAGGCTGTTATCCAGTATAGATATTAGGAAAAAAACCCAAGTAGTATAGATTTATCATTAAGTGCATTCTATTAAAATGAAACATATCATTGTTAATTTTGGCTCTACTTCTGCATTTGAGGTTCTGTACCATGGATAGTGGGTGGCCATGCTTCTTTCTCTAATGCTACACTCCATGGCTTCGTATGGTGAACTTGGCCTTGACCGCGATGGAAGCATTATTCTGTGAGAATCAACAAGCACAAGAGGTTGGGGCTTTTCTTTTCCTCCGAGAACCGGCTGCTCACATTTCCTGTGCTGTGAGAGAGGACCCAGAGGATTTGCCTTCAGGTAGGTGAGTCATGGAGAGCTGTCTGAGTTGTGTTGGGTGATACGTTTGCCAAGGCTATGATGAGAAAGGTATCATGTATCCATGACTACAGTTTCTGTAGAGAAGATGAACAGGAGCCAAACCTCTGTCCCAATGGAAAGGGAAACACTATGGGTGCTTGTGGGTACTTGGGGCTCTGGCATCGAGGGTGAAGGCATGCACTTCAGCTGGGAAAGCAGATAGATAGATAGATGGCAGATCATACAGTGACATTTGGGTTGTATGAAGGAATACGCACATGACTGAGTTAAAGCTGAAAGCTACAGAGGATGCCGTGGGTCTCTCTAGGACTTGACATTAGTTCCTGCTGCAGCAAGTAGCGGTGTCCATCTGTAGAAGGACCACACTCCCCGACTCCCACGGATGTGCATTCCACATCGGCTCTCATTGTGCCCATAGATTTCTCTAGAACTGCATGGGAGATGGGAAATAGGGAATTCATTCCCAGGGAACATGAACTGGTGGAAAGTTCCAGCCTTCTGTTCTTCAGGTGGAAAATTCTGGGCAGCCTCTGTACCCTTCCTAGAAGGAAGTCCTGGTGTGCTCAGACCAACTTTGCTTATAGTCATGACCCTGGTAATGCCTTCGTATGTCAGTTATTCTGTCTTTCTGTTGTCTCCTGCTCCTTCACTCATGCTTCCTGGGGTCATCTCCCAAAGCAGCTGCTTCCACCCAAGTCCTATCTCAGGATCTTGAAGGAACTCATAGTACGATGGTAAAGCAAACACAATTAGAGGGAACTGGAGACAAAGGAAGGGCTCAATGGGGTTGCCCCTCTGTCTCTCCGTCTCTGTCTCTGTCTTTGTCTCTGTCTCTGTCTCTCTCTCTCTCTCTCACACACACACAGAGAGAGAGAGAGAGAAAGAGAGAGAGAGAGAGAGAGAGAGAGAGAGAGAGAGAGAGAGGAGGAGGAGGAGGAGGAGGATGCCTTTGGATCTACCTTCAGGGATTGCATGCCCTGCGTGCTGGAATCTGTATTGACTGTGGAAAGCCTAGTTTCTTCTCTGAGGCCTGTGTGCCAGCCAGGAGGTAAATCATGCCCAGAATCTCTGTGGGGACCTCTCTAGAGGCCTTACTCTGTCTGTTGAGATGTTTGGTTGCCACCCCGCCTTGGTGACCTGGCCCAGACTCTGGGTGCTCATTTTCCTAGGCTGGCCCCTCCCCTGGCCTATCTCCTTCTGTCTTATCATCTTGTTTTGCTGAAGTCAGACACCTAAGTCTGGTGGTCTGGTGAGTTCTTCTGAGCTCTGAGTATCCTACACAGTGATAAAGCTGTTCCCCATCACTGGTCATGTGTCTACACAGATTTACACACTGAAGGCCCTTGTCATGGGAACTGCCTCCACCTGTCTCATCCCGGTCAAATAGGATACTTAGCATGGCCTCTCCCTCAGTGTTTCCAGTTAAGCATGAGTTACCAACACAGCCCAGTGTTTGGCAGGCTCAGCTCCTGCAGTGAGAGCAATGAGGCTGAGTGTCTCACGGGGCAGCCAGCCAAGGGCACCTTGTCCATTCATGGTGGCAGTTCCATACACCCTGGCTTAATTCTCACCAGCTTGCTTCCTGCTTTGTGTCCCTTTCATGATTCTCTTCTACTTTGCATAGCCCAGTGTGGTGGCCTTTGGGGGAATCGTTGGTGGGGCAGCGGGGGGGGGCTTTTCCTCTCAAGATAGTCATCCCTTATTCCTTGCACAGGAACCTGCCTGCTCTCCCTTCTTCCCTCTCCCCTGGGGGCCTGGCTCCCTTCCTCACCATCAGCCCCTCCTGTTCTTCCCTTCTGAAGCTCCCCAGAACATTCTGACTCATCCTCTGACTCAGGTGGAGTCTATTTCTGTTCCCACGTACTGCTCCCGGGTGGGCTGGAGATCACAGCTGTCACCTTTGTTCGTGTATGAGAGCGTGGTATATATGTGCCCATGTGCATATGTGTGCAAGCGAATGAATGTATGCTTGTGTATGTCTGGGCATGCATACGTATGCACATGCAAATACATGTGTGTGTCTAAGCCTTCTTTCCCCTGGCAGCCGGGAAGGAGATTCTCCTGCCTCTTTTCCATTCTGTATGTTACTCCCTCCCCCAGTCCCTCAGGAGCAGACATGCATCCTCCAAGGTCCTTCGTGAGTTAGACTCTGGGAAAATGCCACCCTGATCTCCCCAAGAAGATTGTTTTATCCAAGGAAAATTTTTGAAAAAAAATGTCCAACGTGATGGTCCTAGTCTGTAAACCCTTACTCTGAAATCTCCAGACTGCAGACCTGGAAGCAACCAAGGGGCTAAGGCCAAGTCTTCACTTCATTCTTGGGGCTGAGGAGATCCAAATTTGTTAATAACCAGACTCAAAATCATCCAGCAAGGTAGCATCCATGTTGGATTTGGATGCTTGTTTCCTGTTCCCAGCCAAAATGCTACCCGTTTTCTCTTTTCTCTCTCTCCTTGTCCTCTCTCCAGCAAGACCCTCGGAGCCTGTGCTGTCCAGCTTGGTGGTGACCAGCTACATGAGGCTACTGAGGCCTTGAACCGTGGCTATTGAGACACCTTCTGAGTGTCAAACACGCTGGATTTTCAAGACTTAGTACAATGCATTGTAAAGCAAATTATTAGTGACTACTTGAAATTTGTTACATGCGCTGGTTAGTATTGTGTTGTTGTTGTTTGTTTTTGTATTTTGTAAATACAACACAAATCAGAGGTATCTGGGAAGAGGATACTTCAACTGAGGAGCTGCATCCATCAGATTGGCTTGTGTGTATGTCTCGGGAGACATTTTTAAAATGAATGAATGATGTGGGAAGGCCCAGTCCACTGTGGGCGGTGCCAGACCTGGGCACGTGGGCCTGAGGTATAGAAGAAAGCAGGCCAGTAAACAGCTTTCCTCCCTGGCTCCTACCTCAGCTCCTTGGGTTCAAGCCCTCACTCCTCCATGATGGACCACGACATGATGTGTTAGCCAAGGAAACCCTTTTCTCCCCAAGCTGCTTTTGGCCAGTGCTTTACCACAGCCTCAAAGTAGTCATTATATAATTAAATGACTTATCAACACATTTAAAATTTAGGTATATTGCATTAAAATATATTTAAAATTCAAATTCACCCATTTCTTTTAATTTCTTATTATATGACTATTAGGAAAATTTAAATCACGTACAAAACCCTGTGTTTTGAAAATTTTTCACTGGCAGGACCTAGGCAATGCCTACCCCCTCCTTCTAAGGACTCAATAACAAATCAAAGTTTGATTCTACCGAAGTTCCTTCTGGGTACTTTATTGAGCTTCTTTCCAGAGCATGGGGGAGGGGTTCCTGATAGAAGCATGCAAGGCATTCCTCCAAAGCAGCTCTACATGGATGATGGCTTTCCCACAGGTGCACTGATAGAACCCCTTCCTTAGCCCATGTACTCTAGGTCCTCCCTAAGGCCCTGAGGCCACCTGCAATCAGGGCAAAATTGCACTGAAATGATTGGGAGGTTTGGGTGGACACCCAGGTGACGTCCAAGGACCCTCCTTACTGTATCCTAACCAGCAAGCCAAGCGAGGATGATCTTCTGCAAACAGGTGCAGCTGCAGGCATGAACATGGTGGCTGTTTGGCTCAGGGGCCAGTCCTGCATGACACTCTCCTTGTTTTCTCCCCCTACTCCCTTCTCTCCTTTCCTTTCTCCACCCTCCCTTTCCTTCCCTCCCTTCTTTCTCCTCCTCTGCTCTCTCTTTCCTCCCCCTTCTTTTCATTTCTCTTTTTGCTCACATAGGGGATCAAAACTAAATGCCAGGCATTCCTTTGCCATGGAGATGTGCCCTCAGCTCCCGCTGCTTGTTTTCACAAATAAAGTTATTGAAACATAACTCACTGGACTGTATGAGGTGTATGGGCTTTGCTCCTGAGCAGCAGTGTTATGCTGGAGACACCAAGTCTACGATTTACCCTTTCTTGTTCTTCACGAGCAGTATTTGTTGTCAGACCATCAGTTGCACCAAGCTTCGGGGTAAAACAGCCTTCCCCCAGAATACATGTTTAAGATCTCTTAAGCCAAATGAATGACTTGATAACCGTTTAGAAGTTAGTGGGAGTTCTAGGCAGAGGGACCAACGCATGTCAGATCATGTGGTCAAGAGATAGCAGCCATTGCTCCGAATGATACTAGACACGCCATGCTGTCTTCTTTCTTGGTGCCCGGTCTCCTTTGTCTTCTTCAGGCCTCCTCCATTCTACTATTATAAAACACAGCAAAGCGTTGACCACCCCTGATATCTTCAGTAGCCTGGCCATTGTCACTAGGGGGAAGACACAGCGGAGCACAGCCTGCACAGCCCTTCAGCCGTTCCCTGCCCTGGGCTTTCCCTGCCAGCACAGTGGGCCCACTCGCGTGGCACCACCCACTCTGTTCACCATGCCTCTCCCCACTCCTTTCCTGCCAGTCAAATGTCCACCTTCTAGGCTTTACTCCAACATTCTTTTTTTCTTGAGACACACACCGTGGCACTTTGCCAGTTTAAGAGTTTCTTTTAAGTAACTGTTACTGTGAAGATAAATGACAGGAGGCAGTCAATATTTTGTGTCTTTCTTCACTGTCATGCTAATGACTTAAAGTTGATCCCAACCCTAAGGGAGAGGGGACCTCTCTTCCCCCCCCTCCCCCCGGTCTGGAGGTGGACATGTAGACCAGGCTGTCCTTAAACTGAGAGACATCTCATACATCCTATGGCCATCCCCCCAAGCTTTCTACATGTGTTATTGTTGTTGTTGTTGTTTTTTAATGTTTTCACAGGAGCTTCACACCCATTTTACAGATGAGGAAGCTGAGACCTAGAGGTATGTTATGGAAATGATAAGTAGTCCCGAACTTTACATTTGGGGCGGTGGGATGCTATAGTCCAGAGTCTTCATGGAGCTCTCCTTGAGGAGACACAACCTATCCTCTAACATCTGGGTCTCCTGGGTCCGTTCTAGGTCCTAGAATTTTCTTGCCCAGTCTTCTGGAGACCTCAGTGTATCCATAGCAAAGTGAGCCCTGACTGCTCCAGAGGCCTCCCTGCGGCTGCTCATCAAGTCCTCATCTCCGAAGGCCCAAGGCACCAAGTCCTGTAGAAGTCAGTGGCTCTCAACCTGTGGGTTCCCACTCTTTGGGGGCCAAACTACCCTTTAACAGGGGTTGCGTATCAGATATTTACATTGTAAAACATTAGTAAAATTATGTAACAATATTAAGATTCATAACAATTGCAAAACTGCAGTTATGAAGTAGCCACAAATAATTTTATAGGTGCAGGTCACCACAACATTGAAGGGTCCCAACATTAGGAAGGTTGGGAACCATTGGTATACGTGAACTCTGCTTATATTTAGGTCTCATAATCATACACAGACACACACACGCACACTCACACAGACACATACACAGACACACACTCACACACACACACACACACACACACACACACACACACACACACACACACACACATATATATATATAAAATGTTATATATATATATATAAGGGAATCCTCCACATTTGCTCCCTGGCCATATAGAACCCAGGTCCTCACCTTCTAATGAGTCCTGTATCATTTGCTTTTCTTGCTGAACCATAAGCATCACAAGGGCAGAAACTTCGTTTGCTGCGTTTTCCAAGCTTTTCTCAGTGCCTGGCACCTACCAGATGCTGGCTGACTTTCTGAATGAGCGAGGGAAACTTGACTGGATCTCTTTATCTGGAGGATAACAAGGAAGTAGAAAGCCATGTGAACTGTCCTCGAGCCCACCTCTCCCTGTGTGACTTAGTACTGAGGATTCTAGTGTGTGTTAAGTAAGAAACAGTGAGGGGCTGGAGAGATGGCTCAATGGTTAGGAGGATATGCTGCTCTCGCACAGGACCCATGTGAGGTAGCGTGAATCACCTGGAACTTCAGGGGGAAGCTGATGTTTCTGGCCTCTTTACACACCGACATCCATATGCACACATCCCCTCTCCCCACATAAATGCATCGACACACACAATAAGATAATTTTGCCAGGCACACATGTAAGCCCATCTGTTGGGAGGCATAGGCAGGCAGATCTCTATGTGAGTTCCAAGCCAGCCAGGTCTACATAGTGAGTTCCAGGCTAGGCAGGAATACAAAGATTTGTTGTAGAATATTATTTTGTTTTAATGATGCAAAGATGTGTTACATTCTTTCATGTTGTATTTGTTTAACTCTGTGAAACTGTGATTCTTTGCCTGTCTAAAACACCTGCTGAATGGCCAATAGTGAGGCACGAGAAAGGATAGATGGGGCTGGCAGGCAGATAGAATAAACAGAAGAAATCTTGGAGGAGAAGGAGGGGCAAGAGAACAAGAGAGAGGACTCTAGGCACCGGTCATCCAGTCACACAGCTAGCCAAGGAGTAGGAGTGAAAGTAAAATATAAAGAAGTAAAAAATGGAGAAAGCCCAGAGGCAAAAGGTAGATGGGATGATTTGAGTTAGAAAAGCTGGCTCGAAGCAAACCAAGCTGAAGCTGGACATTCATAAGAGAGAATAAGACTCTCTGCATGTGGTTTATTTAGGAGCTGGGCGGTGCCCTCCACCTCCAAAGTTAAAAAGGTAAAGAGCCCAAATAGTGAAAAACCAGCCATCAACATTTTGTCGTTCCAACGTGGGCCTAGAGTAAAAGAAAATCCAAAACAGAGATTCTATCTCAAAAAACAACAAAAATAAAGCCCATGAAAGATTGATAATCACAGGCTTTTATGGTCTGACCTAGGTGCAAGACAGAAAGCACCATCCTTGGGTTGGGAAGATGGCTCAGCAGGAAGGAACACTTGCTGTGCAAGCATAAAGACCCGGGTTCAAATCCCTAGAGCTCATATAAACAACTGAGTGGAGACACACCTATAACCCCAGTGCTATAAGTGATGGGGGCTGATGGCAGACTGGGGATGGGGTGGGGGCAGAGACAGGAGGATTGCTAGGGATGTGCTGGCTACCAGTGTAACTCCAGATTTAGAGACCCTGCCTAAAGATAACAAGATGGGGAGTGAAAGAGCAGGTCACCTGATATCATCCTGTCATCTCTACAAATGCATGCGCGCACACACATACACACATGCACAGGCACACACACGCACACACATACCCCGCACATCCCACACTCCCCTCTCTTCCCCTGCCTCTGTCCTGTGGGACCTGTAGCTGATGACAGCTGAGAGACAGATCCTTTGTCTGAGTACAAGCAGACGGGCTTGTGGTCTGGACAGGGAGTGGCACAGACTCCCCACCCTGGCCCCACCCCAGGGAGTGAGGGAAGTGGGCCAATCAGTCATATGCAGGACAGCTCTTTGGAGTCTGATCACTAATCAGAACCCAAGGGTTCCCCCGGGCTCTTCTCCTGCTACCTTCATGGGTGTAGCTTGAGAATTTCAGTTTCTATCTGCCTCAAGGAAGGCAGTGGCAGGTGAGGCCTGCAGCGATTAGATGTTTTATACCTTCCCTGCCCCTCCTCTCCACATCTTAGGGCTTGGTTGTTGGGTGGGAGGGTCCACCTGCTGTAGGACCCCTGGGAATCAGCCCCAAGGGCATGCTACCCTGGCTACCTGGTGAACAACTCCTTTGGTTTTGCCTGGGCCTGTCTGGTTTTAAAGACTGAAAGTCCCACTTCCCAGAAACTCCCCTAAACAGTCCCAGGCAAGCCGGGATGGCTGGTCCCTTCTCCTGGCTTGCACCTGAGTGATGAGTTTCAGTCCTAAGCTCAGCTTCTTTGGCCGCTGGCCACCCTCATCAGCATTTCAGCACGAGGCTGCTGCTCCCTGCCCCTCCTCCTCTTTCCTTGCATGTGTATGTGTGATATGTATGCATGTTCCCCTGTGTGTGTGCATGAGCGCGTGCACGTGCATTTGGAGATTCATGTCGGATGTCGCCTTGATTGCTCTCCCCTTTATTTATGAGGCAGAGTCACTTGCTGAACCGGGAGATCACTGACCTGGCTAGTCTAACTAGCCAGATCGCCCTGCAGGATTCTTTGGCTCTCTGCCTCCTGAGGGCTAGGGTTGCAGGCAGACCACCACCATACCTGTCTGGTTTTTCTGGGGACCCAGAACTGTGCTTCAGGCGTGCACAGCAGATACTTGCTTTATCCACTGTGCCATCTCTCCTCTGTCCCTGCAGCTTCTTTTTATGGTCTAGGCTTGTGATAGGCAGCAGTCATCTCAGGATGTTGAACCTGGCCTGACCATATGGGACCTGTAGTTAATTCCTTAAGGCCCAGTGTTAAAGATGATGGGGGTTCTGTGAAGGTCTGTGAGGTGGGAGGATGAGGACCTGAGCTACAGCCACTGTGATGATGCTGTGTTGAGTTAGCCTGAACCTGGAGATGTGTCCATGTACAGTGTCATACACACATGAGCCAGACCAGAGGGTAAGTGGGAAGAGAATGTAAGGCATGGTTGTAGTTTAAGATTCCTCATAGTTAGATTAGCAGAGAAATGGGTGCAGTTAATCTTAATCACATATTTAGAAGCCAGGGATATGTCTCAGCTGGTAAACTATTGCACAGTAAGCGTGAGAACTTGAGTTTGGATCCCCAGCAACCACGTAAAAAGCTGGGCACAGGTTGGAGAGATGGCCTCAGCTACTTGCTGCTCAAGACTGAAGACCCGAGTGTAGATCCCTCAGAGCCCTTGTAAAAGCTGGATGCAGCAGTGCAATCTCCCAGAGCCCCTATGTGAGATGGGAGGCTCACAGGCCAGCTTGCAAGCACATGCAGGAGCAAAGATACATGCACACATGTACACACCGAGCTACATACATGCAAACACACGGATGTACACACACAGATACACACTCCACAACCCCGACACAAACATAAAAACACACAGACACACACTCAGACATACACAGTATGTGCAGTTGTGTGTTCCTGTAATCTCAGTGATGGGGAGGTAGAGACAGAGGATCTCTGCAGCTCCCTGGCTGGGTACCCAGGGCACTGAGTAGTTGTACTTCAGGCTCCAAGACTAGCGATGCTGCTTCGGACAGCGAGGGAGACAGTCCTCGCCTAGACAGGTGTATAGAATCTCAGCAGGTCTATTCCAATGGGGTGTTTGGAGTTCTTGCAGGTGATGATGTACCTGGGAATTGGCACGCCAGGTGTTGGTCCGATGTGATGCCAGAGCCATAGAGAAATGATGTGTCGTTTGAGGACAAGGGAGCTGTGTCACTTCTGCTGTGCAGCCCTGGTCCCTAGGAGGAAAGGAAGCCCACGAACACGTGTGGGCTCAGTCCTATACCCAGTGAGAGAAGGGCTAGAGTTATGGTCTTTGTTGGCTAGGACCCCAGTGGAGCAATCCCCAAAGAGGCCCTGAAGAGGCATTTTTGGAGCTTGTATGACCTTTGACACCCCTCTTTTCACCTGGAGGAGCAGTTTGGGGATTATATTCTGGGCCTGATTTAATCAGAAAATCTTGCCAGTGCCAATTCTATTTATTTATTTATTACTATTTTTTAGTGTACATGGCAATGAGTTTTAACTCTGATATTTTAATATACATATGCCATTATGCTTTTATTTGTCCCCCTTCCCACTACTGTCCCTGGTGCTCTCTACCCACTCTGGTTGGCTTTCTTTCTTCCTTCCCTTGGGTAATTCCTCTGCCCCACCTTGCTTTTGTATTACGCGTCCAGCACTTCTTAAGGATTGATTTTGTTCGGGTGTGGCTGTACACACCTATAATCCTTACATTCAGAAGGTGGTGTCAGGAGGGTCATTGAGTTTGAAACCAGTTTAGGCTAAGTAGTGAGAGTCTGTCTTAAGAAACAACGCAAAGTTGTCTTTGGATGGCCACAAATATACATATGGTTTTTGTTTTTCATTTGGTTGAGAAAGGGTCTCATGTAGCCTCAAATTCCTATGTAGCTGAGGATGGTCTTGAACTCCTGACCCCCTTGCCTTCACCTCGAGAGTCCTGAGATTATGGTATGTAGCACCAAACCTGGCTTACGCAGCCCTGGGAATAGAGCTCAGGGCCTGTGTTCTGTACTGTGCTCAGTAAACTCTGCCATACGAGCTGCATTGCCAGCCTGAGTATGCTCTTAAGTGAAATTCTTCAGAGGTTCCCTGAAAAAATTCTTTGCACTTCATATAAAGCAATTTCATAAATAACAAGAGTTTTGGTGGGACATTATGGTCCAACCTATAACCCCAGCACTCAGAGGAGGCTGAGGCAAGACAACCGTATGTTTAACTTGAAGCCGGGGCTATATTGTGAAACCTTGGCATAGAACCAAATAAAACAGGCCAGTCAGCTCACTGTAACATATTAGCTTAGCTTGCTAGTACTCTAAGGTTTGGGGTCTGTTTTCTAGGATTGGGGGTGGGGAATCATAACTCCAAATCCCAATTTGTGTCTCAGAACATCTACACCAACAATGATTATAAAAAGATGCTATTAAATATTACAAGGACTTAAAGCATCTGGAGCAAGTGGTAGGGTCTAAGAGGTACAGTGACTTTGGAAAATGCTGGGGGAGTTCCATAAAGAGTTAAGTAAGTGGCTAGCCTGTGATCTAGTGTTTCTATTTCTTGGTATTTATCTGAGCGAAATGAAAACACATCTACAAGACAATCTTCCACAAAAATATTCATACCAGTTTTAATCACAATAGCCTAAAACTGGAAACTGCTAAAACATTCATTAACAAGAGAATGGGTAAAATTCTATGGTCTATTTATACAGTGGGATACATCGCTGCAATAAAAATAAACAGGTTAGCAGTACACACAATGTGAGCAAAACTAAAAGAAGATTATGCTGGGCCAAAGAAACCAGATGCAAAAGTTTTCATTGGTCTGATTCCAGTCGTACCAAGTCCCAGGACAGGTAAAAGTGAGGAGCCAGGGCAGGGGCTACTTCCTGGTGTGTGTGTGTGGGAGGCATTGCTGGGCAAGGGGGTCAGTGAATGTTCTGGGTGAGAGGAAAGTTCTACCTTCCTGCCAAAGATTTATCTCCTTAAAACCTGTGTTTTTCGTGGTATATAAATTAGATGAAAAAAACGGAGAGGAGCCAGACAAAGGAATAAATTGTTCTCAAGACCCTGAAAGGTCTGGTGAAGATTCATTCACTTTTGGTGGAGGTAGAACCCAGGCAATGAGCCAGCCTCACCTTCTCAAGCAGAGGTGGTACCTGTAAGCTCACACTGGAGATGAGGTAGACTGGGAGACAACCGAGGCTGGGGACAGGGGCCTTATTCACATGGTGCTCCTGAAGTCCAGGGTGGGGATGGGCTCTAAGCAGATGCCAGAAAATTATTCATTCTGTAAACAAGGGATGACTCTTGACTGAGTTACCCATGGGTGGTCTTGAACCATGCTCGCAGCACTGAAGGAAAAAGCAGATGATTGTATTTTCATAGTAGAGAATGTTGAGTCCCCCCTTCTCCCACTCCTTTCCCTTAATTCTTTGTTTTCTTTTTTCTTCTCCTATTTATCTCCTTCCCTCCCTCCCTTTTCTGTCTCTGTCTCTGTCTTTGTCTCTCTCTTTCTCCTTCTCTGCTTCACAGGAATAACTGTCCAGGTGGGGCCTTCCTATTACCCAGTCCTTGGGACACAGTCTTTATAGGTCTATGAAGTTTGCCAGAAATCTATAACCAAGATCAGGTCTCAAGAAGTGAAGAAAGCTGCCGAGTGTGAGAAAGCAGTCTCGTCAAATGTATGTGGAACACTGAATTTTGTCAAGCTCAGTGCAGCCATCCTTACAGAGGAGCCGTTACAGTGTGGGCTGTGGGCTTATTTCGATGTGGTTTAATGATAGAATGTTGAGGGGACGCTCTAAATGTGAAAGGGGCAAAGGGTTCTTTGGAGAGTGGGGAGGGAGCAGAGGAAGAGAATAGTATGCAGTTATGAGGACCAGGGTTTCATGTGTCATTTGTGAAAAGAATCGCTGATAATACATAGGTGACTGTATCCACTGTGGTAGGCAGGAAAACGGTGCTTTAAGCACATCCTGAACTAATTGTGTGAAGCTGACATACTGAAAACTCTTTGCAGGCATGGCTAAGGTTATAGTCGCCGAGATGAGAAAATTAGCTTGAGCTACCTAGGAGGGCTCACTCCGACCACAGACATCTTTAAAATTGCTCAGAACGTCTTTGACCAGAATGGTGGGAGTGGTGCTTGGAAGGTACAGGACGAAGCCATGAACCAATAATGTGGTGACTCAGTTTTAAAGGATGTATGTGTATGAGTTCTGCCTGCATGTAGGCATGCGTGCCTTGTGGGCGTTGTACCCAGGAGTCCCTGGAACTGGAGGTGCACATGGTTGTGAGCTGCCATGCAGATGCTGAGAAACAACCCAGGTCCCCTGGAAGAGCAGTATGGGCTCTTAACTGTTGAGCCATCTCTCCAGACCCCATACATGTAGTAAATCTTGAAAGCTGGAAAAAAATCAAGAACCAGAGTGATTTCTTCTCCAGGGCTTCTGGACTGGAGGTCAGTCCTACAGACACCTGGGTGAGAGACTCAGGAGACATGTGAAACTCACAGCAAACTTCTAACTGGGAGCTATGAGAAATTCCTGTTCCTTTATCCCCTCTCCAAACAGTTCTTTGTATTCCAGCAATAGCGAATTAGCATCCCCTGGGTGGATCCACACAGTCGCTGGAGCTTTTGAAAAGCTTGCTCTGCTGGGCTGTGCATTCTGCAGTGTCTTTGCTTGGATGACTTGAGCACTAGTTATATTATTTTTTTTAGAGTGTGTGTGGTATATTCATGTGTATGTATTTGTCTGTGTGCACATATGCATGTGTGTGCGTGAGTCACACGTATGCAATGCATGGGGAGGTCAGAAGTTGATGTTGGGTGTCTTTCTGTATTTCTTTCCTTATTGTTTTGAAACGACATCTCTCACTGAACTTGGAGCTCACTGATACAGCAAAACCAACTGATGAGTGAGCTCCAAGGATCCCCCTGTGTCTGTCTCCTTAGCGCTATGATTGTAGAAGTGTGCCACCATGCCTGGCAATTTATGTGCGTGTTGGGTATCTGAACTTAGGATGTCATGCTCTTAAACAAGCACTTCGCCTCCTGAGCCATCCCTCCATGCCTGGCTTGCTAAATTTTCATAACTCTACAAAGTGGGCCCCATCATCATCTCCGGTTTAAAATATGAATCTGAGAGAGGTTGAGAAAATTGCCGGAGACTACAGAGTTGATAGAAACAGATGAGGGGGTCCTAATTTATTTTGCCTATTTATTTATTTATTTATTTTTAAAATTTTTATTGTTAAAAGAAAAATTTACATTTACTCCCCTTGTTCCCGGCCCTCCCGCTCCCCCACTACCCC
>JAQHUG010000077.1:4465806-4489170 GCA_028555095.1 Dicrostonyx torquatus
GATCCCACAGAAAGAACGTCGCCCCCATGACAGCAGGAAGTAATTCTAGAGGACGACGTCCCCTCTCCCAGTAAAGTTAACACTTGGATTTAGGGACATCATTCAAGGGTTGATTATAATTATTTTGCCTATTTATTATGATATAGGGAGAGAAGTGCATATCTAGAGTCAAAATTGGTTATTTGTGTGCGTTCATGTGTGTATGTGTGTGCATGCGTGTGCATGTACGTATGTGTGTGTGAATTCCCCTGTGTGAGTACAAGTGTTCATGTGTCTCACTGTGTCTGCAGATGCCAGCGGACAAATTTGGGTGTTGTTTTTTCACATTCGACCTTGTTAGAGGCGGAGGATCTTTGCTGTTTTTTGGATGTAAGTGCCAATGCCAGGCAGGCTAGCCTGTGAGCTTTTAGGGTTCTCCAGTCCCCTTCCCTTATTCTGCTGTAGAATTACTGTGGTTACAAGCACAAGCAGCCACAGCCAGATTTACGTGAGTTCTGGGGATTTGAACTCAGGTCTTCCTGCTTGTTTGAGAAGTACTTTATGTACAAAGCCGCTAGAGCAAAAATTCTTCCTTTCTTGTCTCAGATCCAGGGGTGACTAGCGATAAAGTCTGTCTATGAAACTCATATGGAAAAGATGCCTGTGAGACCCGGACTGTGACAGCTCTTTAGGACAGCATGCTTTAGGACTTGAGACATCGTTCTTTCCCTCATAAATTGTCTAAAGGACATAGGCTTTAGAGCTTGGAGCAGCATCTCCCTTCTCATAACCAATTACAGAGCTAATTGGGAACTGTTTTTATCTGTTCATTAAGGTAGATATAATTAAAGCAACATTCTGTTAAGCCGCTTTGAGTGTGGGTTTTAAAGCGATAATTACTACTTTTGTTTCTCTGAGACTCTTTCTAATTTGTCTTGGCTCCACCACAGCCTCTCTCGAGCTCTCTTGCTCTCCATTAGAAGAGAATGGTCCAGCATCCTTACCTTTCTAGGCATCCCACAGTTGTCGTTTTAAGAATCACCTCCTTAGAGAGGCCCCTTGGATTGGCTAGACTGGATGAAGCCTCTGGTGTCCATGCTGAGGGTTTGATCTTGAAATGTCCCTTATAGGCTCCCATCAGGAGGCACTGTTTGGCGGGGGTGGGAGGCAGTAGGTGTCGGAGAGGAGTTTTTTGAACTTTTCAGAGTTGGGATCTTTCTGGAAGAAATGTATTTCTGGGGTTGGCTCTGGAAATGATATCCATCTCTGCTTCCTGCCATGTTCTCTGCCTCCAGACAATCTTGCCACTTCCTGTTTGTTTTCCCGAAGTGACTAGCCACCACAAGCTCCTGTTGCCACGAGCTGATCTATTTTAGTCAGCCATGTTTTCTCCACCATGATGGACTGTACACTCTACAAGCCCAAAGATATCTCCCTTAAGTTGCTTCTGTTAGGAATACCATCACTGTGGGGGTTGAGGAGGAAGGGAGAGGCACAGTCTGGTTCCTTTCTTTCCTGTGTCTCATTGCACTATCAGCAGTGGATTTCCCACTGAAGTCAGGGCTTCTTGCCTGGGCCCTTTCCTCATGGTTCCTGAGTGTCCCAAACAACGGCTGCACATGAACACCAACGGATTGATGGGCTGGACTTTGGTTCCTCCTGACACTGCTGATCTCCAGGCCTGCACTAATGTGACTTCGGTTTCCTTTTGCCCTCACTTTCTACTTGCTTCTCCCATTCTGGGTCTGTGCATGAGCATACAGGTACACCTAGGCATGGGCACCCATGTCCACGTGTACACATGCACCTAGAATGAGCGACATCTTCTCCAGCATCCTTCTGTTCTTTAAGCTACTTCCCCTTAGGCCCTCATAACCTAACTTCTGCATTGATGGGGGGGGTTTCCATGCTGTCTCTGAACTAAGGTGCAGTGCCCCTTGGATCAGCCCACTTCAGGGTTCCTGTACTGCCCCTAGATTATGCCCATGACTAGCACCTGGAGTGATGCTTCCTTCGCACAGACACTCACACTGTCTGGAGCTCTGTTTCTGCCCCTCCTCCTCCCTTGGGCTTGGGCCAAGCTTTTTTCTTCCCTCCTCTGTCTCACTTCTTCTATTGTGCCCTACAAGAATGAATCTCAGATCGGAGGTTCTCTCTGTGCAGGCTGAGGGCTGCTGTGCCGTAAGCACAAGGCCGTTAGCGTGAGCCTGGGGCTCAGTTCTGAAGGGGCCCTTGTCTCTGGCCCATGGGCTTCTGGAACAACCCCAGGTGGCTCGTTGCACAACAAGCTGCGAAATCTGTGAGTTGCAGTGGAAGACCTTTGACCTTGGAATCTGGGCTTTTGGAATCAGAGTTAGCCAGTGGTGGCTTGCTCTGGTGTCTCTGTTCCCATCCAGTCTCTGCTCCTCCTCCTGCTGGTTCATGTCCTCTATCAACTTTTGCCCTGAACCCTGCCCCTTTCCCAGTTTCTATGGTCTGCTCCACCTACTGCCTGGACCAATGGAAGAGCAGAAGAGGCCTGTGTGAGGGAGGGGATGAGGTGGGAAAGTCTTTACACCTCAGGGAAGCATTGCTACAGTTTAGGGCTCTAGGCAGCAGCTCGTCACACTACAGTGGAGCACCTGGATTTCTGTCTCCTTGAGATGCTAGGTGTTCAGAGAGTGTCCAGGTCTTTATGTCAGCTGGGCTCCAGCTTACCACCTTGTATTTACCATTCCTTCCAGGCCCTTTAGTCCATATTGCCACTCTCCCCTGCCCCACCACAGCAGCTCTGTGCCTCTATTCTCCTACCAACAGAGTTGTCTATAGACCATGATTCAGTACTTGGGTCTCTGAATTTGAACCTGTGACTTACTTCTGTAAACTTCTATTTCTTCTTCTTCTCCAAAATAGGCTTCCCGGTTCTTTCTCCCAAAGTTGTAAGGAGAAAGAAGTAAGGCTCGGCCCTCACTTGCACACATTTTCTGAGCGCCAGTGGTCTGATGGGCACTGAATTGGACACTGGGGTGACAGTAACGATAAAGACTGAGTCTGGGGGCTGGGAGCTGGATCAGGTGGCAAAGTGCCGGCTGAATAAGCAGAGGGATTGGGCTTCAGCTGCAGCATCCACATAAAAAAGCTGGCAGCCACAGCTTGTGTTGCTAATCCCAGAGCTGAGAGGGTTGAGCCAGGGGGACCATTGGAGCTTGCTGGCCAGACAGTCTAGCCAACTTGGAGAGCTCCTTGTTTAATGAGAGACCCCGGGGAGCTCAATCGAGGAAAACACTGGATGCTAACCTCTGACTTCCACAGTCATGCGTGCCCTCCCACATGTACCCTCCCACCCCATACGCTGATGCACACATACACCCCAAGTCTAGCTGGAAGGAGCCGCAGACTCAGGTGGAGATGGACTACTTTCGCAGAATACACTGACATACCCCTAACAGACACACAGAGCCAGGAATTCTACCAGCCTCGTATGGTGTTGAGAAGCATGAAGCTGGGAAGTGGTGATGACTGAAGACACTGGCCTGGGGTGAGGATCTCCTGAGTGGAACAGACCCCGAAGGGTTGTTCCAGATTGTACCACCCAGTCCCAGAGGATGACCTCTTCTGACCTCTTGTCACCAGCCCCCGTACTGAGCAGGGAGCCCTCTGCATGCTGTGAACCAGGCCAGCTCCTTGCAAGCCCCAGAATTCAAGTGTGACTTGAACTGGGGCACAGAGTCCATTTCCCTGCAGCTGGGGGAGGCATGGGAAGCATACGGTGTGTTCTCCCTCTCCGAGCATTTAAAAAGCAGTAATAAATAGATGAGGGCCTGGGAGGTGTGATTGATTTGCTTTATGAATCGCAGAAGAGGCCGTAACTCATGGGAGATTAAGGTTGAAGTAAAGTTGTACGGCTTTTGCATTACACGCGGAGATTAATGACTTATCACATAAGGCCCCACCGTTAACCTGGCTCACCCACAGGGAGTTTAATAGCAGGGCCATACAGGCTGGCTTGTAATAGGTGTACAAATGCCGGCTATGTGCGTGCCCCTGAATCCCACTGAGGGAGCCTGTTTGGAGTTCTAAGGGCTTGGAAAGCTGGCATGGTTTCTCTTGGGAAAGGGAACAATTTTTTTTCAAGAATTCTCGTGGATTTTCCAATGGGGGCTGAAGGATAATTCTGCTTCTGTTATGAAGTCAGCACTTCCTGAATGTGCCAAGTCCTGTGCTTATGGCTTGCGGTGGTCCTCAACCTTCTTAAGGCTGTGACCCTTCAATACAGTTCCAACCATAAAATTATTTTTGTTGCTACTTCATAACTGTAATTTTGTTACTGTTATGAATTGCAACATAAATAGCTGATGCACAGGCTATCATATACATGACCTCTGTGAAAGGGTCATTTGACCCCTAAAGGGATCATGACCCACAGGTTGAGAACTGCTTCCTTACAGACTCTTGCTGACCTCTCACAGCGACTCTTTGAAGTGTGGATTATTGAACCCATTTTCTAGCCGAGAACCATGGCCAGAGCCTGCAGAGTTCTGGAAGGGAACAGGTGCCACTGGGCCTCAGCTCACACCTCCTCCTTGCTTGCTTTATTTCTGCAGAATATTGACAAGGTTCCTGTCCCGTCACCACCACACATGCCCAGTGTAGACACAGAATCTTGCTATGTAGTTTAGGCTCGCCTCAAACTTACGATTCTTTTGCTCAAAACTCCTGGTGAACGCTACTATACCTCGTTTGTAGTATTCTTACCCATTTTGTATGCTTCTCTCTCTCTCTTCTCTGAGTAAAAATAAGCACATAGGGCAAGGAATATTTTTTTTCCTAATGCATTTATTGCTCTGTCTTTGGCTCTAAGTAGCACCTGACATGCGCTAGGTGCTCAGTAACCGTCATGGAGTTGGTCAGTGAGTTCCTATGAGCCTTCAGAAATCTGGGCCTCCTACCCTGGGGCTCCTGCTCTGCCCTAGTCTGACTCACGGACTCTGATCCCAGGGGCGCATTGGCCCCTGACTTGGCTGCTCAACTTTGCCCCCTGAATTCTGTCTTGGCCTCTGGCCCAGACTTTCCAGGAAATCCAAACCCAGCTATCCCTGGTCTTGACTTTGTTACTCCTAATTTATCTCTAAAACCTCATGGGGCTCTTCTCCTCGCTGGGGCCAGGATCTGAAGTCAGTCCTGAGGCCACTCAGCTGGTCTTCTGTTGGGCAGCCAGTCAACAAATACATGGCTGTGGAGCTGGATTATCTAGGCTTCTGATAGACTTTAGTTCTCCAGGGAAGTGATGGACTGTGGATAATGGCCTGGGAGCTTGATAGAATTCCATCTCTAATAGTTGGAAGCTGTCGATGGAAGCTGGGTGTGCTAAACTCTTTGTAGTTCACAATGCCAGTACCCAGACTTTACTCCCCAGATCCATCCCTGGTTTTGAGTGCAGGAGCCCCTGTGGCTGCAGCACCCGTATATGGAATTCTAAGCTGAAAGTGAGGGCTGGGAACAGGGTTTACATTCCTCAGCTCTGCTCTTCTCCAAGTGGGATAACTCTGAGATGGGGCGGACACTGGGGGACGCATTTGGATCCTCTCACCGGGGTCTTCCCTTGACTGAGTTCCCTTGCTAGCCACCACCCAGCACAAACTCACCACTTCTTCCTGGAATGCTTTCAAGAGGTGGTAGTGTTGCTGTTACTCTGTGTGTGTGTGTGTGTGTGTGTGTGTGAGAGAGAGAGAGAGAGAGAGAGAGAGAGAGAGAGAGAGAGAGAGCACATACTTGAAGCACATGATACAAAACTTCTGGCCAGTAGTCTTAAGACATACAAAAACCAAGGAAGGTTAAATATAAATGTTAGCCCAAATAAATTTAAATAAAAAACAAGATTATTAAATATAGTGCATGGCCTGGGATGGGGTCTTGAACCAGCAAGAACAAACAGGGTTTTTTTTTTTTTGGTCTTTTTTATTGTTAAAACAAACAGTTTATAAAAGACTTTAATTAATACATGGGCAAAATTTGAATATGTGCTTTGTGTAGGTGGAGTGACATTGTAGCAGCGCTAAATGTACTGATTTTGATAATTACACTGCGGACTGTTGTTAAAGAAGGTTCCTGTTCCCAGGGCATAAACATTGAAATGTTTGGTGGTAAAGATGTGTCATATCTCTCATTTTCTTTCTCATTTCCTTATAATCACTGGAGTCTGGAGTGAAGGGAGAAGGGGAACTATAAACTGGGCAAAATGTAGCAACTGGGGAGTCGGGATCAGCATCCACAGAAGCAGCTTGTGCAGGGGGCTGCCATTCCTCTTTAAACTCAAAACTGCCTAAGAATGAAAGAGACTTCGGTCTCTGTGCCTGCTCAGAGGAACCCAGCCTAAGAGTTCCCTGAGCCTCAGTTTCCTCAGTTGCTAAGAGCAGCTCATGTGTTCATTCCGCCAGGCTGTTAGGAAGATGAAAGCAACAGACATCTGAGCAAAGCTTGGTGCGGAGCCGCCTTGCCGTCCCACATTCTGGGACATAGGGTATGGGATGCCCGGATTGCCAGCCACAAGCTGCAGGGTCTTAGAGGAGCAGCCACAGACTCCATGTTATCTCTCTCCCAGCCAATGTTCAGCTCTCTCCCTCCCTGGCTCTGCTTGTCTTTTTTACGGAATCCCTCCCAGTCTGCAGCTGTGGTCAGTGATTTTTGTAGATTAAAAGAAAACCCGGGGGCGGGGGAGAGTTTCCTGGGGAGATCAAAGAGTCAGCCTAACATAAAAGAAATCTTATAAAACTATATATATTAGGAACAAAACAAAACAAAAACCCCCAGCCCGGGAGCATGACCCATATGTCAGAGCCAATAAGTCCAAGTGCCTGCGATCGGCTCTATAGAGTTGCCAACCAGGGCAGGAATGCTGCTCTGTCCACACAGCCAGCCGCATAAAAAGGAGATTTTTATGGAGTTTGGCATAAGGATGAGGCAGAGTTCCTATGTCCAAGGCTTTCTAGGAAAGCCTCTACTTAAAAAAAACAAAACAAAAAAACAATGTAGTTTATGGAGTTATAATTGATATTAAAAAGACACAGATTTAATGTATAGAATTTGATGAGTTTGCACAGAGCACTGAGCCCTGGAGCCCATCACCCAATTAAGGTAATGTATATACCCACCATCTCCAAAAGTTCTTGGGTTCTGTCACCCCATCTCCATTTCTTTGTGTGACAAGGACAATTAAAATGAGATTTTCCTCTCTATAATATTGAAGTGCAGAGTACAGTATTGTTAACCACAGAAGCAGTGTTGTGCACACCCTCCCAGTCACTAGGGCTGGTTCTGTTCTTTTGCAACTCTGAAACCCTTAACCCTGTTCTCCCCTCTCGTTGCCCCTAGCCTCTGGCAACTACCATCCTGCTTTCTGTGTCTTTAACTTTGACTGTTTTAAATACATCATGCAGAGCCAGGCACACACATCTGTTCTGTGACTCGCTTGTTTAGTGTAGTACTCTAGCCATACTCGTGTTACCTCAATAGCAGGGTTCCCTCCCCTTTTAAAGACTGAGGAAGACTCCACGTAGAGACGATGGCTCTCTGGACCAGGTGCAAAGATCTTAATTTGTATAAAACTTTGAGGGGCCAACAGACAAGTGGTCCCACATCCCAGATTCTTCCATGTGAGCATCAAATACTGTTACCAACCTCTTTGGCTTAGACTTCTATAGATTAGAAAATAAATCTCAGTGTCCTTCTTTCTACACCCATCTTTCAGATGCCTGGGTTGAATGTCTGTGGGAGGGGTCAGGGTTTGCTGCACTTTGACTGGCAGCCCACCATTTAACCCCCTAAGAGTCTATTCCCAGGCCTAAGATCACAGGTAGAACAGAACTTGAGAGGCTGAGGCAGGAGGAGGATGCAGAGGTTGGGTGCTGTGTTGAGTCTTGTATAGAGAGATATTCTGTCATTTTTTAAAAAGCAACAAGCAAAATAACCCTAAATCGATGCTGTTAGACTCTTCCCTGAGTGAGGAAAACTTGTTTGCAGGGACATTCAAGAGTGCATGCTTTTGGCAAGGACAGAATCTTCTTTAACCCATGGAAAATACCAGGGATAAATAAGAGCCCAATATTACCTGCTATGGCAGAGTGCAAAGGTGGGGAGGCTAAAAACGAGAGGCACTTAAAGGTTAGCATCATAATTAGCCCCATCCCGTGTGGGCGAGCTTTTCTCATGGGATTAATGTCCAAAGAATGACCCAGGAAGGCATTGTTTATCTCGGCCCTTGGTCACATGAGAGTACAATTAGATGCTGACTTTCAGTAACCAAGAGTTATACATCATCAGGCACCAGATCCTCTGGTGCCTCAGTGTTGGACTTCTCAGCCTCCAGAACGGAGAGCAGTAAATGTACTTGCTTGAGTCACTCAGTCTTGGATGCTTTGTTATAGCTGTGTAAACTAGCGAACTAGCCATTTTAGTAGGAATTGAGACGTGGTCATCTTGAGAAGGCAAAGAGATTTCCAAAGCTTTGCAAGCCCCACTTATTCTGTTAGTGGCTTTTGAGTCAGTAGCTAGCCGTCTTCCCAATGCAATTGTGACTGGTCTGTCCTGGACTTCCCTGATCCCTTAGGCTTCTTTCATCTGCCCTGGCACCCTCCTCCTGGGATCTGTACTCAATGGCTTCTCTAGCCTGGGTGTTTCCCAAGGGTGGGGTCTGTCTAAGTCATCCATGTCATCCTGACCTCCAGCACTGGGTGTAACATATCATTGGTACTCAATGAATATCTGATGAATGAAAATGAGGCAGAAATCACAGACAAGACATGGTTGCTTCATCCATATAGACAAGATGATGGGCTGGGACCTGCCATAATTTCACTGAAGTGCAGATACAGCTAAATGTCCCACAGGCGATGAGGACATCTAGCATGATCTAGTTAATTTTATTTGTGGTAACAATTATAATAATGATGATAGTAAAATTTCTCACCCCCAAATATTCTGCATTGGGTTTCCAGAAGAGCTGGATTTCTGCCAGGTTTTCCTTTTGCTTCATATTAAGTGTTATTCCCCCAGCATGCTGGTTCAGAGGGAGCCAAATCAGTAGGCAAATCTCTTCTTTATTTGGATGGTGAGTTAGCTGGAGGATTGTAAGAGAACATGAAACTGAGTTCCTTTATCACCCAGGCATCTGCTGTTTGTCTAGTTCTGCATAGCTCTCCAATCTCAGGGTTCACACATGTGAAGTGGGAACAGCCACTCACCGGACTGTATCACTCACACTGTTAAGGAATTCCAGGGAAGATTCAGAGCCAGGAAGCTAGGTGGATGGGAGAGAGGGATAATTCAGCAAAGTTTTCACTCCACGATGCCTGGATCTGGGCAGGACAGAGCTCAAGGCCTTACAGAGAGAACACCTGCCCTGCACATGGGTAACACAGTGTGTGCTCTTGGCCCCTACAGCCTCTGGCTGGTGCAGGTCCTGGCACAGGCTCTGGAGCCCTGATGGCAGCCGATGACGAAATGGCTCTTTGGATGTAGCATCTGCCACATGTAAATTAAGCTGCCAGGTCCTGTTAGTCACAGGAAATAGAAAATGATAGCTTTTGGGGAGGCAGCAGCTAAATGGTAGATACAAAGGGCTCAGGCTTCGGACACTTGACAGAAACATGTACTTTTCTTGTAGGAGTTCAAACTTGTGGGTCCACTAAGCCACATGAAAAAGGAGTATACTTTCCTACCACGTTCCAGGTAGGAAATTCCCAGAGTGACAGGGCCCAGGTCAGGGCTAGCAAGGGATCTGTGCACCTTCCCTATTGGGACCAAGGATCTTTCCAACAGGAAACATTCCAACACATAACCGGTCCTGAGGATGGGTGGGGCTGGGGGTGGAACAGCCTTTGATTCCATAGAGAGAAACAGTGGGGAGTGGAGCCTAAGGCGTCTGTGAAGCACCATATGGTCTAAACTAGTGCTCCTCCCTCATCCCCATGCCTCAGTCTCTCCAACTGGGCACAGGAGGCTTAGCTGCATTCCCTGTAAAGTGGAAAAAAAAAACCCAGAAAGTAGAGGTTGTAAGGTTCTTTGGTTGCACACATCACCAAATGATAGCATTTAATTATTTATAATACATTTTGAGATCTTGGGATGAAAGTTGTGCAGGCCACCGTAGCTTATTAACTGGTTGTCAGCGGAGCTTTGCTCAACTAATACGATAATTATTACCTTAATTTGATACAATGGTGAGAGGACTAGAGGGCCTTCCTCCACTGCTTCCACCTCACCTGCTTCCTAGGTAGATAGCCCTCTTCAGATTCCCACCAGGGTGGAAACCTATGCTCACCTCTTCTGAGCCCTGGTTTTATGCCCTGTGTGCCAGAATCTGTAACAATGCATTGTGGGTGAAGGTTTCCCAGGCTTTTAGGGGCAGAAGAGGCTGATCTTTGCACTCTGTGTGTATCAATCATCAGCTCTAATTAGACTGTAAATGTCCCTTGATCCCTCTCTCCTCTAAGCTTGTTGCGGGTCACATGGCTCGTATGTAAATCTCAGCCCCTGGAGCAGTTTGATGGCTGTGGTGACCATAGGTAGTAACTCAGACTCCCCATAAATGGAAAACAAAAACAACAACCCATTACTGATGATGGTAGGGTCTGCAACCTGCACACAGGCCTCGTAAATGTGAGTGATCGGTCTTGTGCTTGGCTGAGGACAGGGAGGGGGCGCCAGGTGGAGGGGAGGAAGGGGAGATTTGCTATCTGTAATTTCCAGGTTGTGTCTCTGTCTCTAGCCCAGCCCTGCCACAGGTGCCAGAGAACCTCAGTCTGGTCTGCTCAGGCAAGCAGGAAGTGGCTAGTCCCAGACCTCTGTCTCCACCCATGGGCAGGGTTTCATGCTGCTGTGCTCTGTAAAGCCGGTATGTATGCTAGAGGTTGTGGGGCTACTGTGTTTTGATTCCCCTCTAGTGCTGGGCCACCAGAATTGGAGGGGTGGTGTGAAGGAGCAGAAATGGCAACACTACAAATGTGGAGAGGTTGTCCCGCTTGTCTTAACTATGGCTGCGTCTAGGGACTGACTTACCTCCTTAGCTATTCTCAGCATCTAGAGCTGGGGTGTGGACATAGTAGGTCTTCAAGGAAGGATTTTGGTTTTGAAGGAAGAATTGAATTAAAATTCAAATGGAACAAAGTCTTGATTTGGGGCCTGGTCTGGATCCCAGGTCTACCGTTGACTTGCAAAGAGAGCTCAGGCTGGCCTGAAAATCAGAATCCTTCTCCCCAGCTTCCTGAGTTCTAGGATGGTCAGGATGTTCCACCATGGCAGGCTAAGAAGATGCCATGTTATTCTTTTTTGTGTGTACATGTTTGAACGTGTGCGTGTATGTTTGTGTGCATGTGTGCATATGTATGTGAAGGCCAGATGGTGATGTTGGGTGTCTTATTCAATCACCCTTCACCTTATTTTTGAGATAGGGTCTCTCACTGAACCTAGAATGTTCTAATTTGGACAGACCGGCTGGCCAGGAAGCCCTATGGATCTTGTTTCTGCCTCTTGCTAGGATAATAGGCACATGTTGGGTTCATCTTTTTTGCACAGGGGTTCTGAGAATTGAGGTCAGGTACTTAAGTACTTTAACAACCTAGCTGTGTCCCCAGCTCAAAATGCTAATTTGTAAAGGAAAATGGTTTGAGTAGAAATGAAGAAAGTGCCTCCAAGTGGTTTTCATGTGGTGTGAGGGTTTCCCAAAGTTTTGTGAATTGCTGTTTAACCCCCATTTGCCAAATTATGAGGCACTGATGTGAGATTCCCTTCTGTATTCTGTGAATACCATTGGTTAATAAAGTAACTATCTTGAGCCCCTGATAGGGTAGAACAGAGCTAGGTGGGGAAAACTAAACTGATGCTGGGAGGAAGAAGGTGGAGTCAAGAGAAGCCTTGGAGCCTGAGACAAACTCACTGAAACTTTGCTGGTAGACCACAACCTCATGGTAATGTAAGATTAATGGAGATGGGTTAAATTAAGATGTAAGAGTTAGCAAATAAGAAGCTAGAGCTAATGGGCCAAGCAGTGTTTTAAATAATATAGTTTTTGTGTGTTTATTTCAGGTCTGAGCTGCTCAGTAGCCAGGAACCAACAAGCAACCCTCCACCAACAAGGCATTAAGAGTATGGGCACTTAATCTAACTATAGTATTTAGAGGTAGGCCTTGAAGCAAATTAAAATTAAAGTTAAAATTAAGTAAAGGAATTGAGCAGGATCCCTCATGACAGAATCCTGGTGGGTTTGTAAGAGAGGGGACAGAGACCAGATGGACAGATGTACACGCATGTGACTCCTATTTTCTGCCAGATGATGGTACACACTACCTCAGAGCTGGCAAGGGGACCTTACCCTTCCAGACCTGCGATTCCAAACCAGCCTTATTTCTGTGTAAATCACCAAGCTGTGGCATTATGTATTATGGATACAGTATAGATAAGTTTACACCCTCCTATTCAATACTGGGGTTGGGTTCAAATCAGGTTGCTGTGCCACTAGTTCCCCTCCATTTCATGGGGGAGCCTGTGATTGGCCCAGCTAAGGGGAGCATTGGTCCTTTGTGGGCTCTGGTGGGTGCAAAAGAGGCAGGTTGTCTTTGAGAAGACTCATAGGAGACGCAGGAAACTTGTCTGAAGCCTAGGAGGATCCAGAGCAACAGCTGGAGAGACTGTAGAGTAAGGTCAGCTCTCTTCTCGTCCCAGTCTCCGTGTGACTCCTACTCAGTACTAGGAGCCCCAGCACCTGGAAAATTCCAATGCCCATGTCACACCTTCTTTAGTTCTTCCAATCCCGTTCCAAACATCAGGCCAAAATCAGAAACACTGACCCATTTGTGAGAGTACTGTGCGGTCCTGTCTAGAGAGGTTTCTCTGACTCACACAGGTCCTAAACCCATGTTCACCAAAGCAGTAACTTCTGGGGTGCCCAAATCCTTCCACAGGTCACAGTAGGGGATTCAGACAGGATCAGTTCCACAGTGGGCCAGGCTTTCACCTCAGCAGAGGACTTCTGTATGGCTTTGTAGGGGAAGGCAGATTGTGCCTGGAAAGCTGACTCAGTAGATTTTTTCTTAATTATATTCATTTAATAGTTATTACCATTGTTGTTATCATCATCATCTTTTTTGGGAGGGGACTTGCAACAGCACATGTGTGGAAGTCAGAGGACAAATTTTGAGAGCATCTAAGCGCCCCACAAGGTCCATTCTGATCCACACATCTATGTGTGGCCTGAATAGGAAAGCCTCAGGAGTCTCTGGGCTTTAAATCTGTCATTCACTGCCTGCCTCTGTTGACATGTGTAAATGTAGATGCACGTGTGTGCGCATACACACACACACACACTCCTAAAGAGGTTAGACTTTCTCAAGTTTAGGATTAGAAAAAGAAAGAGGTCCCACTGCTGATAGATATTTCCTGTTTTGACCGCCTGTTCCCATATACCCAGCAGCCACTTCCCAAATTACCACACAGAGGCTTAGATTAATTATAAATGCTTGGCTGATAGCTCAGGCTTGTTACTAGGTAACTGCCACATTTAAATTAGCCCATTTCTATTAATTTATGTATTGCTCTGTGGCTCATAGCATGTCTTGCTTCCTGGTCAGCTGGCTGATGTCTCTCCTGACTCCACCCTCCTTCTTCCCACCATTCTCAGTTTGGCTTTCTTGCCTAACTTCCTGTCCAGCTGCTGGTCTGTCAGCTTTTTACTAACCAATGAGAGTAATGCATATTCATAGTATAAAAAGGGATTGTTCCAAAGCATCCCACCTTTCCACTTGCTCTGACCAAATTGTCAAAGAGAGAAGTATGGTTAGGGCTGGTCTCTGGGTCCACATTCCTTTGCTTCTTTTCCCTTAGGTGAGGTTCATCATGTAATTAAGAGTATGATTTGGAGTCAGCCAACCTCTGTGTTCCATCCCCAGCCTACCATTATAAAAGTGGGTTTCTACTCTCTCTAAACTTCATCCTTAGTCGGTAGTAATGTCACCTTTAACAGTGGAACCATCGTCAGGAGTGAATTAGAGAGCCCAGTGAGTGATGTGCTTAATGTTGTCAAGTTTTTGTTTACTGTGTTGGTGCCAATGATTCACCCTAAGTGTTCACCCCATGATTGTTTGGTAACATCCAAATAAAAAGGAAAAAAAACCCACAAATTCTAGAAGTCCTCAGACTTGCCACAAACAATAGTAAGGGATGAGGTAGCCAGTGCTTAACTTCCTGACAATTTCAAGGCATAGTGCAGGCAGGCAGTCTGACTCTTCTCATTCTTATACCCCAGGACGTGAAGTAGAGCTGTGGGCTACAGGTCCAGCAAAACAAAGGATTATCTGAAGCAGTAAGAGCAACAGAAGGTGGTAACGTTAACATGGACAGGGGCAGAAATCTCAGAGAGCAGAAACTGAGGTAGTAACATGCAGATACAGTTGAGAATTTATTCTGAGAGTCTGCAATAATTCTTAGCTTCCGGGGTGAATGTGGTCTGGTGACCCATTCATGAGACTCCCAGAACATGAGGGATACAGACAAGGTGACCAGGAAGGACAGACCCACAGAAGGCTTTAAAGGGGAGAAGTTCAGGAGCTGCAGAATGAGGGCAAGGAAACCTAACGCAGTGTGGTACCATGTTCCACAACAGTTATGAAGAACTCCCTATTTATTACCAAGCAAAATGCAGTGTGACTGCATCAAATCCCCAAAGCAAGACACTGAAATAAATATTTTTTAAAGAAGTTGTGGCTCTTGGGGATGAGGTAATGCTTGGTCACCAAATGGTGAAGTATGAGCTGGGCACAAGACCTGGTAGCTATGTGATTCTCAGACACGGGATTTCAGTCTACCTTGCCTAGAGATTGGCCAAAGAGCTACCTCCAGGATCTTCTCCTTCTACTCTCTGAAGGCACACTTGGTATCTCCTAAGGCAGGAGGTGAGACCCCAAAGTAGCCACCCTTAAAGGGAAGGCAGTAATGTAAGAAGGAAGTGAAAGAGGGCAATTTCTATCTCTTTCCTTTGGGGGTGACTTTATTCCCTGTCTCTTTTAGTGTTGTACAAAGTTGGCATCCATTCAGACTTCTCAGGCATACATTTCCCTATGCCATCTATAGCATCACGTCCCCTGTAGGTGTGTTTTTAACGTTCGCTTTTCGTATGGCATCAGTTGAGGCTCAGGAGTTGTTGGTCCTGAAAACTGAAGGATGGAAGAGTTTGCCAGACTCTCAGCTCTCTGAGCTGCTTCTTAGGCAACATGGAATAATTTAAGGACCAGTTCTCTAGTTCAGGAAAAAGGACCATAATCTTGAGATGGTTCCCACAATGAAATAAAGCCACAAGCCCAGGAAGAAGAAGGAATAGTATCCTAGTATTCAATCTTTCCGAGCTTAGGGACACAGAGGTCCTGGCAGTTAGATGGGTGCTTGGTTTTGTAAGTTACTTTCTTACATAGATCATTGAAGATGCTTCAGTGGATGGCTCCGGCAAAGGAACCCTTCTTATAGTCCCCTTTCCAGGCAAGAGGAAGGTTAAACAAATTTTCACTGGGCAATGAGAAGAAGACCAAAGATGTATTTTTAGAACCAAATTGGACAACTTCCCCCCTTTGTTATTTTGAATGTTCAGAGACTTCTTCTTCTACCCTTTAAACTTCTGTTTTTCCATCTTCATCTGGAAGTGGTGAGGACCAAAACAGAAAGTGGTGGCACTGAGGAGTGAGGCTGACATGTTTTCAGTGGAAACTTTAATCTTAAAGTAACCAGGGTGAGACCAATGTTCAGTCACATATTCTACAACAGTGCATTGCTACTTTGTTTTAATGCTGGGACTTGTTGGTGAAGATCAGCCGCCTCTGATCACTCAGGACTGCCAAGACTGATCCTGAAGAGAACGTCCAGTCAAACTATCCCAGCGTGAAGACTTGAAAAAGAAATTAAAGGCTGTTAGGGTTACACTGAAATGAAGGATCGATCTTACTGGGAAGGTGGTTAAACCAACTTCATGAACTTAGTGTAAATGCCAATGTCTCTGTAACCTGAAACAATCTGGAGGTCCCATATGGTTCAGCCATGTGTTGGTAGTGTAGCATTAATTTAGTTTCTGAAGGAAGTTTTCCATGAAAAGGGCTACTCTCTAAGCTCCAGTATTCAAGATCCTCCCTTATAGGCCCCCCAAGGCTTCTTCTATTTCTCAGTTTCAACTATCAATGCCACACATGTCCCTTGCTCTCAACTCTCCCCCCCTCTGTCCACAAACATACATACACAGACACACAGACACACAGACACACACCCCTCCCAAATATCATGAGCATTTCAGCCTTTGTTAGACATACCAGACCGATGAATTGACCTTTGCATCTCATGAGCATCCTTACTTCCTGGATGCTGCCTTCTAGAGAAGTGAGCAGAGATGTGAGGCTCAGCCTTGACTGTATTGAGAAATACCTGGGAGGTGAGGAAAGCGCAGCTTTGGGAGTGTTTGTGAGGGCATTTCCAGGGGATCAAGTAAGGCAGAAAGACCTGTCCTGCATGTGGGAATCCCGATAGGCTGGGGGTAAAGGTAGGGAGACTGCAATGGGATAAAAAGGAATAAAGGCAGAAAGGTCAACCTTGCAGATGTTGGCTCTCTCTGCCTGCTGGTTGCCATGGAGTGAGCTCATTGACCACACCCTTCCCATTACAATAACCTCAAAGTTCTGAAACCGTGTCCTAAAATATACCTTTCTTCCACTAAGTTATTTTGCTCAAGTATTCTGTCATCACCCCCCGCCCCCCAAAATGAAACACAGGAGATTCTGAAGTATCATATTCTGATTTTTTTCTTTTACTTCTATTGCAGTAAAATGGGGCCAGTGACAAGCACTCTGGACAAGATCCTGAGAATAATGGAGTCTATTGAAGGTTTTTGTTTGAGGGTATTTTTATAAGGTTGATTTTTATTAATGTGTGTGTGTGTGTGTGTGTGTGTGTGTGTGTGTGTACTCATGAAGTCCAAAAGAGGGCGCTGATCCTCCAGAACTGGAGTTATAGGTGGTTGTGAACGTCTCATCTTGGGTGCTGGTAAGCAAATTCAGGTCCTTTGGGAGAGCAGCAAGAACTATCAACCACTGAGCCATTACTCTAGACTGCAGGCTTTCATTGGGGCGTGAAACTCAGACAAGATCAGATTTTTATTTTATGAGGATGGCTCTGACGGCTTGTAGGGAGGGTGAGTTAGATGAAGTGGGAGATTGGTAGCCACAAAACCAGATAGGAAACTGTTGCAAAACCCGGGCCGTAAGAGCTGCATTGGCTCAGCGATGGACCCGAGAAGGAGGGGAAACTGCCGGAGCTATTCCAAGTGGATCAGGCAAGGGAACGGGCTTCACAGGCTCGCCTGTGCCCTCCTCTTCGTCACAGTGGTGTGAAAGAAGGCACCAGGCTCACAGTTCCAGACACCTTCTGCCTCCGGTCCTGCTCTGCGTGTAGAAGGTCCACTGCACCTGTAATTAATGTCACAGACGTGGACTATGGACTCTGAACAGGCATCTGGGTGGGGCTTCCCATTTCCAGCTTTCCTGCCTACATAGATCTCATCTCCCAGGACCAAACTGGCAGCACTGCCCTCTTTCTCAACCAGGGCCTCCTCCCTGTATGGTTTGAAATCTAGGTGGAGGCAGTGGGGACATCTTCCCCAAGCTGCATCCCACATTCTGTGCCGAACAGAACAGTACTCTGAGGAAGAGCCCTGGGCTCAAGGATAAATCCCACTGGGCTTGCTCAGCTTCCTTCTTCGGAGGTTGTTTGCTCATTATGGAGTAGAAGAGTGCTTCCACTAAAAGGCTCTGGGGACTATAGGCTGGTCCATATAGAGTGCCCACTCCTACGCTTGGTGCGTGCTGTGAGCTACTTTTACCCTCATTTGCCTCCATTGAAGTTTGACATATTGGGAACTCTTAGGACCATTGATTTTCAGTTGAGGACATTGATGCTCAGGCAGGTTAATCTCTGGTGTTCGTGCACGCCTGCGCGCGCGCACACACACACACACACACACACACACACACACGGGTACGTATAACAGCTCACAACCAGACACATATGCAGGCAGCAGATCTTTTGGAAACCGAAGCCAGTGTGGTCTCCCTTAATTACATCACCTGTCCTTACATCTCCAGTGGTTGGTCCCTGCTCCACCCAAGAGAGCTCGGAAGCTGGGAGTTCAGAATGGGACATATCCACCTCACGCCAGCCCTTCCCAGCCGTGTGCCAAGCCTTGGAGCACCTTTACTTACCCCACACTCCCTCCTACACTAATGATATTTATTCTCACCACCTGGCAGGGTGTTCCATGGCCTAATTACTGTTTAGAAACTTCTGAAGGTGGAAATCACGAAGCTAAGTGTTTAATGGTTAAAAGATTCACGTCAGGTTCCGAGAGGAGGGGGATCCTGGGGTGGTGTTGGAGCTTGGCAGGGTGGAGAACCTAGGGATTCAGACCGCAGCAGGTGGATTGTGTCATAGGAGGGCAGGGCTGAGGCCTAGGTTCTGACACTGGCTGCTCAGGCTGAAGTCAATACTCTTGGATCCACCTGGGTCATAGAGTCTGTTGTTGTCTATAGAGTCCTTTGGGACAAGATCCTAGTTCCCCATTATATTATAATATACAAATACAGTCCTCTATTTACTGTGTCCTTATGAGTGACAGGAACATGGGTCATGGGTTCTTTCTCACTGAGATAGGTTCTGGGCCCTCTTTGGTATCTCAGGCTTACAAAGGACCACGGCTTGTTTAAGGGTGCGCAGCACTGGAGAGCAGGCTGGATCCAGCTCTGGCTCCTCATTCTGGATTCTTAAACTTCAAGTGATAACCACCTGTGTTTTCCTTCATTTTGAATGAAATTTCAAAGACAGTCACAGTTCGTGTCACAGCAAAATGGCACTTAGAACCCCAAGCCTTGTATTTGTATCTTTTGACTTGTCTGAACCATGACACACACTCTACTAAGGGAGAGATTGTAGGCACACTTAGAAAACATTAAATCATTATTGTCCTTCTGGAAGGTTCTTCAGTGTTAGTTTAGAAGGCACTTTAGTAATGAATTTTTCTTTAGACTCAGGAGTTTATCACTCTGTTAACACTATTACTGCACGGGGTGTTCACCACCTACTGAGGTTCTGGGTCGCATAGTACTAGGTCTCAGAGAATTCCACCAGAGCAAAGGAGCAGGCAGCGCTAAGCCTTTACCCTCAAGCTATGTGGCGAGAGTAGGAGGCGAGGAGAAGTAGGAGCATTTAGTGGCGGCGTCCTGGTGGGTGTCCACAGGGGCACACCTGTGATGCCAATGACTAGATGGTGATAATGGGCCATTTCTCTAATTGGCAGTAATGACACCATTTGGCCTGAGTAACCACCTCCCACTTTCTCTGCTGCCACACCTCACTGGATCTTGGCTCTGAATGGTGACATCTGACAGGCCGATATCCCAGCACATGACACCAACACTGGTTGGTCCTGGGAGCTGGATCAGAGGGTGTGCCTGGGTTCCTGGTCCTTCCAGACATAGATTGCAGTTCTGGTCTGCCTAGACTTAGTTACCAAGAGAAAGCAGCTTCTTTGAAAATGGAACTCCCGCTTTCTGTGAGCAGAGGTTTCCCCTGACCCTTTCAGGATTTAAAGTTTCTTCTCACTGGGATTTGAAATGACTTCCAAGAGCCAGCAGTTGACTGCCAGCCAAGACACAAGACAGAGGAGGAGGAGTCCTCCCCCTCCAAGGGGTCAGAGATATAGAGCAGTAGACAGAGGGAGGTGCAGAGAGTTAGACTTAAATATGGAAGAAGGAAAAAGAAAATAAAGACAAGAGAGAGAGAATCCAGAAAACAGGGTGGGAAGATGGCTCAGTTGGTGAGATACATTTTGTGCAAGCTTGGGCACCTGACTAATCTATCTAAACAGCTGGCCAATGGCAGTGAGCATCTCTAAATCCAGTGTTGAGGACTGGGCAGCAGGGAGGGGTAGTCATACAGAAGCCCAGAACTTGCTCACTCTTCAGCTAGCCAAGCTAAACTGATAAGTTTCTGGATCCAGCGAGACACATTTTCTAAAAACTTGAGTGGATAGTAAATGGAGGAAGATGGCCAAAGTGGACCTCTGGCTTCCGCACATACACTCACATACCTGCATACAATATGTACATGCATCCATACAAGCACATACATGTAACACACACACACGACTGTAAGGTGTAGATGCTTCTTTCCTAGCTGGTCATTGGATCTGCTCTGGGTCGTGGGTTGATAAGTTCCTTGAACACTCTCAAGTATACTTGGAAGAAAGCCAGGGTCACCCTTCCCAGAGTGAGATCTCTGGGGCTGAAGCTAAGCCACCTCATTGTTCTCAGGTATGCATGAACAAAGGCTATCAGTACCACAGAGCTTAGCACTGGCTGAGTGAGACTGACGGCCATGGTAAGACTCGGTGCCTCTGGAGGCTCCCAGTGCAACTTCTGAGGAGCAGGGGCCGGAGCACGGAGCAGCATGCTGGATGCGGATGTGGGTTGCCATGGGAAACTGCTGGTGAGGATAGCATTTTCTGAACACTCTGTTCCGTGCTTCTGACTGCACTTCATTTCTTAGCTCCAATGGACTTTTTACCAAGTCCATTCTACAGATGAGTAAATTGAAGGCCAACTACAGTCATGCTGATATGGGGGATGGCAGGCAGGTGTATGGTGATGTGGGGCGGGCAGGTGTGTGTGTGTGTGTGTGTGTGTGTGTGTGTGTGATTCTCCACTTTTCTTAGACACAAAATCAGGAAAATGCTTTCTCCTTTGCTGGGGGCTCAACACTCTGAACCCACCAGCCCAGCAGATTTAGGTCTGCTGTGGCCCTGGAAGTCTGGTGGAGGGGGTAAGATGGAAAGGAAAAAAACATCTGGAGCCTGCTATGAGGCCCTGGGGACAGCTGACACAAAGCCCCTGTCCTCCTTCTGCTTCTCACTGTCCTTTGCAAGGGCTGACCATGAGGCAGATGCAAGGTCATGCCTGGCTCTGCCTTCTTTTGGATGATTGGATGTATTGGCAAATGCCTTGAAGAAAGTAAAGCAGGACTGTAAAAGAGCAACAACAGTGATTGAGTGGGTGGGGACAATAGGAGGTGGGCTAGGAAATGTGTCTCCGAGCAGGTAGCTTTTGATATAGAAGTTGACTGACAGGAGGCAGCCCTGCTTAAACCGAGGAGGGAAAGGCAGGTACAGAGACACCGAGTGCAAAGGGCCTGGGGCAGGAAGGAGCTGGGTTGTGTGCACAGAAAGGAAGGAGGCCATTTCTTCCCCCAGCTGGGCACCTTCCCTGTGACCTAGCGGATGTAGCATTTGCACCAGAGGCTGCTTGCCTTTGGAGCCTTGCTGAAAGTGGGGGCAACTCCCCTGCCTCGTCTCTTGTTTCCCAACCTCTGCTTCTGTCCATGCCTTTTACATGTCCCCCTTCACCACTGCATTCCCAGCATGCTCCACAGCTGAACTCAAGGAGCCAAAGGCCTCTTTCCGGCCATGAGTTGTTACTCAACCTTGAGGTCAACTCTTTCCCCAGACAGAGGCTAGCTGTCTCTGATGTGGTATACCCAGAGACCCATGGCACCTCTTTGACCCAAGCTCACAGATTGGGCAAGGCAGAATTGGGGTTGAGCAAATATATCCATTCATTCACTCATTCACTCACTCATTCATTCATTCTTTACTAGTTGTATCACCATACATAGAAGAAAGAATAATAAGAGAAAAACAGCCATAAGCTATTTCTTTTTATTTTTGGTGGTGCTAGGTATTGAACTCAGGACCTTGTTCATATTAAGCAGGAGCTCTACTATAGAGCTGTATTACCCAGGGCCAGCAAGGGCTGCTCTTTGGTACGCACTTTATCAGGTCCTGTGGCTGAGGTGAGGTTTGTTAGGAGGCATTCATCCAGGAGTTAGCTAATAGAAAGGCTACTGGAAAAAAGAGAGCTCCAAGTTATGCTTGTGCAAAGGCCCTATGGTAAGAGGGAACACGGGATATTTGTGGAATAGTAATATATATATATATACACACACGTATATACATATATGTGCATGTACACATATACATATATACACATACATACACACACACATATGTATGTATATTGTGTAATTTTTTGCTTTTTTGGCTTTTTGGGGGGTCCTCCACCCAGCTCCCAAGTAAATCACATATGGAGGCTCATTCTTAGTTATAAACTCGTGCTCTTATGCCGGCTTTCTTTAACTTAAATTATCCCAACTACCTTTGGCCTCTGGGCTTTCCTTTCTCTATTTATGTGTACCTTTATTTACTTCTTTTTCTGTGGCTTGCTGTGTATAGCTGGGTGACTGACCCCTGAAATCATCCTCCCCTTTTTCTTTTACTCCTTGTTTTCCTTTTTTCTTCTCTCCTCCTGGATTTCTCCTTCTGTTTATTCTCTCTGCCTGCTAGCCCCACCTATCCTTGCTCCTGCCTTGCTATTGTCCATTTATCTCTTTACTAAGACCATCAGGTGTTTTAGATAGGCACAGTAACACAACTTTACAGAGTTAAATGAATACAGCGTAAATAATGTCACACACCTGAATATAATTTCCCCCAGCATATACATAAAACTTAGGAATGTTAATAAAGACAGGTGTATGTTGAAGAATCTGGCTAGGATGTCCTCAAGTCTGAAGGGTCCAGTATCTGTGATGATGCACCTCAAAGTCCTTGTTAGAAAGTCAGGTGTCTCTGAGGTTAAATTGTGGTGAGGGAGGAATGAAGCTGGAAGAGATGATTAACCTTGTCACTTGAGGAAGAAGCCTTGGGGCTCCCAGGAAGGAGAGGTGGCAGAGCCAGTGCAGAAAGTCACTCTCAGGAAGTCTTCTGAACTGTTTGTATGTGTCTTAGGTGAACTTAAGAATGGTCCCTGAAGGAGGAAATAGAAGAGCCAAGGCTGGGTGGAGATCTAGAATCCATCGAACATGGAACCACAAGCCTCATGATTTTGAGTCAGACCTTCACCCCTGTGACCTTCATTTCTGACTCTGTCAAGTGGGTGTGTAATGTCTACTTCATGGGTTGTCTATAAGTATAAGCAACAAGTGCAGGCAACTCTGTGGCTATGGGTTAAATCCATGCCAGTGACTGCTTTCCATAAACACAAGGTCATGGCAGATTCTGAGAGGAACACCTGGCTGGAGATGGAGACCAGAGGGGAGCACCTGGCTGGAGATGGAGACCAGAGGGGAACACCTGTCTGGAGATGGAGACTAGAGGGGAACACCTGGCTAAAGATGGAAACTAGAGGGGAACACCTGGCTGGAGATGGAGACTAAAGGGGAACACCTGGCTAAAGATGGAAACTAGAGGGGAACACCTGGCTGGAGATGGAGACTAGA